>OX453060.1:11448480-11952506 GCA_949699795.1 Spicauda simplicius
ATCACGAAATCATAAATTTATTTCATTGGGGACGCATTCCTTAAACAAACAAAATACCATGCATTCAGAAAACCTGTTATGTAGGTTTCAGAAAGATGCTACTCACTTGAACATTGGAAAAAGACATAACCATTTCAGATAGTTTCACTGTATCATCCTTCTCGAAGATTGAACAAAAATCACCAATTTTTAAACATAATCGACATTTATGGAAAGGCATTATACAGAAATAGCGTTTCGTTACGAAGTTTAAATCTCTAACATAAATTTCGGTTACGCAAATAAAATTAATACCATTCAAATCATTGACAACTGACAGCATTACACTACCTCGAGCTAGGGATGTTGGATATACATCGATGCATCGAATTCACTAACTGTTTACAATACGATGCATAGAATCAATCCGATCTTTTTATAAGTTCTATGATAATTCAATGTATCGATGTATCTTTCATTTTCTACCGCCAACGAGCTTTGCTAAATTAAATAGTGAAACTGATAAAATATTTAGCTCTTCAAAAGACGATAAATGTATTCGTGCGCTAAAACGCCTAAAGTTTTTCATGTCAAGTTTTGAAGAAAACTGCCCTAGTGTGTATATAAATACAACCAACCACTTATAATTGTCAAAAATGTAGGCTGTCGCAATTTGATTATATCATTCAATTGACAACATAATCGGCCAATCAAATTTGATAATGGGGTTATCTCTAGAACTTCACTTTTATCATTTCTTATAATGGTTTGGTATACTTACAAAGCTACACCTTTATCTAATTAGAATCACATCAAGAAGATGTGAATGAAAAAAAATCAAAGAATCTAAAATTATGATTATACATTGTTGTTGTTATTTCGATGCAATACTTCGAAGTTGTGCATCTATGTTTTACGATGCATAGGTTAACAATTTTGTGTTTCAGCAATTTTGGCTATTTCAGAAGTTTAACATTTAGTTGATTCGTACACCCCAAGAGACATTGAAAATAGTTCGAGACCAAAAGCAAAATGTGCTGTTTTTCCCAAAAAAAAACTTCACTAATTATGTATGATTCATCGTATCAAACAGTCGTAAGAGTGAAGTTGTCAATATTTGACCACTTCTTTTTGATGTCTGCAGGAAAACTACTTATTTGTTACTTTGTTACCCATTGAATCAACGTTGTCTTATTGGGATTTTATATTACGGCGCAATAACTATAAAAAAACTATTCATGAAATATTTTAGGTGTGGGCGCACCATTAGAACTATAAAACATAATCTTACCTATACACAGACATTTCTTACTTTTAAACAGACATTTAACATACAAATTTTACACATAAATAACAATGGTACCTACAGCTATGCAAACCGCAAAATTAAATATAAAGATTTTTTCAAAATTAATAACGCTGGGTTTAAGACTTCTTGAATTGATCTCTAATGGTTTGTTAATTTTGTTGTTCAAAAACATGGGAATCTATGACTGAAAATACAAAAAAAATGTTCTACGTCACTTTGAAAACGTCACACTTAGAATTGAATATTTCGATTATTTATTAATTCAATTTAATCAACAATCAATACAACTATTTTATTTGAATAACAGCAACAGGATCATAAGCGGAACTTTATATTTTTTGTCCGATCTGTTTATTGACTTTTATTCAAAAATTAAAATATTCTCTATTTGTAAACCGCGCTTTACAAATCCATGCACATTGTGCTTTTCTTAAATAAGTAAAAATGCATCCAGAGCTTCCTACGTATCCCAGCATTTATTCTAAACCATTTCCAGACTTTGGTAAACCAAAAGTATTAGGATGTGTTGGTTTGGAAAATTTAAAATTTGCAAGAACTGTAAAGGATGCGCCTGTACGGTTAAATTTAAATAGAAATATAAATGAAGTGATACGAAAACCTCCAGACCTTGATGTCAAGCTGACAGAACTCCTGCGTTTCCTCTTAGAAAATGAGATAAGGCTGAAATATGTGGGAGCTGATACATTGGATTCTGCTGGTTTCTTTTGTTATCGCGGTCTGATGACCTGCGTAGCTTGCACTCCGTACGAGAAACGGGAGCCATGGAAAATAGTGGCCGTGCTATTTAAAGGTAGCATCTATCTTTGTGCGAGGGACACAGAGGAACAAAAACAACGAAAGTTGAGGGCTACGGATGAAGAGAAGAAATTTACATCTTGGGGCTATAAGTTTGAGCAATACATGCTATCTGGTAAGATATTTAACCCTAGATAGCTAACCTCCGTCGATTCGACGGGCAGTGCAAAGAAATATCGCTCGCATTTTTTAACGGCGTATCCGAACGTGCTGTCTTGGCTAACCAACTCAGCCGCCAGGGAGCCCGTTGCAGTGGCACATGCAGCAAACAGCTAAGTGTCATGGTTTTTGAGGTACCTGACCTTTGCCCGTCGTTTCGACGGGTGGTTAGCTTTACCGTCAGTAATTGAATTCGATTGCACTGGTTATTTTCAAAGTAATTTGCGTTTTTTTTTGATTTACGTCATGTTTTCTTTAAGTTCTTTACGAGAAGATGAAATAATTGATCTTCTACAACCAAGAACTTAGTGACGCTGCCCTTGATTATAGTTTTGCTAGCGAGACAAGATTTTATAGTGGAAGATAATGTGCAGATTCCGAGGGGATGCTATGTAAGCGCACTACCAGACTTTCCTTCAGACGTGGATCCTGATTCACCTATTATCTCGAATACTGCACCTTCGCAAACCATGCATCATATTACTTCCTCAAAGGAAGGTACGAGATAGGAATCGGCACGGTGGGGTCACACTTCCAGAAGAACTTCGGCAAGAAACATTGTGCATACTCCGAAGGGACCTACCCGTTCCTGTAGGGGATAAATGGGAGAAGCATCTTTTTTAAGTTTTTAACCATCGATATTTTTCAAGATATTGTAAAATGGAGTAATGTCGAAAAATCTGTCAAAATTATGTCATTATCTACCAATCAAAATTGCAAATCATCTCCTCCTGTACAAGGTCATAACACCAGAGAAGAGACAGCAACATCTAGTGGAGAAAGTCGTAAAAAAAAAGCGTTTCGGAAGTGCCACTTAGAGAAAAAGCGTATGACCAAAAGCACGTGTTCCAACTGTATCGCTCCCATATGAAGTGAACATAAAGTTTGATTTTTGTGTTACTTGCGCTGAAGAAAAATAATTTGTTTTATGTTTTAATTATTTGTAATGTTTCTATGTACTATATGAAGCCAAAAACAATATTGTTTTATTTTAATTTATCGTTGATTTTGCTTGTCAAAGCAGATCATTAAAAATGTTCCAAATTTTTTAAGGGGTTTAGAAAAAGTTATTTTAATATAAATATATAATAAAGAAAGTCAATTTACAAAATGATTCTTATTTAGAATAACATTTATAAACGAAACCATAAAAAAGAGGTCAACTTTTTTAATAAATTATGCCAAATAAAAATATTATTTGAATACCCGTCACTTCGACGGATGGTTAGCTTAAACAGAGTACAGTATAAGGTTAGCTATCTAGGGTTAACATTGTACTATAGCTGTATTTCTGACCATTTATTTCGTTCAGAAGTACCAGATTAAAATAATGGGCATGATCTGTTGTTTAGCACATTTGATTTCACCAATGTGTTTACCGTGATATTGATATTGTGATATATTTTTTTTATATTTTGTACAAGTTGGAACAAGACTCATAGTGCACCGTAATAAAAGGTGGCCATTGCTACCTATATATATCTGTAGCTTAGTTTCTTGGATGATAATAGAGTCAAAGTCAATATAAGTTAATATTACTAGATATGTTGCATCTTCTGAGGGCCAAGTAGGCCTCATATAAGTCTCCATTACGATACAAAAATTATTCTTATAGACCTATTTTCTATTTGTTTCAAAATATGCCAAACATCAATTATTTCAACTATTTTTATTATTAATATGAAGTGTGACCTACTTTTTTATTATGAGGCCTAGTATTTCATATGCATTCGGGTAATGCTTTATTCATACTTTTAACCATAAATATATTCCTTAATATAAACATACAACAACTTAAATTACAGATAGTCCAAAGTCCGACCCTAATCCAAATGTACCAGTGGATGAAACTAAAGAATTTTCATTGTTCTTCAAAACTAATTTGAACAAACACACAATTTTATATGGAGCAGAAATGGACGGTGTCAGGTGTGACACGTCTCCTGTAGAAGCACCACCCAGCACTGACGCAGCTCCAGATGAGATTGTTAAATACTTATCAACAAAAGAGTTTATCGAGCTCAAAACAAATAGGCATATAGAATTTTCTAATCAAGAAAGAAGTTTCAGGTAATATAAAATTTTATTGTTATTTTATACTTTTTATTGTCATGTACTTATAATATATGATTAAATTTAATATATAATAATTAGACTGTACATAATAATTAGATATAGGATTATATATATTTTTTGGTTGTTGTACTGAAATTTGTATAGAAATGGTGACCTTTTTTTTGGTTGTCAAGCTTTCGTATTCATATCATAGTTCAAATAGGAATTAGCCAACTAAAAGAAGAAATTGTGAACTATATAGCCCAATACTAATGATAAAGTACCAAAATATGCAACAATGCTATAAAACTGTCATTATATTCATTTGCATATGCAAATGCATAATTTTTAATATAAACATTCTATAAGTCAGCTCAGCTATTTCATAATTTAACTAAAATAATAGACCAGGGTAGAAGCCTTTAAAAATAATAAAAAGTGAAATAAAATCGTAGTAGGATGAAACCCATTAGAAAAGAAGGGTATATTATAGAAATGAAGGGAAAAATAATTTACGGGCGATCTGAGGTCGGGAAGGGGATGGGGGTGAGTCTTTAAGGGTAAAAAAACGGTTTTTCTCGATTTCCGGCAAAACTAAAAGTCCTATCGAAAAAAGTCGAATGGCAAAGTTGTAGGTAATAAAAAGATCTAAAACTTTTGTATTTACACTTTTTTCACATGACCTCAAAATTTATGTGAAAAATTCAAAAAACCAAGTTATGGTTCCTTATTTTTATCCTTTACAAAAAAACTTTTTTTTTTAACGAAATTTGGCGAAAACTTATCTTTTTATGTCCCAAATACGCTGTAATTTATTTGATTAAAAATATTTATTTTTTCACCTTATTTTGAATTAATATCGAAAAAACACCCTAATTTTCAATCGAAAACTCACCTGTCAAAATATCAGCTTTTGTCAAAAAGTTGGTATGTTTTCTGTTCATTGAAATCTCTACTTTTTGATGGTGAAAAAAAATATATATGTTACTATAGTAAATCTTCTCAGAAAATGCAAAAAATCGAAAAACTGCGATAAAAGTTGCAATGAGTACTAATAAAACTGTAATTGTTGTGGGCCAAGATATTGATCTTTTGGTACTTTTAAATCAGTTAAATTCACATAATCATGACATTTATTTTCTTAAACCAGGTTCTGGAAATGTAAAAGACCTATTTTTCACGTCTAATAGTTTCAAACATGAATCCTTAAGAAACATTGTTGCATTTCTGCATTGTTTTTCTGGTTGCGATAAAACATCTGGATTTGCCGGAAAAGAAAAGAAAAGTATCGTCAATTCATTATTAGACGTTAAAAATTTGTCGCATTTGGCCAATGTTTTTTATAAGAAAGATGCGAGTAAAGAATAAATAAAAAAAATGGATTGCAACTAATCAAACCTATTTATAAATGTAAAAATGAAAAAATTACACTGAATCAATTAAGGTTTAAAAAATATCAATTGGCAAAAATTAAATCATCTTTCGTTTTGGCAAACCTCCCGCCCACAGAAGGAGCAGCAGAACAACATTGTTACAGGGCATATTATCAGCTTCAAACTTGGTTGGATAACGAACTAACAGCAACAGATTAGGGCTGGAAGCTATATCAACGTGGAATTATGCCCAAATTTACACAAAAAGAATTAATAATTTTATTTCTTCTTTATTCGCATCTTTCTTATAGAAAACATTGGCCAAATGCGACAAATTTTTAACGTCTAATAATGAATTGACGATACTTTTTTTTCCTTTTCCGGCAAATCCAGATGTTGTATCGCAACCAGAAAACAATGCAGAAATGCAACAATGTTTCTTAAGGATTCATGTTTGAAACTATTAGACGTGAAAAATAGGTATTTTTCATTTCCAGAACCTGGTTTGAGAAAATAAATGTCATGATTATGTGAATTTAACTGATTTAAAAGTACCAAAAGATCAATATCTTGGCCCACAACAATTACAGTTTTATTAGTACTCATTGCAACTTTTATCGCGGTTTTTCGATTTTTTGCATTTTCTGAGAAGATTTACTATAGTACATATATATTTTTTTTCACCATCAAAAAGTAGAGATTTCAATGAACAGAAAACATACCAACTTTTTGAAAAAAGCTTATAGTTTGACAGGTGAGTTTTCGATTGAAAATTAGGGTGTTTTTTCGATATTAATTCAAAATAAGGTGAAAAAATAAATATTTTTAATCAAATAAATTACAGCGTATTTGGGACATAAAAAGGTAAGTTTTGGCCAAATTTCGTTAATTTTTTTTTTTTTTGTAAAAGATAAAAATAAAAAACCAAAAACTTGGTTTTTTGAATTTTTCACATAAATTTTGAGGTCATGTGAAAAAAGTGTAAATACAAAAGTTTTAGATCTTTTTATTACGAGCTACAACTTTGCCATTCGACTTTTTTCGATAGGAGTTTAAGTTTTGCCGGAAATCGAGAAAAACCGTTTTTTACCCTTAAAGACTCACCCCCATCCCCTTCCCGACCTCAGATCGCCCGTAAATTATTTTCCTTCATTTTTATAATATTCCCCTCCTTTTCTAATGGGTTTCATCCTACTGCGATTTTAATTGGTTTTAAAAATTATCGACCCTGGTCTATAAGCAAATGGGAAAATTTTAATATGAGTCACTTTTAAAAATATTAATGTTGTGTTAATAAACATATCTGATTTTATAATACAAATATGGCTATTTTTTTACAATCTGACACTTTCAGATTATTTATTTGTGTAGATACATAATAATTGAGCACATTTGTATTTTCAGGCAGTTTAAGACAAAGAAATGGTGGTGTCAGTCCTTTTTAGTTGGAATAACTACAATTTTATGTGGCTTTAGAGATCACTTTGGTATTGTAGAAGAATTGAAAGTGTATGAAGTTAGTGATTTACCGAAAATGTCAAAGGTATATCAAAAAAATAATACTTAAACATATTTAGTAAGTAATATTTTATATTTTAATTCTTCGGTATAAATGAATGTAATTTTTGTTTACAGAATTTTTGGGTTCCCAACATTTGTTTTAACTTTTTGGATACATTTTTGAAATTTGTGAAGACATGTTTGGGCAGAGAGATTGAGTATCACCATGGAAAACAGGCAATTAACAAGCTATCATCGTTGCCACTGATAGCCTTACAATTCGAGTGGCAGCCAGGATCAACAGTTCAAGTTTCACGCGATTACCGCCATGAAGATGATCCTATATTGCCAAATTGGTTTACTAACTCGTTTGGAAAGAGAGTACACTAACAACGAATGCAGTTTTATGTGGAATTTGATGCGACTGAAACGGCAGACTTTTAAAATGATTTTATGAAAATTTACTAATGTTGATAGATGCATCATGCAGCATTTTTACGTACAAACGTAGCTTAGAGTTTAATAACATGTATTTATGAAAGATCTCAGGTATTATTGAGTGACGAAACCTTTAATGATTGTGTAACACTTCAAGCTAATATAGATTAGCTTGAAGTGTTATACAATCATTATATTTGTCTATAAAATCTCATTTAATATTTACATGTCAATGTGCAAAATAATTTTTTTGAAACACACTTCTATTCAATGTGATTCAACTTGTGTGTGATTCATATGGAATATACAGAGGTATTGATTGTAAAAAAGACTATGCATTTATATTGTTGCTATGATTTTCTGTGTTGTGAAAATAGAAATGCAATTATTTTTAAGAAGAATGCCACAGGTACAATGTACTTATTACATTTATTTTGTAAGTTTCAACAGTGCAAGAGAAATTTATAATATTTAGTATTTTATGTCATACAAAGCATAATATACAGTCACTGTTTTATTGTAAAGTAACATTTCCTAAATTATTGAATGAGTGTCCATTGTTTATTAACTTATTTATTAGTTATTGTATATACTTAATGACATTTGGTTATATTTTTTGGGGTTTGTGTATATGATTCTGTATGTATAATAGTTATTACTTTTATGTTGTAAGTTTTGTATTTGTTATATTGAATGTGTTAGTGAAAAGGTATGAATAATTAATTACTTAAAATTAATTACTTAGTAAGTTTAATTACTGAAGCAAGTTATCATATATTCGTTGCCGGGATTTCTGTAGAATCTGTATGGTTGTACATAAGTTTTTTTTTACGTTTTTCGCGCACGTGCACATAAAAACACTTAAATATGGTCAAAGGTCTACCTCAGAGATAGAGCCCTTTTACCATTCGTGTATATAAAGAGTACTTAGTAGTTAATAAACAAATATTAATTATATTGTAAAAAAATCTTAGCAGTCCTTCTAAATTATTTTTTAAATGATTGTGAAGATGAGACATGTTTGATTTTAATGAGATTACTAATAGTCTAGATCAAACTGCGTGGTCACAGTATCAATTTGCTTTTGCAACAAAGATTCTTTCTTAGTAATTAACTATAAGATCTTATTTGGATTATGAAACAAATGGAATTTGAACTAATATATAGCCACGCGGTCGGATCTCGTTTATTTTATAATCGACGAATCTTTACTATGTAAAAATGTTTAGGACTACTATTTTAATGTTTAATACATTCAAAGATGTATTATTGTTTGTTGTTTTATTAATAACAGACCTTATTGGTGTTTAGTAAATGTAAAATTCATTCAAAAATACACAGTATAATACCGAGCAATATTAGTTTTTTCTAAATTTCCCTAGGAACTTACGGACAATCGTACGCGGATGTCCGGTCCGGACGTCTAATGCGTTCCCAATTTCGGGTGTTTGCTGAGTACGCCCAACATATATGGAACGCTACAACATTTTGTCCTTAATCGGGAACAGTTGTTTTGGGTAGAGTACCTAATGGGGTTTTATTCTCAATAACTTCACAAAAAGTCGAAAACAAAGCTAATGTACATTCGCAGTGCGTGTATAAAACCTTGCTTGCAGCCGCATCAGCTAACGATCATTCCACTTGACACCACCAAAACGACACGAACGACTGGTGGTGTCATATGGAATCTCTTGTCCATATGACACCACCGGTGGTATCGTTTTGGTGTTGTCAAGTGGAATTATAGTGTTCTGTGGGAATGATCGTCCGCTAGCGCCATACCCTTTTCGCCATACGTTTTGTCAAACGTTACGATGCGTTTCAGGACATGAAGAAGGGGGTTTGAACAAGGCATTATATAAGTAACATGTTTGTTTTTATTTAAGTACAATTTTATTTAAAGCAAAATACGGTCACAGCGAGTTGCTGTCAAAGTTCAGGAAGGAAGAAAGAAGTGTAGCTAATAATTACCCTGCGTTACATGGGGGTCTTAAATCTTCAAAAATTGCGTTATGTAATACTTGGATGCTCCGTAAAGAGCAATAAGTAGTAAAGTTGGTTAAAATGAAAAACTAAATTTACTATCGTACCATTTATTATCACTGCATAGCAAATGGTGTAGATCAACATCCATAAGACTAATCAACAACATGGATAGTTTTACTTAAAATATACATTTAAAACCTTATTATTATACATTTATAAAAAATATTTAGAAATAAAAACAATAATATTAACGGAACAACATAATTATTGTAATAAAAAATAAACAGTGTCATGTATTAGTACGCTTATTGAAGTTTATTATAATATTTACATAACAATTATTATTTTAGTAACAAAATCTCCATCATATGACTGATAATTGTGTCCTTCCTTAGGTAACATTCATACATTTAGATATTTGCGGGCAATCTACATACAATCGCTAAATTACTATACTGGGGTTCAAAATAGTAAAATTGGGTTGTTTTAATGGTTCATAATTTAGTGCAGTTGCAGCTAAATAATGGAAATAATCTGTTGTCTTGTGTAAAATTACAAATTATAAATAAAAGATAGGTTAGTTAAATATTTAATCTTTAAATTTAATATTTATACATAGATATTAAATTTAAAAACGAGAAGATCAAGGAAGACCTAAAATTCGAGATGCACTAACAAAAAGGCATAAGTACTAAATTTTTAGACATTGACTCCCAGAAAAAGTACAGGAATGTTTTTCTGAAAAGGGATTGGAAAAACCAACATCAAAAATCTATAACAAATCAGATGTTTACCTTTTTTAAACTAAATTGAAGACAGGAAAAGTAATAGTGCTTTGTAAGGTAAAAGAAGTTGAAATTTAATCAAAATAATGAATCCTGCAACACAACATTGTGTATAGGCCACCTTTTAACGAACTTGTTAAAGTAGTAATTTCCAGTCGCAGTCTACCTCATCAGAAGATATCCATAATTTATGTCATTGATACGATAAATTTTAGGCAATAGCAAATTTTATTTGGAGCAACAGTAACGAGATTGTTAGGTCTTCCTCTTTTTACAAAAATAAGGTGCAAACTACCTAGGACTAACATCGATTAGATAGTAGTCCCTTAATCTGTCTTAACGCCTCAGTACCCTTTCCTCATTTTAGCGATGTAAATAGGCCCCCACTAAGATTTTAAACCACAAACATTAGCAGAAACTACCATATTCCATACTCAACATCCAACATTAGAAAATACAAAGTAATATACATTTCTACAAAAGATAAAACTACGATGACAATGATTAAACTATGCTTGTGAATGTTAACATACAAATGGCGCATATGATTGTGACTTGCGGATACAAAATTAGACCTATGATGGATGTTACTGTCATGAAATCAATGTTATAAAAGTAAAATAAAGATGGAATTAAAACTTTATTATTTACAAATCACTAAAGTCTTAGAAGTCGTACTAAATTAATGTACAATTAGAATAATTAGGTACAAGACTGTTTGGTAAATGATACCAAAATGGAATATAATAACACTGTTCACTAGGTCCACCGTACCTATTCCTCGAGACAACTTGAGTTAATTATTTCTTGTTGAAAATATCTACAAACTTTAAAACAGTCTTCGGTTTCACTTACATAAATGTATATCCCTGTCGAATCAGTGTGTCATTTGTACTAGCGTTTAACAATCCAACTACTAAGCATTCATGATTCATTGAGGCACAGTAAAAGGAAATAAATTAAAATTACATTCTCACGGTTTTAAACTGCTACATATATTTTAAAACTATTGTGATTTAGTAAAATACTTCTAGGAAGCGTTAACAAATTATATAACAATGTCCTAAATGGAAAGTAACAGTGTGATACAATTTTATTAATCCATCCATAAGGACAAACACCGAGGCTGGCCACTTCACCGTGTTACCTAGCTAGCGAAAATGTAAATCCCAGTACATCCTTTAAGCTCGCCAACAAAATCTTTACAAATAATCTACGGTTTACTATAGTTACTACCCTTAGTTCTATATGATGTCAAATCCGAGAATATTGCAGACGAGCCCAATTTTATAAATGCACAAATTTTGCATTTGTGCAAATAAACTATCTTAACTAAAATTTCGTATTAATTTACTTAATACACTTATAATAAAAATAAAACGTTAAACCCAACCAAATGTTTGAATAGATATATATTTGTTACTTGGTAACATTAAAATTTTATCGAATCGATAATTGTTAGGACCGTCATGTTAAAGTAATTTGTGATTTTCGGACAATCAGATGATCAGTTGAACATTGCAATATAATATATTTTCAGATAAAGAGATAGCTAACAAGCCCACTTAAAGAGAATGTACTGGTTAACTGAATAATGAAAGTAAACAGTTCGGCCGGCCTCGATAGCAGAAATCAACAATACTCAAGTTATTTTCTGTTACATTGTATAAGCTCGCTGCAGCCATGCGGGGCAGGTTTAAAATTTCATACCGCATCACATGCGGTCCGTATAAATTTAGTATATCAGAGTAAAACTCCTATGCGATAATAAAATATATTAAATCTTTGTGCTAACTTACAATAAATTCATTTTTTATAAACTATATTCTATTTATATATCTTTTATCTTAAGAAACCAATTATAATATATTTACTAAGCGCGCTTGGCACGCTGGATTGGTCTGCTTAAAATCTATATAGCTACATTCGTCACTTGATGGAATTCATCATCTAGTATATTATTATTATATCAACACTACGTTAAAATACATATCAAAATTTCGATGTTTCATTCAGATTAACGATGAGCTTACATATTGTCTTGAGGCACATACAGCATTTTGTTACTTGTTAACGTTATTAAAGCCCATATTGATTGTTCGCCGGCTTTGACTCCGAGGAACTCACTATTTTTGATATAAGCTTTATTATTTATGTATCTATATAATAGTAATGGACGACAATACTAATTACGTGTAAAATGGGAGTTCAACAGACGAACGTTTTTAAATGAACATAAGTAGGGAAAGAAAATGCTGTAATTATATACCTATAGGTAGCCCCGCACCAATCTCATCGTATTTGAAGAAAACATGACACTTTAAAACAAAGTAAACTCTACTGAGACCATAAATAATATTTCATTTGATGATTTAGAACTCTAGTAAAATTGAGACATTTTAGTGTAATAGAATTTTAACATATCACATTATAATGGTGCATTGTATTGACTCAATTTTTGGGAGTGTGCGATCCATTTATAATCTAAGACACGTACAAATAAACTTTTGCCTTCACTGAAGGCATACAATTTAACATTGTACTCTATAAAGACATCCAATACTTCGGCATCCTATATTATTATACAAAAACGTTCCTATCAGCGCTGTTAATTTCAATTCATGTTTGCTGACTAGAGGTCAACGTATGGAGCTCCGTCGATTTTGTCAAGATCGGCTAGAAGGTCGGCCGCAGGAGTCAACGGGTCCAATATGTCTTCACGTAAAATGTCGAGCGGCGAGGTCAATCCTTGGTCATTTTCAACGACTGTGCGAATTTGAGTAGATCCACATATCTCCACTGAGTTTCCATTAATTAGGAAGTCCCTGTTACTGTAACTGAAGACACTTCGGTCTTCAGCGAGTTGCGGAGTCGATGGCACCGATTTAGACGATATCCCATTAGAGACAGACGAATAATTATCAGCTGCAAATAGTTCGCGTGATCGTCTCGAGTCTATTTGTAAATTTGTCGCCGTTCTTTTATATGGTAGCGGCGTGCTCGGAACTGACCTCGACGTGTAATACTTGTTTTTGTCCGAAACCAAGTCTGACAAATCAAATTCTATACTGTTGGCCCGTTTTAAAAATTCTTCTACATTGTCAGTCGTGGCAGCGTCACCGGGGAATGATTGATTGTACTGACTATTCCGGTCGAGCAAATCGCCGCTGTTCGGAATATATGAACTCAATTGTTCTTCGGTTAGGATCTGCTGCTCGGGCAGGGGATCACAACCATTGGTGAGGGTATCATTAGAATTTAGTAAATTTGGTGGTGCACCCGTATTAAGTACGTCATTACTACTATCTATTGCGTCATAAATCTTATCCAAGGTTTCCGGATTAAGGCCGGCTTTCGATATGTCGCACGTATCAGCTAGAGACCCAAAGTCACAGAACTCGTTGGGTACTGGGGTCGGGGGTACGGAGCCTACGGGAGTATTATTGTAGCTTAAGAGGCCTACAGTATTCATGGCTTGCTTCAATGGTACCGACTGAGATCTGAACGATGGATCATGACTAAGTCTAAAATTTACGATAGGTTCTTGCTGAAAAAATCGGCTAACCTCACTTGACAGCGGATCCGCTGAAAGGGGCTGAGTGAGCTCACCGTTCATATGCTCTCTAAATAATGTATTCGGCATGAAATTTAAGCACATGTTACTATTGCCGTTTTGTATCCCTGGCGAATTCTGTAACATTGGATTTTTATACTGCGTCAGATTTGGTGAAGGCGGAGCTGACATAGGTTGGTAGTATTTCAAGCTTGTGGCACTTATTGGTGATTTGTGTAAAAACTTTTGGTCGTTTGGTACAGCGAATTGCTTGGAACATGGATCTCCCACGCCTAAAGAGAGAGGATTACGCCTTTTTCTGCCATTATGTTTGGGGATAGGTCGCGGGCAGAGTCTCGACCGAGGTACTGGAGTATTCCTTGGACTCACAAAAGGACTGGCTGCAGTACTATGCGATATTGGAGAAGTTTGGAGAGATCCACCTAATATAACAGATTTGTTCAACTTTGATGGACTGTGGCCTCTTTGACCAAACCCTAACGGTGATTTCGAATGGAAATTGCCAGGGGAATGACAGCCATCGGAAATGGGCACAAAATCGTATTGCTGTGTTCTCGTTGTTGGACTTTGAGGTTCGTTATGGCAATTTCCATTGAACAAGTGAGGCCCGCCTACGTTACTCAACAATGGATTTGCTGAGGTAGTTGCATTATATGTTACTGATACATTATTTTCATTAGGGATCGAATTAGACTGTTTATTAACATTAATTTCATTATGGTTAGCTACATTTGGACCATTTATAACGTCTACTACCGGTTTAAAGGCTCCTTCAGTAACCGGTGTCTTGTTTACTTGTTGGTCGCGGTTTACTAGCGTAATTTGTTGTTCTTGGTTCGTTGGGATGTTGGTTGAATTGGACCCACTTTGATTTTTTAAATTCTTCGCTAACAATTCTCTCAATTGAGATATCTTTTCGCTTTTACCCTGGCTATGTTCGTCTTGAGGGTCCTGGCCTGCTTCTAAAAAAGCAGCGGCGCTACTAGTAGAGTTCGGATCGCCGGAGACATCTTGATCGTTATCTCGTTGTTGAAAATACTGTAATAGTTCTTCCTCGTGTTCCTGACTGTTGCCTTCGTTCAGGTAATCGTCCAAATCGTGTTTGTCGATGTTACAAATACTTATCACTCGTTCCCTGTTTAAGATTTCCGAATGCTTCTCCTCGCATATCATGCCCGTCTTGATATTGATACCGTCGAGGCCGCAACACGAGTCGGGCGTCGCGGGCCTGTCCGGCGTCTCCTTCGTTCGCGCGCTAAATTTTGTCACATACTTAGGCGTCAGAGCCTTCACCGACCGTGTCGGACTCGCCGCCTCCTGTTCCTCCCGGGCCAGCGCCGCGGCGGTGCTTTTGGACCGGTTCGTTAAGTTTTTTGAATCCTCTAAAAAAGCAACCTCAGAACGTAGGGCGGGCTCCGCGGCCGACGGCGCGGGCTCCGCGGCGGGCGCCTGCAGCCGCGTGGCCGCCAGCTTGCCGCCGAGGCTCTCGGCCGCCCGCATCTTCTTCGGCAGGTACTCCGTGCGGGGGAACTCCTCGGGCGCCGCCTGCGCCGCCCGCGCGTCCGTCTGCGACGAGCGCGGCGAGCTCGCCTGCGTCTCGCTCTGGTACGTCTCGAGGATCAGCTTCTTGCCGGGCAGCTGCAGCCGCGGCTGGCTCGGGTCCGGCGGCCGGCGCCGCGGCCACTCCGTGCGCTCGGTGGACAGGTCCAGCGACGCGTTGCTGCTCAGGTTGATGGGCACGTTGTGGGTGGCGTCGGGGAGCACCGTGAGGTCGTGTGGGGTGTACGAGTCGAACGCGTAGGGCTCGGGCCGGTAGTCGTGCACCACCATGGCGGCGTGGGGCGGGTGCGGGGGGTGCGGCGGGTGCGGGGGGTGCGCGCGGGGCGGCGCGGCGTACGCGGGGTAGGGCGAGCGCGCGTCGTACACGTACGGCTGGTACCCGTAGCCCGCTTCGGGCGGCTCGCTCTCGTGTTTCACGGGGTGTACGTACGACGTGGACGGCGGCGACTCCCCGGTGCCCTCCTGCCCCTTGTTGCGTTTCGGTCGACCGGGTGTGCCTTGTGTCTGTTGATTGAATTATGTATTTAGTCATTGCATTCATTACTATTAATGTTACTCGCTTAAAAATTTGGACATAATCACTTACTTGTATCTTTCGCTTCAACTCCCGTCTCATCACCTCCCTACCTGGCGCATCCTCTGATGGACCTGAAATTTTTAATTATTGTTAAATTACATAATTTATTTACTGGCAAATCAACTACTTTATCAAATATATAGCTTTATTGATACAAATAGTAGTTTAAATTCAACGATATATGATCTTTGTAAAAAAAATTAATTAATGTTACTTAATTTATAAGTATCTATTTCTTTTTTTTATTTATCTATGTAACAAACATAATTATGTACAGGAATGTCATGATCCCAGGACAAATGGAAATGTTAGCGGACAGTCAAAGGACAGTTACTTCGTCATGTTTAATACAAACTGTCAAAGAGTGTAATGCCTCGCCGGCTTCTGTGTTTCCCGAAAAGGACATTCTGGGAGTTTTTAAAGTAAGAGAGAATAGGCTCTTTCTTGACAAGCGTGCCACATCTAAGGCCTTATCGTCACCTACTAACAGGTGAGATCGAGGCCAAACGCGTGTTTGTCGCGTCTATTTAAATGTATAAAAAAAAAGTGCGGCACTCGGGTACTACCGCGGTAAAGCAATTGCATAGGATTTTTTTAGCAATTTATGCAATTACAATTATTTATTTATGCTGATTTTTTTCTTTGATATTAACTCAAGCTTTTTTTTGATACTTACTCATAAACAGCTGCTAACACATTCGTCCGATTTCCGTCTCGATCCGTGCGAGCTTCGTACTGTCGTACCATATGCGGTAAGCGAACGCTTGGCCGCGCTACATGTTAGGAGTGGGGGGTGTTAGGTTTTTTCGTTACGGAATTTCTTGATTCAGTCGCCGCGCTCAAAGCCCTTGATAAAAGCCATGCAATCGCTTAAAAAGAACGTACCGTGCACGGGCGCGAGCGGCGGCGGCGAGGCGGCGGGCGGCGCGCGCGCCAACGCCGCGAGGTGCCGCGACAGCTCCGATATATTCGCGAACTTCATACCTGCGACCGAAATAAACCTTATACAAGGTGAATTGGTTCAAGTCGATGTGTTTGCACTAGCCAAATGTGGAATCAAAAAAAGGTTCCAATTTAAACAAATGTAATTCGACTGAGTTTTTGTCGACAAAAAAGAAGTCGCCAGAATTTATATCCTCCGGGACCTTTTACCAAAAACACAGAAAAAAAACTAATACTATATTTTACTACTATTTACGTGATGGGTGTGTTCTATTGTTGTCACAAATGCAGTCAATTTTAGGAATAATTTTGTATTTTTATTACGTAAATCTTGTCGCGAACCCCCTGCCGTCGAATGGCGAGCCCCTAGGGGTTCGCGCACCCCAATTTGCGAAACCCTGGTCTAAATCATAAAAATCTGAACCTATTGTCCAAATGCATCTTAGCGTCGCTTACTCAAAAATATATACAGTTTTACTTTTACAAATAGAAAAAAATGTTACAGGAGCTACAGGATTTTGATTAAACTATAAATATATAAGTAGGTTCTTTTAACCGTTTTACTTAGATTTTAATCTATTCTTCTTTTGTTGATCTGCCACTGTAATCGTGGTAGGTATATAAATAAAAAATATATCACATACCCAATTTAATTTCGGCCCAGTCGCAAATCACACGCTCATTTTCTCTCGATGATATACTTGGTTCCTGGAATCATATATAATATTATGGATAACGAGACAAAGCAAGCAGTACGTACAATATACAATGCAGTGCATAGATTTGCATAATAATTTATATTGGTAATCATTTAATTGTTTTTATATAAACACGTTTGTCTCAGAGTGACGAAACAAATAGACATCGTGAAATAAAATTATAGTTTGTAAAGGGTATTACTAATGTATCGAATATTAGCATTTGCATGTCTTAAGACATTCGCACTCGCATGATTTTTGCGAATATTGCATCGCAGTTCTTTGCAAGAAAAAGTCGCCAAATCTATCCAAATTGAAATGGGACTGCAATTTGTCATGCAAAAAAAAGGTCACCATATCTAAATCCTCCGGCCTCCTACACCAAAAAGGGGGAAAAACAAATCTTCAAAAAACAACATTCGTAATATCACTAATAGGTACATAAGTGTAATAAATAGATGAATTAATATTTTACAGTAATGTTTTAATGATATAAGTGACCTTTTGAAAACGTATGATATCTTACAAATATAAAGGCGAAATATTGTGAGGATCAATAGATGTTTCTTACTCTTCCACGCAAAGGGTATTTATCGGAATTGAAAAAAAAAATTCAAAGACAGACCTTGTTTAACACATAGGATATTATGTATTGTGTTAAACATAACCAAATTGAGCGCAGTCGCGGCAAAATAAAAATATGCCCTTTTAAAATTAAAAATACAATTGATACATACCTTGGACGATTCTCCCAAATCAGGTAACTGTGGCACTTCTAATTTAATCTTTTTCCGAAGACCAGCATAACAATATCTGAAATTAGAGCAGATACAGATTTAATTCCTGAACTATTTTTTATACGATCAATTACCGTAGATAAGACCACAATATTTTTTTGTTTAAAAAGCTAATTGAAAATTAATACAAATAATTCTAAAAACATTAAGATAACATTATTTTTTGTGTTTAATTTATAGTCGAAAATTTTATACAAATGAAGCATGTCTATTTTATAAATAGTTTTAGGTTTATGTTGTTTATATTGAATATTACATGTGTTCCGCGGTTTCACTCTCGTTTAAAAAAATACAATAACTTGAAATTGTAATAATTTTGACACATTAAATTACTCCAAGTTAAATAAAAATATGGAGTATTTTCTTTCAAATTTGATAGATTAAACAGAATTTAATGAAACGACTTGATTTTAAATAAACTTTGGACTTTTTTTTCAATGGACACTTTACATTTAAATAAAACAAAGCTTAGATGATATTTACAAAACAAAAACAAAGAGACAAAAATTCTACAAAATATGAAAGTTTCTATTACTGAAAAAATTCAAAGAAAAACCGCAATTTAAACCTTATATTTTAAAGTAAACGGTATAATGTCTACCGCTTACAAAGGATGATCAGAAGCGCGGTTTAAATTCAAAATATCTTTAAACCATCATCAGTTTGTTTTGTTTTGTATGACGTAAACTGATAAGGGACTTCATAATATTTTTAGTAAGCAGCCGATTATGTAACCAAATTACTAATCCTCACAACTGTATCAGACCATTAAAGTGCTGTAATACCTTACATAACAATGATATGTATTTCCTTATATATCAAATTTATTCATAGGAATGCCATTCTATAGCTATTTTGTTCTTATATTGATGAAACAATTTTTATAATATTTTCATAAATACTTATGTGAGTTACGTACATCCGTTTAAAAAAATCTGAAACAATGTTTATGTATGTAAAATATGTTATCTACACAATACGGAAAATATTTAAGGTATATTATAGGTACATATCGCTGCTTGCATGAAGAATTGTACAATTTAAAACTCATCCATTTTAAGTTAAACGTACAGTTTATCCAAAAAAAATTACGTTCAAAGTTAATATGACAAAGACACATAGATACCTTACACATAGATTAGTGATGTAACAAATGACATTATTTGAAAATACGAAAGCGAATATTCAGTTTCTTTTTATTTGACGTCAACATGGACGCCGCTATAGGAGTAGTGTAGGGGCGGTAGAGAATAAAATTTGGCGACGATTTTTTTTGGTCGTCAAACTGCAATTGGACTAAATTTGTTAATTGTAATTTAGGGACCTTTTTGGTCGTCAAACTACACTTTTACATTCACAATTCTTGCGAATGCAAATGAGTAAAAACATGCGAATTTTCTTTACATCACTAATAGATGCGTATAACCGAAGCTAACAAAAGCATATTATATAGGTCTAATCACTTCCCGCTGTCTGTCCCTATGTATGCTTAGATCTTTAAAACTACGATATGGATTTTAACGCAGTTTATAATAGGTAAAGGTTTTTATGTATAGGTAATACATGCATATTATGGTGGTGGAACACTAATCAACTTAGATTTTAGACTTTTAGGCGGACAGAGTTCGCCGGATCAGCTAGTAATGAGTTTTCGGTGGTTTACCTACTTACACAATGGTTAAGAACCGTTTAATATATTTTTATTATTTAAGTTTCATTTGTTAAAAAGATGAAAAAAAGCATTGTTTAATTTTTACCCTCTCACATTTTCTGCATTTTACATTGTGTTATTATTCAATTCAAGTAGCTATATTTTATTACTGATAAAGTACTAGATATATTTAAAATAATTTTGGTATTCAGAACGCATTCGTTTATACCAAATTTGATTATATGACGATAAAAATAAACATCTTATTCATGTTTGCGTATTTAACTACGAATTGCTATAGTTGTACTTTGCTATATTTCTCATGTACCTATACATAATTAAGTAAGTATGTCTCAGTCTAATTAATTAAATCCACAGTCAATGTAATACATATGCAATTTAGTATAACATCAAAAGTATTAAGCCACACCTACGAATATTATTGGTCTTACTATGTGGCTTTTCAAAGCCAATCAGCATCCTGCAACGCCTAATTTGCAATTATTTCTCAGATGCATAAAGAAGTTGTTTACGTCTAAATGGAATGCCAGCTCAGAAAAACGCTTTTATGTTATACACTAGGTGACCCGGCGAACTTCGTTAAGCCTAACAGTCAAAAATCTGTAATTATTAGTGTTTCTCTACTATATTATACACAAAAACCTTCTTCTTGAATCACTCTATCTATAAAAAAAATGCATTAGAATCCGTAGCGTAATTTTAAAGATCTAAGCATACATAGTGACAGACAGTGAGAAGCGACTTTGTTTTATACTTTGTAGTGATTATATACATTTTAGTATACATTATTTACGGTCCTCAAGAACGCCTACACACATTTTTTTATTGGAGTATACGTTCACGGATTTAAGCGCTCTATGTGACAAAATAGATTAGATTTAATTATATTAGATTTAGATTAATTGTACGTGTAATTCTCGTTATATGTCCCCTCCGTCTAACAAAACTTATATAATCTTTGCTCATGAATTAAAACAGCAGTTAGTGCGAAAATACATACACGTGCCGTCTATGTGATGTTTACATCACACGACATTCATATACATGTGTGAATACGATATTACAATACTAATACTATAAAAGTGAAGGTAACGTTTGTTTGTTTGAACACGATAATCCCTAAAAGTACCAATTCATTTTAAACATAATTTTAAATTTAAAAGCAATTTACTGAGAAAGGCTTTATGCTATGTAACGTAACGCTAACTGTAGTAAATTGTCTAAGGGCTGCTTTGACTTTTAAACCCAAGTAAAACCGCAGGGCATAACAAGTTGTGAACGTGGAAAATCGTGTAATGTAAAGCGCATTAGCTCTAATATCAATTGATAGATTACTTACCTAGAATTCCCACGAGTGCCGAGACGACGTGGCCGCACACTTGGGTACACTTGCTTCATCACTTTTCCGAAGTCAGCCGTCGATAATGCCTTCATGTTGCAGCTCATACAATGAGCGCTAGTAGACAATAATAGACCAATTAATATGAAAAATTATAATCAACAGTAGGTACTAAAGGTTAAACATGATACGCAATTGTGGCTATGAGTGATTCTAAATAGTTATAAAATATAATCTAATTCTCTGCATTATTGAATGCACAATCAAACTAAACACATGCAGAAACAAGGAAAATTATGTACATTATAATTGAATATGTATTAGGATTGATAAAGTTTAGAAAGGAAATAAATTTCAGTTTTAAAAGTTGTACAAAGAGGTTTTAGTATTCCTACTTCATCAATATTTGAGAAAGTATACGAAAAATAATATGATTAGATAATTTGGGTTATTTTACGAAATTAGGAATATAATTTGGTAGCGTTTAAATTTCAGTTGTATTGCATACAAACTTCTTCTCTGTTTTTAACAATTTCGCCTTTAAGCACTGGGTTGAATTTCCGTTTAAATTTTTTAGATTTATGTAGTATTCAAAAAATAATAATTCAACAGGTTCTAGAACGAAACCAGACAAACAGAGCGAGCGGAAAATATTAAAACAAATTTTCCGGTATATTCAAAATCAAGAATCATGCATTTCCATGCCAGAATTGATCAAAATATTTTTTTAAACAAGTTTAACATTAACATCAAGAATATAATTGTTACAATTGATAACAATATAAATCAACAATTTAATGGTATAAGTCCTGAAATAGTGAGCATAGATAAACTCTTGCCTTTGAAGATATGTGGTGAGATATCACTTAAATCAAGCATTTACTCCCTATCTTTCAATTTGGTGCTGATAAGACACTAACCATGTTTAAAGCGATTTATGAAACCTTGTTGGATTTTAATACTTTTAACTGAGTATTATGTCAAATTTTATGCAATATTATAATGACAACTTAATGTATCAAGTCCTATCTACACAGTCAAGAGCACAATCAAATTGAATATGCAGTCATATCACAGAATTGATAAGTAATCTAAGGATTAAAAAGGTCTGTGTTGTCTGGCAAAACTCCAAAACAAAAGGACAGATTGGACCTGCCCATGTGAATCAGAAAACTTAAATATACACAATAAAGCATATAATAAAACTCGGAAGAAAAATGTACAAGCAACACTTGCATGAATGTATTAAATATTAGTATGAGCAAAACTAAATGGGGTGGTTGCAAGCCATGAGTGCATGTTGCAGAGCTGCCAGTGTCTGAGTTGCTGATATTTTAGATTATGGCCTTACTGTTAGCAATGGAAAATTATACCTGAGAAATTTACCTATTGGATCCTGTATTAAGTATGCAAATCTCTATGTACTAGTCGCCCGTCGCATCGGCCGAAATTCGACCGTAATTTAAATTGAAAAACTAAACATCAAATGTCATCTGACATTCTTGACGTTGTGTCTTTTCATAGTAAGACATTGAATGTTCTATTTCATTTACTAAGTACATATGTGTTTGTGACAAATGCACGGTAGTGTGTGTAATGTGTTTTTAGTTGATTTTATGTATGAAAAATGCATTATTTGAAAAAAATATTAACATTCTGCACTCCTTCTCTACGTCCACTATGACCATGCAAAATTTCATACTAATCCGTCCGCGGCATATTACTTAAAAATCCGTCACAAATTTTTGCTTCACGTATTAATATAATAATAACACAAATTGTCATGTACACAGTTGCACAGAGATATTAAGATATGTTACTCACATGTATTCATCATAAACATCCTGCTTTGGCAATGAAACATCTGGGTCTACTTCTAAGTGTGTTTGTATCCATGTTACTGTTTGCTGAAGCTCAGCTCTGAAATATTAACACTTTTAGAAAGACAATAAAATAACATACAATGGTTTTAAAAGCTTTTCTTTTATTTCTTGATTTTGATAAGGTTTTCAGTGATACGTCTAAGAAAGATAGTAAACTTAATAATATAATAATGTCTTTATTATAGAACTAAAAAGGATTATTATACTATTAAGTTCATAGGGGGAATAATAAGGGGGTTTGATAAGGGAAAATATTGTACACCAATATCAGTTTTAAGGCAATAAATAAACAATATAATACCTAGATCCCAATGGATTGATAGGTTGCTTTAGAGGATCGTGTGGAGGAACACCAGTTGGCAGCCGAAGATACAAAAGGAGTCTCTCCGCTCCACTCAAGGCCTCCACTGCTTCTAGTAATTGTGATACTCTTTGCCGTCCCTCCTGACTGGATTTGATAATTAATTATTAAGATATTGTTCAACAAAGGTTTATAATATGTTGTTTTGTTGATTGTGTATAATTATGTTTGAGTATAATGTGTACTTGAAGCTAATTATGGCCATAAATTCCACATTCAAACACAATATTGACTGTCACATTCTTTAAATTACATTAGAGATTTGTAGCAACTCTTTCTTCCACTTTTTTCTTTATAACGGTAGACAAAGACTAAGTTCTGAGAAGAAGTGGTAGTAATGCTGAGAATACTTGAATATCGAATAAATAACTATATGACATCTATACTAATCACTTTCGAGCAACTTATGAAACATATATCATGGATATGTATTTGCTAACATAGTTTTGATAACAAGTGTAATGTTATTTGTTTAAGTAATTCTATACTACACTTCTGGTTCGTTTGGCACTTATGGGAAAAAACATCAACTAACATTTTCTTGCGGTGTTTTAACACAGTAAAGTTTTAAAGAAACAGTAATATGTTGGCGATGGGCCAAATTAAAATAACCAAATGTTTTCAAGGCACAGTATTGTTTACTCTTGATTTCATGTAGATTTTCAAACTGCTATTGCAATATGGATAGAAGAGAGGTGCATTTCGAAACGAAATTCTGACGGCGAATAAGTAGCAGTGGAGAGAAATAGTTATCAGGTATGTGTTACCTTAGAGCGTTTTCGACTATTTGTTGCATAGATGCTACTTTGCCGGAGTCCATCTTAGACTCCTTGCCCGGAACTGGGGCGGGGCCTCCGCCCGCAGCACTCGATGGTCCCGGGGAGATATTTGAAGGAACAATACTTTCTTTAACGTAAGACGCAATTTGCCTATGTTTTGGATGATTGACATTTTCCCGATGAAGTTTCGCGTCATCCACTAATTCTCTTTCGGTTTTAACATTTTTCGTATTATCTTCATCGGTCCAAGGCTGAAACGGAGTCGTACTTTCCATTCTATCCCAGATTGATTGCAAATGTATTGTTATTTGATTTCATATTGGAACTTTTTATCATAATTTATTATGCGTAACATAACTCCATTTTCTTGACAATTGACATTAGATCAGCTGTGCGGTGAGGTAGTGTAAGGGGGGAGTGGTGTTGTCAGTATAATAATTGATCAGAAATGCGGACATTGCAAATGCAAAAAATATACCCTACCGGCATTGGTGAATGCGGTTATATAGTTTATTTTAAATTTGACTATTAAGTTATTTTATGCTTCTACACATACTATTAACCAGTATATAAATATAGAAGCAGTGTAGGAGACTCTTTTTTGGTTGTCAAACTACAGTTCAATATTCCCAAAACATTCGTGCAATCCCTGCAAATGCGAAAATTCCTTACAACATTTTTACCGATGACATTTAAGCGTCAAAGACTACTTTGTCTCAGGGAAGAGTTTATATTATAAACTGACAATATGGAGATGTAATCAATAAGAAGAGGGGTTACACTCTTAATTAGAACTAAATATTTTGCAAATTTTAGGTTTCCTTCTTCTCATTTCGTTTTACAAACCAAATGCTGACAAGTGTCAATGTCAAGAAACGCCTAAAACTTTTTTCCTTGGTGACGACCGCGGTCGTTTTGGTCGTTAGACGTTCGACGTTCATAAAGTTCATGCTCACGACCGCAGTTTTTTCCATTCCATTAGCTTGTGAGCGTTACTGACATAATCTCTAGTAGATCGATCACTTTGACCCACCTTAATAGGTGGGTCGTCGTGAACTTCACGTGGGCATAAGTCATGACGTCATGAGTGACGTTTTCGCCGCGACCACAACGACCGCGGTCATCTTGTGGAACGACGTTTTGGGCGTTATGGGCTTTGTAAGCGTCTTCTGGAACGCGCCCATAGGGTGCGTTCCATTATACGACCACAAAGGGCACGCTCACGACCGCAGTTATTCCCGTTCTATTAGCTTGTCAGCTTCACTGACGTATTCTCTACTGGAACGATCACTTCGACCCACCTTGTTAGATGGGACGTCGTGAGCGCGCGTAAGTCATGACGTCATGAGTGACGTTTTCGCCGCGACCACAACAACCGCGGTCGGTATATTGAAACGACGTTTTGGGCGTTTGGGGCGATGCGATCGCATTCTGGAACGCGCCCATTATGGATTGTGTCAAAAGCGTCTGACAAACATCAACGTCAAAGTCGAACAATGCCAAGCAAAGTATCGTGAGATGAGTGCTGTATATTTTATTTTATTTACATATTTGATAAATTCCATGAATGTGTTAAAGATCATGAAAGTTGCATAAAGTTTTTACAATGTGTTTCGTAAAACTCTTACAAGCGTAGTACTATATTTTATATTTTTAGTGAAATTTAATATCCCAGAAATGTATTTTCACGAACGATTTTGCCAATGGCTAGGCCATTTAAAGTTGTCCCGTGTTATACTTTCGGTGTCTGTTATATTGTTCATGGTGCCTTTAGTTACACACTACTATTTATCAAAGGTTAGTCTTCATTTTATATTTTCTGCGATTTATTTGTTTATAGACAACCACTAAATGTACTTCTTCTTCTTTAGTTATAGCAGTGTTTGGATTGATATGTTCTGGTTTAATGGGAGTGGAGAAGACTGGCAAGAATACTCTTTAGGTAACTGTAAGACCAGTCCTCTTTGGGATGGTTGTTATTGGCTAAATTTTTAATATCAATTCCTTTTTATCCATCATCCCTTACAAAGTTTTAGTAGACATAAACTTCGCTTAGATAGGGGGAGAGTGCTGAGGACCCCAGGCTTAGCTATATAAGTATGACAATAGAAACACCACTGGCTTAATATTTTTGTTGTAATAAACAAACTTATAATTATTGTGTGTCGCATGAAAAAGAAATGTTCTGTTATTACAATACTTGACAATGTTACTTGTTTATAAATGGTTAGAGGTGTAATGTTTTATGAGATATAATTATATGGAATAAATAGTATTATTGGTAAAGTTTCACAAGTTTTATTTTATTTCCAACAATTTTAATTTGGGCTGGTGAAATGAGGGCCTGCAATTACTTGGGATGGCAGGGTAGACAATTTTATATACAATGCATAGACACATAAGTTTTTAAGTAGCAAATGAGCATACAGTAAGCTGTCTGCTGTCCTATATAAAGTATTCAATATGAAGTCAATTACAGTCTTGCTACTCCCGGGGATTAAGATAGTTGCTTCATACTAATTAATTTGCTTTATAAATGCTTACTCTGATCCCCGAGCTGCTGGAACAAATTTCAATTTGAAATAAGTATTCCTTTGTAGCATACTAATAATGTGTTTTTTCTGTAACTCCATGTACTTAAACTTATAAAATAAAATAAATAAATAAATAGAAACAAAATAAAGTGAGCTGGCAACTACACCTTTCCTCCGAAATGTAAGAGCAGTTTCATGTTAAAAAGTTGTTGGTCTCCATGTATGTTTTTGCAAATAAATCTTAATTTCAGCTGCATACCTTATCTTAATCTATTGACAACATTATTTGGTTTCAGTATGAGACAGCATCCGGATCTCTTGGTGGCAGCCCAATGCGACAAACCTTAGAGTCACTTGGTGATGTTTCCACAATGAATGTAGCAGATCTGAAGGCCAGAATTGAGGAGATGCTCAGAATCAAGGTAAAGGATTTTTTCTAACATACATAATTAGTGTTGTAAGCTGTTCATGATTATATGTAAGCTGTTTCCATTATATAAAGGAGGTCAGGATTGCAGCACCATGTTGATTTATCGTGTATTGTTGTTGGTTGAAATATATTAGTATGAAAGCATGACAGTTGGATGAATTTATTCTGGTTTTATATAAAGAACATAATTATGTTTAAATATTACTTTGCTTAGCAAACAATGCAATTTTTTTAAATGAAATAATACATTTTAATGGCTGCTGCAGGTCCAATAGGTCCCAATTTATTTTAAGCTCTGGGCTGCAACATTTAGGGGTCTTATCAACCATGATTTTGCTATTAACATTATGGTTTATGCATATGTAAGACATTGAACAGTTTCTTAGCCCTCTTATGCGCTAGGAGTGAACCGGGGGCTAACCGTTTTTATAGTTTAATATGAAACCGCCCCAAATTTTCTAACCGAGGCCATTGAAATTTTGGGGCGGTTAACTGCTAGTGCGCAAGAGGGCTTAGTGTAAATTAACTATTTACAGGCCTCAGTGTCCACGGAACTGCGTGAACTGGAAGAGCGACGTGGTAGGCTGCAGCGCGAGGCGGCCGCAGCCAGCGCAAAGGCAGATAGTGTGAAGGCGGAATACGCTCGCGCCACTGCGGAACTTCAGCGACTCCGAGTATCCGCTGACCAAGCTCGCCTCGCGCAACTGGAAGCTATCCGTCGAGACTCCCCCGAATTGGCCCCTCCAGCTCAAATACTTCCGTCATCCCCTCCACATATTCTGCCCCCTGTGAGTCCTTCCTCAGAAGTCAACTGTCGTATGCATTCCTGTTTTGACCACTCCCGTTGTTCCTTGACCTCCGGTTTTCCTATTTACTTTTATGATCCGGATATCTATTCCCCTTTAACAGGCGCGGAAGTTGACGGATTCTTGAAGACGACGTTACGCCAAACGCTTGGATATAACTCACATTTGACGCAAAATCCTAATGAAGCTTGTGTTTATCTGGTTCTTGTTGGCGAGGCATTTCCTTTCGAAAAAAGTCACTCGTAAGATAATATTCATATTCCTTCATTGACTAATCATTTTGTTAGTAGTACAACTCCCAGTAACGTAATAGAGATTGTTTAATATACGTTTTTAAGGAGTACGACTTTATAATACAAAATAACCTTACTATTCTAAATGAAGACTATTCAACCTTTTTTTTTTTTTTTTATCTGACTGAAGTAGCAAACGAGCATGTAGTCCACCTGACGGTAAGTGGTCACTGCCGCCCATGGACATCAGTAATCAACTTCATACAGAACATGGGTTCTATCTGAAGTCAATCACAGATGTGTTGCTACTCCCGAGGACTATGATGGTCGCCACATATAAAAGTGTGCCGGCAACCACACCCTTCTATCGAAACGCAAAAAATGCTTAACGCTAGAAATAGGTGTGGCGGTGGTACTTCCCCGGTCGAACTACACTGGTTCTACCACCTTCACACTACACCACCTACCACCACTTTCTACCACCTACAACTTTTCTAATTAATAAAAAAGGGAATGTGCCTAGAAATTTTTATGTACCTATATCAGGGAGAATAGGCTATAATTTTAAGTCTTACTTTACATTTTAGATCAACCACAGACACCTATAAGCTGATGTTGAATGAGACGGCAATAAAAAGTCTTCCTTATTGGGGCGGAGATGGACGAAACCACGTTCTACTTAACCTGGCTCGACGGGAATTGACTGTCGGCTCTGGGGATGCTTTCCGAGGGGCGTCAACGGGAAGGGCTATGATCGCGCAGTCCACTTTCACTTTGGACCAGTTTCGACCAGGATTTGATTTAGTAACACCTCCAGCACTTGGCCCTCCAGGTGGCGACGTGTGGGCGGATTGTGCTCCTATGGCACCGGCGCGTCGTAAATATTTGCTAAGGTAATTACATTAGTGTCTCCAACCATAAGTATATATCGTGTTATTCTGTTTGTATGCGTTCATAAACATTATTCAGTTTTCAGGGCTCACAATCTTCTGTGACAGGACACAACAGGGATGATGATACGTCATTGATAGAGGGCTTGCAAAAGATGGCTAAGATCGCGCCGGCAACAGATTTATTCCTTTTACAGTTTGAATGCGACCCGCCCGTGGAAAGACGCGCGTTAATACCTATCGGGGATTGGGCTCTCTGTGGAACTGATCGGTCGCGACGCTCAGTGTTGCGGGACTCCACTTTTGTGTTAGTACTCGCTCCCGGTAACTCCAATTATGCGTCTACAGCGTTACTGCAAGCTAGGTTATACGAGGCTCTCCGCTCTGGTGCAATACCTATTGTCCTTGGAGGCGATAGAATAAGACTACCATACGACGAAGTGTTGGACTGGCGACGAGCTACCATTTCTCTACCTAAAGCGCGTGTCACTGAATTACATTTTTTGCTTCGGGCGCTATCTGATGCCGATCTACTAGCTTTTCGACGACAAGGCAGAGTACTCTGGGAACGGTATCTGAGTTCGGTACAAGCTAGTATGGATTCACTGTTGGCGACATTACGAATGAGGTTGAACATTCCACCACGGCCCGCCTCTCCAACGATAGGGGCTCCGGCGTTCAACGATTCCTTCTCTCCACCAAAAGTAGAGGCACCCGCTGTTGATTCGGAGCCAGAAGAGACGCTCGGACCTCTAGAGGCGCCATATCCGAGTCCAGCGTACCGACGAAATTATTCTTTGTCCTTATTACACGGTTATGAAATCTGGAATGATTGGGGCGAGCCGTTTGCGCTGTACCCACAGTTGCCGTGGGATCCGCCGGTGACGTCAGAGGCCCGGTTCATGGGGTCCGCGGCAGGGTTCCGTCCAATAGCCGCTGGAGCAGGTGGTTCCGGGAAGGAGTTTAGTGAGGCGCTCGGCGGGGACCGACAGAGAGAACAGTTTACTATAGTGATCTTGACGTACGAGCGCGAAGCTGTGCTGGCAGCGGCTATAGCGCGACTTCGCGGACTACCATACTTAAATAAAGTAAGTACGGAGGATAATTATTTTCACCTATGTTAATAATAACAAATCTAACGTACAACATGGCATGCATAGTTATTATTTGGTGGATACTTAAGAAAGTATTTTTTTATTATTTTGTATATTGTCTGTGATTATTTATGCTGTTTTTGTATGTTCATTTTGGGGCAATTAACTATTTTTTTTATTATTATTTACATGCAGTACTTCCAACTTTCTAGGGGGTAGAATACATGTCATGCGGACATAAAGTCAAGCATGACACGTTAAAAAAAAACAAACGATTAGAGATTAGCCAGTTATACGGCAGGTATACGATAGTCTAAGTATGTCTAAAATAGTCTTCTGTAGCAACTATTGCGAGTGTGTAGGCATGCGGAAGATGCTAAATGTTTTTGTAAGAGTTTTTGTTATATTACTAGCAGATGATTGGTGCTACATGAACAATATGTGCTTTCTATTGGATTTTAAGCCAAAAAATCACGTTTGTTGTATGAGAGCCCCCTTAAATATTTGATTTCTTCTGTTCTAAATATTTATTGTTATAGCGGCAATTTCAGTTGACTAGCTTACACGACACAGACAGACGGATAGCTAATAATAAGGCTCCGTTTTTACCCTCGAACGGTATTATCTGTTATGATACGGTCCCAATATTTTGGAGGTTTGATTTTTTGTCACGGTGTTGGTTCGTATTTGTAATACATTATTATCCTTACTTATTATTACTATTATCATTATTATTACTTTTAATATATTTTTTGTTTTCAGGTGGTGGTGGTATGGAACGGGCTGACCCCGCCGTCCAGCGCGCAGGCGTGGCCGGAGTGCGGCGCGCCCGTGGCCGTCGTACGCGCGCCGCGGAACTCTCTCAATAACCGCTTTTTGCCGTACAACGTGATTGATACCGAAGCCGTGTTGTGCGTTGATGATGACGCGCATTTGAGGCATGATGAGATTGTATTCGCTTTTAGGTAAGTTTGAGGGACAACTCTGTTTAAAAAAAGATGATTACGAAGAATACAAACCCGAGGAGTGCTCCGTGCTCGTGGCCGTTGTACGCGCACCACGGAACTCTCTCGATAACCCCTTGTTGCCGTACAACTTGATTGATACTGAAGCCGTGTTGTGCGTTGATGATTACGCGCATTTGAGGCATGATGACATGCTCTTCGCTTTTAGGTAAGTTTGAGACACTGCTGTATTAAAAAAAAATATTCCTAACAAGACGCGCCGCGTCCGTGATCGTGGTACGCGCACTGCGAAAATACGTAATCAACCGTTTCTTGTCGTACAAATTGATCAATACCGCAGCCTTGCTGTGTTATGTCGACACGATTGTCTTCGCTTTCAGGTAAGTTTGATTTTATTTTTATTAAAAAAGATGACTGCCAAGAAAGAAGACAAAACCGGAGAGTGCAGCCGCGCCCCGCGGAACTCTCAGTAACCGTTTCTTCGCGTACAATCTGATCTGTGATGATAAGGACGCACATCTGAGGCATGCCTTCGCTTTTAGGTAAGTTTGAGACACTTGATATTTATTCACGAGTTCTTTATACCTGTTTGATGTTTTTTGTACGTTATGTTTCCTGTAGGAAGAGTTTGAATATTCAATTTGTGCCTGCAGACGTTACATTTAAAGGGCGGCAAGGTTTTAGAATCTATTTAACTTTGAAATATATCTTGTCCCGGGTGGCACAAATAACGTTTAACACTACATTTAAAAGAGCAATAATTGGGTCAATGGTATGGATTATGACTTTTATTTATTTTCAGAGTATGGCGAGAGCATAGAGATAGGATCGTCGGATTTCCGGGTCGTTATCATGCATGGGATGTTAACTTTAACAACGGTTTTCTCTATAACTCCAATTACAGGTAATGGAAAAATGATAATGTTATTCTCTAAAATTACAAATTGCCAAAATAATAAAAAAAATGTCGTATAACTTGTGAGTTTCCGACCGATGCTGCGGTTTTTATTTAAATTAATGACAAATGGTTCACCAATTCGCACTTGGCCAGCGCGGTGAGCTATGGCTGGCTTAAACTCTCATTCTGAGAGAAGACCCGTGCCCAGCAGTGGGCCAATAATGGGTTGATGAGAATGACAAATGAATGTCCAGAATGAATGTCCAGCGTGAAACAGTTTTTGCGTTTTGTTGGAAGGGTGTGGTTGGCGGTTTACTTTTATATGAGGCGACCGTCTTAGTCCTCTGAAGTAGCAACGCATCTGTGAATGACTTCAGATAGTGCCTGTTCTCTATGACGTTGCTCACAGATGGTTATAGGAGGCAGTGATCACTTATTATCAGGTGGTCGTTAGTTGCTTTAAACGGATAAAATCAATTCAAGGTGGTAGAACCAGTGTAATGCGACCGGGGAAGTACCACCGCCACACCTATTTCTAGCGTGAAGCATTTCTTGCGTTTTGATAGAAGGGTGTGGTTGCCGGCACACTTTTATATGAGGCAACCAACATAGTCCTCGGGAGTAGCAAAACATCTGTGACTGACTTCAGATGAAACCCATGTTCTGTATGTAGTTGATTACAGATGTCCATGGGCGGCAGTGACCACTTACCATCACGTGGACTGCATGCTCACATGCAAAAAAAATAAAATTAAAAATTAAAAAACATTTGTGTAGCTGTGAGCTGAGTATGGTACTGACTGGCGCGGCATTCGTCCACCGCTACTACCTGTGGGCGTACTGGCGCGCGCTGCCCACTGCCATCCGAGAGTACGTCGACGAGTACATGAACTGCGAGGACATCGCGATGAACTTCTTAGTTGCGCATATTACCAGGAAACCGCCTGTTAAGGTACCCTCCTTGTTAACAAAATCATCCTTATCATCGTAATTTTAATATTTCTCATAATGATCACGACAACTATTGTTATCACCAGAACTGATTTATTTTAAAACAATATTGACACCAATGTAGCGACCTCCCGCATTGAGAAACGGCGCCATTGCATTCTGAAGCACGCTATTGAAATATTCTCAATATACTGCATATATACAAGTTCCGAACAGAGACTATTGGAACACGTCGCTCCCCAGGCATGGTCATTTAGCCTGGCGAAAAAAAGATCTCCTTTTGTCATACCAACAGGAAAATTTAATATCGGCAGGGTAATTGTCAATAGGCTCTTAGGGGGTGTTCAAGTTTTAATTAACTCATTTTTGAAGATTTTAATCCCCCCTCCCCCTATGTAACGCAAGGTAACGTTTTGCTGCACCCCTTTCTAACTTCCTAAACTTTGGCAGCAAGCTGTGGCCGTACTTTACTTAAATAAGCTTTTACACAAATAAAAACAAACACGTAACGTTTCGAAACGTTACGTGCGTTACGTCGTAACGTTTGACAAGACCCTTCTTCCCCCTAAATGCTTCCTTAACACCATTATTCTCTTCATGATCATCTTCTGTCCTTATTCATTGTTTGGCACATGTCACCTAGAGATCATTGCTTTTTTATCTGATTGAAGTAGCAAATGAGCATGCAGTCCACCTGATGGTAAGTGGTCACTGCCGCCCATGGCCATCGGTGAGCAACTTCAAATGGAACATGGGTTCCATTTGAAGTCAATCACAGATGCGTTGCTACTCCCGAGGACTATGATGGTCGCCTCATATAAAAGTGTGACGGCAACCACACGCATTGGTAAATAGGATTGCTATTTTAGTATGTACATCAATATACCACATGGTTTAGTTATTAACATATAAGATTAGGCACAAACGATAGCTTTAGGTGTCAACTCTCATCGTTGTGTTTGCTTCTGTGTATGTCCAAGCGACCAAATTACTTTATTTTGTTTCGCTAGATGGCGCTATATTATGAACAAAATGCTATTGTTATTAACTCTTTAATTTAAGTTCATATTTACTTGCAGGTGACATCGCGATGGACGTTTCGCTGTCCCGGCTGCCCTGTGACGTTATCTGCAGACGAAACACATTTTCACGAGAGGCATAAGTGTATACAATTTTTTTCTCAGGTAATATATAATATTCCTTTTATATAAAGTTTAAAGTAGAATAGGGGAATATTTTTTGAATCTTGAATGGTAAATGGTCATGCCATCTGTGATCAATTTTTTTTCTGATCGAACTAGCAAACGTACTTAGTACTTACCATTAGGTGGGCTGCATGCTGCCCACCTAATGGTAAGTAGTCTGCTGTCCATGGACACCATAAATAACTTCAAATAGAACATGGGTTCTATCTGAAGTCAATCACAAATGCGTTGCGACTTCCGAGGACTGTGATGGTCGTCTGATATAAATGTGTGCCGGCAACCACACCCTTGCATCGAAACGCAAAATATTGCTTCTCGTTAGAAATAAATTTGGCGCTGGTACTTCTCCGGTCGTACTACACTGGTTCTACCGCCTGCAAAGGTGTGGCGGTGGTAATTCACCGGTCGAACTACACTGGTTCTACCACCTGCAAATTTAAATAAAACAGAGGTTCAATCTGAAGTTCAAGTTCTGAAGAATCATGGATCCGTTTCTATGTTATTTCCTGCAAAACAATATGGTTGCCACATACGTAAGTCGGCAATCACACCCTTCCACCCAAATGCTAGACTGCTTTATGCTAGAACTAGGTGTGCCGGTAATGCTTTCCATGTGGAATTGTGTCAGTGCTACCTACTTTTCAAGCTTAAATTAACACACAAAATCAGTTAAGAAATTACTTTTATTATACTTTAACCTAACGATAAGGCAGACGAGCTACCTAAAGCAAAGTAGTCACATTTGCCTATGTACATTCGCAACACCAGAGGAGTTCCCAATGCATTGCCGGCTGTGAAGGGGAGCTCTTTTCGAACCTTTCTTGAAGAACCCCATGTCATAGCGCACCGGGAATACGTCGAAAAAACAAAGCATCTCGTAATTATTATATGATATGTAAAGATTATTTTATTTTTCAGGTAATGGGCTACACTCCCTTACTTTCGACGCAGTATCGAGCAGACTCAGTGCTCTTTAAAACACGAATACCTCACGATAAACAAAAGTGTTTTAAATTTATATAGCACTCTTATTTATGTACCAATCACACTAGCAACCTTGTACATAATTATTATGCTATAAGAAAATCTATGTAAATTATCTCGTAATTATCGATTGTTATGATTGTGTTTTTTTAAATAGGGGTCATTCAAGAGTTTTAGTAATTTTAACGATGCTAGGAAAATTCCTTCTTTATGCTTAAGTAGATCGAATAGATCCTAAATTTAGCAAATAAAACAGAAATCATTGATATGTGCATATTCCTGACTTATCCACTGTCTACATGCCGGCCTGATTTTTTGCCAAATTGACTTCTACCAAAATTGTTAGAGAAATGATCTTTTCATAGACTTCCGTGTTAGAAGAAGACACTTTGGCAAATAATCAGACTTATATTCGCTTTCAATAAGGACACAGGACAAGTAAATTAAATAGTCCCCATCCTCCTTACGTTCAAATTTCTTGAATGATCAGCGTGTGTTTATGGACAATACTTTGATGTTTTACACATCTTATTAATGATCAATTAGGTATTTTCTAAGTTATTATTAAATACTGTGTGGTTTAATATATAGTCATATCCATAAGCATCGGAATGTGTTCACAATTTGTATAAGCAATAATAAATAATAATAAATATGACTAAAATTAATAATTTTAACGTAAATAATGATTTTAAAGAAATTGCATTTAGAATTTATTTATGATTTAATAGTAAAGGAGATAAAATATATAAAAACCCATCCATTTATTTGCCTTTGAAAGTCCACTGTTGGACATAGGCGTCCCCTACCCTTTTTTTTTTTTTTGGTTTCGAAGGGGAAACTTTCAAAAGGTACCCGACGCCGTGGGAGCGACGCAGGGTTATGTGGGATTTTTACCGCACTAAAACCCCCCCGGCGGCCATCCTCGGCGCTGAAAAGGAGGACTCCGGGATCTCGAAACGACTTCAACCGGAATCCTCCAAGCGCGTTGCCCCATCGGGCTCCTCCCAGATGGGCGGCTGGGCTCACCGGTCCGTCTAGTCTTTACGACGGTATGCGACCACACATACCGCCGTCCTTCCCGGGATTGCCTGACCGAACGGTTCGAGCTCCCACTCTAGCCGTCTGCAACCCCGGAAGCCCCTTTTAGTCGCCTCTTACGACAGGCAGGGGATGCCGTAGCCCTATTCTGATCCCGGAACTACAGGGCGTAGGCGTCCCCTACCCTGCGCCAGCCCTACTGATCCTGAGTCGTCTGAATCCAGCGGTTACCCGCTGTTTTGTTCACGTCATCAGACCACCTGGTCGGGGCGATGTATACTTCTTTTGCCGAGACGTGGTCTCTATTCGAGGACACTTCTACTTTAGGGGTTTTTTCTAACCTACGAAGGACGTGGCCTGCCCATTGCCACTGCAGCTTACTAATTCTAAGCGCTATGTAACTTTTCGTTCTCTCTCCGTTCGTTTCGTTCTCCTCGCATAGGAAAATACCGAGCATACTTATTATTTTAACCTTGTAAAAATACGCTGAAAAGGCCTTTTTTATATTGCATAATCTCGTAATTAAATATATGATGGTAAGTGACATAGCACACAGAAAGTAATTAATACGTCTTGTCTAATGACGAAGATAAACGTAGTAAGACACTATAGCGTAACTGTGGCTTATGTTAAAAGAAGATGATAGCCAAAGTCTTGCAACAATTAATTATTATTTTTACATAAAATCTAATCCTTAGTCTTCATTACCAATATTCACAATACTTGAACCTAAGATTGTAGATTATTTTTTTACTTGTACACATTTTTTATTTTTAATTGTTAGTTATATTAAGATTATGTTGTGCACGTAAGAAGTTGTGAAATGCTAAGTCCTTTATATGTATGTTAAACATTTTTTTAAGATGGGCTCTTAAACTAAACTTGTCTAAATAACCGTTTTCCTTTTTATATATCTAGCAAAATATTTTTAATAGTCAACAGTTGCTTTTTTGTGATGATTTTTTCACAGTAGCACGGAGAAATATTTATGAAAATAATACTTTATCTTAATGTGAATAATAGAAATATTTTTAATTTTCGGTTGCCTATAATAAGTACGTTTATATCTAAAACGACAATTTTTTAAAAAAATCAAGCCGATATTGTGAGTATTCTGTCAAAAAGTACATTGATTATTGTAATCACATATTTTTGGATCTTATAAGGTACATTGATGTTAGTTATTCGTTATTACTATTACAAAATTAATATAGCAAACACATTTCTGAATCGTGTTAATTTATATCTCATCTAAACCCTAATATTTAATGGCAAGATGTGCACCACGGTTGATCCGCATTAAAAAAAAAATGGCACAGTTATGCAAATTATATTGATTTTTATAGGCTACATTTTAATAAGATAAGGACTCATTTTGAGGCAACATTTAGGTTACTTCAAAATGTGGACTAAAAATTATTTTTATTCCCTTTCCTTTCCCTTTTATTCAGTGATTTTAAACACAGATGAATTGAAAAGATGTTTTGGTAATATATACCTATGATGTATAAACAAGCAGTACTTTAATATTTCTAAATATTGTCCACTGTATATATATAAAAAAATGAGTTGAGCTCAACTTTATACGAGTCGATCATCTTAGTCCTCGGAAACGCACCTTTGATTGACTTTAGATAGAGCCTCTGTTCTATATGAAGTTGCTAAAAGATTTCCATGGACGGCAGTCCACATACCATCAGGTGTACTGCATGCTCGTTTGCTACTTCAATCGAAATATTATTTTAATTTTTTTATAAATTCCCCATTGTTATTTTTGTATAAGCGAGCATAAAATATTTTGTTAAAATTAACACTTGATGCCAGTTGAAAGTAGCATGTACACTTAAATGTTAAAATGTATCTTTTATGAAGTATTATTTGGTTGTAAATTATTTCCGCACATAACACATTTATAATGTCTACGCAATTTCTTGGCAGCTATTTAGGTATTTTATTACTTATTTTTGTGTTGACTAGAAGTCTGAGATTTTCAATATTAAGATAAAATTACGCCGGATTATGTAACTATGATAAACTATATTTTACAATAGCACTATTTCTCAAAAGGTTTATTAATTATTTTATCCACTTTATTTCACAAGAAATTCTGACATATGAAGAAATCTTCGCAATGTTTTAATGTAGTAAAAAATTATATTTAAAGAATGTTCATAATCTGTCTAGTTTTTAATATTTCAAGACTGATTATATGATTTTTTTCTGGCACTAATATTTGTCTCATATCCCTGTGATTCTGTAAGAAATCTGAAATAAATCATGTATTATTTGAATGGATATGTAAATAAAATGTATATAAATAAATTGGATTTTATTTTTGCGGTATTTGTGATTTGTTATATTTTTATGCAGTAAAGTAAGCAGTCATTTGGATTTTTTTTGTTTTCAAGTGGGTAATCTGGATACCCAGCGAACCACTAAACCTCCACTGTGTTTTCTCCTAGTACCGTACGGCGCGAACCCGCCGGTGCCCCCGAGACCGCCACACAGGAGCCGTGGGCATAGGTAAGCCGACACCCGCAAAACCTTCTCTACACTATACAGGTATGACCTCCCACACCCAGCAAACAACCAAAGGGCCGCAGAGGGCGGACGATGGCATTGACACACCACATCTTCTCTTCCTACCGCCAACGTATCTTACGGTGCGTCCCCCGTCCCCCAAAAAATCATGTTTTTTTTTTACATGGTAATGAAAGTTAGCTCCAGTATCTTGCCTTACAGTTCAGTAAAAGAGAGCCCTGTTATTGACACTGTAAGGACACCTCTCCTCTCGCGACTCCTCCTGGCTGCAGAGGCCTGAAAACACCGGCCCCCGCAGCCCCCTCGGATGCATCCAGAGCGGGGACACAGCTTCACCGTGGTACTCCAAATCATACGATCTTTATCCAATCCAATTAATATGTTTTTTTCCTAAATATTATAGTTTAATGACAGTAACAATAAGTTCAGTAAATTTTTATATAATTAATTAAGCAATTATAAACTAATAAATTAGTTTTTGGAAAACTGTAAATCAGTTTGATCTTTTACTAGTACCGTCCTTAAAAGTAGGTGTCAGGACAATATAGCAAGTATAATTATAACAAGGTTACCGCAACCGCGATACTTGCTACCTGTATTGTTTACGAAACTTGATATTGTTTGTACGGACAATCCGTGGTTAAAATAGCGACATATATTTATCGTAATTATGATATCATAACCTAATAGTTCTATTTCATACGAAGCTTGCGGTTATTTTAGTTATTAGAAAAATCATTCTTAACACGATGAAATTGATTTGCAATGTGCATTGTTGAGTATTATCAATATTTGTAGTGTTCGTACCTATATCTTTTTTGATTAAATTGGTATAGTTTTGTGAAAGTGTGCCGGCAACCATACCCTTCTATCGAAACGCAAGAAATGGTGCACGCTAGAAATATGTGTGGCAATGGTACTTCCCCGGTCGAACTACACTGGTTCTACCATCTTGAAAGTTACCACCTTACTCCTTAGTAAGTATTATTAAACAAAATATAAGTTAATTTAGTTGTAAATTAATGTTTAAAACATTAGTATAAACCGATAAGCTATGTAATATATAGATAGATAGGTACATAAACATATTGAGAATCGAAAATCGTTAGACTAGACTAGAAAATCCTTCTGATGCAGAGGAGTAAAAATATCCGTGTCAGTGTATCATTTGGTCCCCCCTTCTACTGATTGTTATTAGGCAGGTACATTTCCACGAGGACTATAGTAAGTTTACGCAATAATTACTCCCGAGCAGTGGCATAGGGTTTTGGAGGGGCGCACCGCCCCGGGCGGCACGTCTTGAGAGGCGGCAAATTGTTATATTTTTTGGTTAGGAAATAAAATTTCCGCCCCGAGCGCCAAGTTTAGGGAGAGGCAAAATATTTAAATTTGGCGACCGTTTTTGGTCGTCAGTTGCAGTTGCAGAAAGGTAGTTGTCTTGGAGTAAGTAAGGCTTGCAATCTTTTTTTTACGCCTACAAAATGTTTTTAACTTGATGGGCAGCACTTCCGCACCGGGCGTTGTGAACCCACGCTGCGCCAGTGCCCCCGAGGCAGCCAAGAAGAAAAGATAGGATAGACAGCGTGTGGCGTGTGGGCCACTTATTGATATACAGCTATGGATGGAGCGACATAGATAAAGATGATGTCTCGTAAGCCTGTTTTATTGCTTCATGGGTTCGTAGACGTACTATATTTGTTTATCAATTGACCCTTGTATTATGTACCTAAAAGATGGCTTAAGACACGTATACTTTGGAACGTTGGAAAATTAAGGGGCAAGAAGTTGTAAAAATGTGTTTGGGTAACATCAGGAAATGGGTAACACCGTGCGATTGAAATTGTAGACCTAAATCGGCTATTTTCTTTGTATGTGTATATGACGTTGTCAATTTAATAAAAATATTGGTTACCTAGGTTACATTTTAAATTTTACGGTTTTTCCCTATCTCTGGTATTAGCCCGACTCACCCGTTTAATGAAAGTTTAGCAATGCGTGTATAATATATACCAATACCCGGTTTTAAACTAATATCGCGAAATTTACACATTTTATTAAGTAACGGGTACTCACTAGGTATATGCGATTTTTGAATTTCTTTCTGCCGACATTTCGACCCAGTTGCATGGATCGTGGTCACGGCCAAAATCGTATATCGTGAGTACATATCCGTTAAATAATAAAATACCTATACCTATGTACCTAGATTGTTCTGATGGTATTTTGTGATATTGGTATAAAAACCTTGGGGTTACGTCAAAGTATATGAAGAAGGATGTTTTAAAGGCTTTTATTATAGAAAAAAAATAATATAGGTATTCTTAAAAAATTGTGGATAGGTACACATATGTGCGTACCCTACCTCCTACGATATCTTACGGGTTTCATACAAAGGTAAACAATTATGACTTCAGTATTTTCGTTTGAGGTGAGGGGAATCTTGATCTAGCCTAAACATTTTTTTTGAAAGCATTCTAGAAAAAAGAATATGAGATTAAAATCTACGAAATTGTAAATTTCAAGGATAAGAAATACTTAACTACCCCCGGGTTAGGTATGACTTGACTGTTTGGTACATGGACCTATGTTCATAATATTAGATTTTTTATGCATGGACTTAAGTTCATAATATTTTTTCTTAAGGCATTCAAAACAAAATCATGTAGGTACTTATTAGGTGTACTTATTAAGTATTAATATACTTAGTTAGGATTTGGAATTACATCAGGATTTTATAAACGTAAAGAAAAAACATAAGTAGATATGTCTTAAATTTTTATTGATAAAAAAAATCATTCATAACATTCATTGTATCTTTTAAATCTAGGAATAAGTATTATAATGTCACACATTTACGCCGTACACAAACATTTTACATTACACTCACAAAAATGAGTAAAGTGTAATAAGCATCAACTTTGCTTACAATTTTAATGTGAGATTTCAGTAAATATTTTGAATATTAAAATATTGAATTTTTAAAATATTTTGTTTGGATTCTAATTTATAGTGAAGTATATTAAAATACGTTCAATAGAAGTGCTTTTAAAATACTTATAATTTAAAGCAAATCAATAGGCAGGTGTCGTTAGCGTCAGCTGCTTATTAACTGAAGTTCAAAATAATAGAAATATGTTTGACAAAATAGTATAAAACAACGACAACACAGCCTAATAGACACCGCATCTAAGGCGAACACTTTCGGGCAACACATCAGTTTATTAGCACTGATATAATAAACCGAGCGCGAGCTACACTTCAGTACCGACCACTTATGTGACCTGTGAACATCGTATTACGAGACTATATATAGCGCGAAATAAATTCTTTAAAAAATAAAAAAAGTGAAGCAAAATGACTTCCTGATCATTCAGATGGTGTAAAAATGTAGCAAAACATCTAATTTCAAAAAAGACGGCATAAAATTTCACAAGAAAACTATTTTCACAATTAAAATTTCAGGAATCAAATTATTTTGGAGCTCAACTAACACTGGTCTTTAACAGCGCCCGTTGATGTCTTCTTACAGTGCATCCCTTTCCTTTTCATTAAATTAAATATTTCTATCCTTTTCGTCCATTTTGGTAGTGATGTACACCTCAATTAACTGATGAAAGATGACAACTAATGCAATTGAATATTACTTGAATTGAATTTAAAATAAATAATTACAGTTTTAAACTTTTAATCATAAACTGCCAATAATTATAGTTATTTGATGACTCTAATGTCTAAATATGTATCTACCAGATTAATTAACCGACTTCAGAAAGGAGAAGATTCTCAATTTGGCCTATATTCGCCGTTAGTGGATCGATTTTAATTATTCCCACTTTGGTCCCACTTAAATATGGTTAGGATCCATCTATGGGTTCTGGAGAAAATGAGAGGAACTCCTTAACCGATAGGAGTAATTGAATTGTGTGTGAAGATATTTGGTGTAGGTTCTAATGATATTGCAAAGCCAGTTCATCTTTAACTATTTAAGTGTCTAATAATTTGGCTTGGAGACAAAATATGTAACTCCTCAACCGATAGGAATAATTGAGATGTGTTTGAAGATATTTGTTGTAGGTACTAATGAAATTGAATTAATTACTTACAAGCTATGATCAGAAGAACATACGTACATATAGAAATGAAAAAAAAAATTTTGTATAAAAACACACATAGGACACATGTGGTTTCGTCGTGATCTAGCGAAATATGGTGAGCGCCGACTTCAGGACTACTACTAAGTACCTACTGTGTATGCTCTAAACCAACATGTATTTAGATTATTTTTTACTTTTTTGTTGCATGGAAGTCGGTTGTATTTTTTGTTTAATTTTTTTTTATTTATTACAAAATTCGTAGATCCGAAACCTACAATTAGAAGAATTTATACCAAGTTAATTCATTTTAAGAATAATTTATTCATTTTTTGCTTAAATAGATTTTATACAACAATGTTAATACTGGTTTGAATTGCGTTATGTAGTGTATTAAAGTTTTAGATTGTTAAATGATGTTTTCATTATTTTTCTCAATACTCCAATATGAGTACTACTATACCTTCTATGAGCTATTTATTAATCGTCATAATCAATTATAATTATTTTATTATTTCTAATCAATAACCCATTACAAAAACGTTCCCATCACTAATTGTAATTTATGATTTATTGCGACCTTGAATCGACCAATTGCAATGCTTTCTTTTACCGCTCCCCCGCCCCGCATACCTCAGTGCTTTGACTGAAATGTTTCTTAGTAGAAATGAAGACATGAGGTGTCTATTAGGCTATGTTGTCGCTGGTATAAAATGATGTACGTTACATTTCAGTGTAAATGAACACATCATATTAATTAAGGCGTCTTAAACTATTTACTTAATTTATGTACTTACAACAGATAGGTTTCATAATAAATTACGACATATTTATGTTATACCTATGTATCAAACTGGAAGTATTATAATGTTACATAATTATAATTTTTGGACTGGGTTGATCGTTAAATAGCGTTAAGCTCAATATAGGTAGGTACATGTGATAAACATTTATTTATATATGGCTATTATAATATGGCTGTTAAATACAAATATTAGAATACAAACTATGAAGATAATTTTATTATGAGAATATCGTACTTCCGTAAATTTTGTACATTATAAGATTTTTTTTAATATTATTATAAAAGTTCGTTAAATTTTAAAGATTTTTATTTAAATATTATTCTCAGAATAAATAATATTCTCTATTTATAAATATTGGTGTCGTTTAATAGGCCACGCGGGGAGCGGGGTGCGTGTCGCTGGGCACGGAGACTCCGTAGGGGGCGCGCACCCACACTCTTCTGTTTCAGGCGAGGTCGTCCGTTTTGCCGTCCAGGCGCTTCAGCTGTCACAGAAATGGCAACACTTTAGTATCACACATAACAAATTTATGCAAAGTTAAATAATGTGCATGCGACGAATCACAAAAAAAAACTTAATCAAATATATGACTGATGTCTTAGGATTTTCACATTTCACACAACAAGGTAGGGGGCGGGAGTATTGATATTCAAAATATTTAATGGGGGTAAAAGTGTCTTGGAATTTGAATAAATGTCCTCTTAAAACACGTTATATTTAAACATTTTACTCAAATCAATCTCATGTGTTAAATTAATGAAGACATTAGTTATGTTGTTACAAATAGGTAGGTACATCTGTTAGGATTAGGAAGACTCCCAAATGTCTTTTATAAAGGTTCCAGAGGAAGATAAGGGTATAATTATCACTAAATAAGGATTAGCCTCCATGATAAGGGGTTGTTCGATCTCACTGTAATGAAAACGAGTAGTAAATTTAGCTTCATAATCTTACGGTGTGTTCGACTGTCCAAGCCGAAGGTGCAAGGCGTCCCGATCGCTTGTAAAGATTTAAATTAACAATTTGTTACTTTCACCAAAATTATCACAAATATTTGTAGTTATTTCTTAAATAAATTATTATTAAACCTAGTGACATGGTACCAAGTCTTATCTTTAATATATTAGGCATATCATCGTCAGCATCATAAACCTGTTAGCTAGTCTCCATAATCATGACATATGCTCGTAATAAGATATAAGATTATGTCATACACATTTTCACCAAACATTTAATTTTAGTAGGTATCTACGTAATAATAATTGAAGAACAAAATGTTTTTTTTTCGCAAAGAGGAGGTCTTAGTACACCCAGAGATATAAAAACATAGCCTAATCAAAGTATTTGTTATTATATATCTATACCTCCTTCTCATCACCCGCTACGGGCCTGTAGCGTGGAGTGTCGACTGGTGGAGCGGAGAATCCGTGCACGTACAGGAGAGCAGCTGCCACACCGCCTGCGACTGGTCCAGCCCAGTATATCTAGAATTAAAAAAAATTGGTTTTGATACAGATTTTGGGACCAGAACAGGAATTTTCTAACTGAAGCGACGGCTGAAAGGTGGCTTCTAGGTTGCAAAAGGCGACTAGAAGCGAGCTTTCGGCGTTGAGGGTAACAAATGTGGGAGCACGAACCGCCCGGCCAGCGACCGTGGGAATAAAGACGGTATGCCTGGTTCCAGGTCGTCAAACACAGAAGGTGGGCTAACTAGCCAGTTTGGCCGGATATTGCTTACGTAATAAATGAAAAAGGCCGAACACCTTAAATAATTAATATTTTTGTCTTAGTAGATATTATGGAGGCATTAAGTTCATGTTTAACTTGTTGTTAATTATATGTTTTAAAAGATGCAGTAAATAAACAAACAAAATTATGACTACTCGAAAGGTTATAAAGTATCAATATGAGCATTATTACATTTTAAAAGAGGTGACCAATTTCATAACTGCTTAAAATTCGGAACTATTTTCTTAGATTTAATTAGTACTACACAGTATTATCATATAGACATGGAAGGATTTTTCCTTAATTAGCAATTCCGTGTCTGTAATTGTGAGATCTATTAATTAACCTACACATGATGTTAATAAATATTTAAATCCTTTCTACTTTATTTTATTGGACCTATATAAAATTATAAGTACCTACATAGTTACCCAGTTTTATATATTGGAAGGAAATTATAAAAAGCGGTTTATCGCGATGCATTTTTTATAAAGTGGATGATTGACACTAAAGCCTTTTAGCGCTAAAGCCATACGCAAAGCCTTGAAGTTGAGTAATGTGTGCGCTAAAAACATTAAAAGCACAACTAATCATTTTATCGGCGAACTTAATAAGGTCTTTCTTTTATTTCGTTGTAGGCTTTTAGCACAATAATAAATAATACGATTATAATAAAAATAAACAACTTAGGATCTTGGCTATTTTTTTTGTAAACAAGTTTTTTCGTCACCTACCTACAATCGTTCTGATATATACGATATAAAATACATAATTAAAAGTAATTTCATTAATTATCACCTATATGAGATATTCCATTGAGATTATAGTTATAAGCAAAATAGTTTCGTAGGTTGTTGAACAGATTAAACCATTTTTTTCATGTTCATTTTGTCGACGTAAGTTACTGCTACTCGATAAGCGATGGCGCCACGTGTATGATATGTTTAAAAGCGTAATTTGCTATGGTTGACTTATCACATCCGAGCGTAAGCGGATTCATTAAACTTGGGAGAAAAGCTGAAGGTTAGCATTATTTAATTATATAATTAGCTTTTTCACTTTAATGGTGTGAATCAAAGGCTTAACTTAGCAGTGGTTTGGAACCTATCCTACCAGGCCTGTTCCAATGGAGAATTAGGAAAAGCCGAACTAGGGGTAGTTGAGTTCTCTCATTATGATTGACCTTTTGATTAAAACGAACAAAACAACAAAAAAAAACAATAAGCTATCGTGAGATATACCTAGTTTAGGTAGTTCTCATATTAGTTTGTGAAATATTTTTAGATTTTCTAGGTGGAAAAATCAGTTTAGTTCGATTGCGGAGGTACCACCGTCAAACTTATTTGTAGCGTGAAGAAGCTTTTACGTTTCGGTAGAATATTGTGGTTCCCGGTACTCGGGATTTAACGGTAATTGACTTCAGACAGAACCCCGTGGACTTTATGCTCGTTTGCTACTTACTTGAATCATAATATGAGTATTCTCTGAATCGGTGAATTCTGAGTGTGATCTATATTCTTAGGGTTCCGTACCCGAAGGGTAAAACCGGAATCCCATTCTTAAGACTCCGCTTTCCATCTGTCGTTCTGTTACCAGGATGTATCTCATGTGAGCGTTGTTCTTTTTTTAAAGATTGAAGTAACAAACGAGCATGCAATCCACCTGATGGTAAGTATTCACTGCCGCCCACGAACATCAGTAATTATAATAACTCCACATAAAACACGGGATCTCACAGAAGCGTTGCTACTACCGAGGACTATGATAGTCGTCTCATATAAAAGTGTGCCAGCAACCACACTCTTCCATCGAAACGTAAGAACTGCTTCACACTAGAAATAAGTGTGCCGATTCTCACATAGCCGATTTTATTGTATAAAAATTCCGACATGATCGCTCCAATCAATAAATCTTATATATAAAATTCTCGTGTCACAATGTTAGTCTCCATACTCCTCCGAAACGGCTTGACCGATTCCTCTGAAATTTGGTAAGCATATTGGGTAGGTCTGAGAATCGGCTAACATCTATTTTTCATACCCCTTCAGGGTTGTCCACCCTTAACATTTTTTTTTATTTTTTATATGGCAAAACAACGTTTGTCGGGACAGCTAGTAATGATATAAAAACCAAGTATTTACAAATTAACAAAAACAATGGCAGATAAGCACGATAAAGTATTATAAACATAAGTAATTTCTTAGGTGCAGTTGTTTGCTGATTAGATATTTAGTATTAGGATAAAGACGGCATATCTCTTACACGTCATTGATTTACACATATATTTTACTATAACGATTTTATCATACAATGTACCTCTATAGATTTCTAAAGATTAATGTGTTATGGATGTAATAAATCTAATGAAAATAAAGAGAATGCGCTATCTTAATATGTAGGTAAAGGCCGTCTCTTATCGCTTTGAGAATATTGTTGAACATTTAATATCTATAAAATAACTTATTTAAGGTAGGTTTAAGTAGCACTACGTTGCTCATTTAACACTCTAGAGGACGGTACCGCTTGAGTCTGTGTTCTAGAATGACACAGTAAATCTTCATAAATGACGTATAAATTCGTAGAGTCCATTATTATCATACGTTTTAAAGACCTCATGACAGATCGTGACAGTAAAGTTTCTAGTATTTTACATGGTACATCCAATATGATTTTAACTTGAAAGTTCATCAGGAATAAACGTCCTGTCTTAAATTATATTTTATATTTGAATGTCATCGTAGGTTGTGTTATCAAAAGCTCAAATTATGACGTACAATCACGTTCTGTCCGTGAAAGTGTTAATCTTGTAAATTTGAGACAATTATTCACAAGATATTTTGAACAAAATATTGTAGGTTTTTTAATTATTTTTCTGCAATCGTTGTACTTAGACGATTCCAATAATATTTGTTTAATAAACTTAAAGCAGACAACCAATTTCACCACAGGGTGGTAAGTCTGCCGCTTGTGAACATCAATGGTATATCAGAATTCTTCTAACACTACCTAAGTTCGTTTTTATACTGTTTTATACGTTCGAGCTCCCACTCTAGCCGCCTGCAACCACGGGAGCCGCTTTTAGTCGCCTCTTACGACAGGCAGGGGATGCCGTAGCCCTATTCAGATCCCGGAACTACAGGGACGACCTTATAATATACTTAAGTGCGAGTAATTTTTTATCCGTCCGAGTACAGCCACAGATGCCGTGGCTACCTTAGAGGCCTCTTTACCTTATTTTTGATTTTCGAGGGGGAAACCTCAAAAGGTATCCTATGCCGTGGAAGCGACGCAGGGTAATGTGAGATTTTTATCGCACTAAAATCCCCCCGGTAGCCGTCCTCAGCGCTGCGTGGAAGACTCCGGGATCTCCAATGGAACACAACTGGAGTCCTCCGAGCGCGATACCTCTTTCCGGCTCTTCCCTGGTGGGCGTTAACGCTCACCGCACCCTCTGCTATTTACGGCGGCATGCGACAACACATGCCGTCGCATTTCCCAGGGTCGCCTGGCCGGACGGTTCGAGCTCCAACTCTACCCGCCCGCAACCCCGGACACCCCTTTTAATCGCCTCTTACGACAGGCAGGGCATACCGAAGCCCTATTCTGGTCCCGGAACTACAGGGACAACGTTCTACTACTTGGAATTGTGATTAATGATTCCACGACAAATAATATGTCAGTGATGACATTGCCGTAATGCATGAATTGTGCCTATAAATGGGACTTATACATATTCGTACTGGTTTATAAGAATGATCTCCTCGACCGTATTTCTAACAAGTCAATATCATTGCCATTTTGAGTGATAGGTGACGGTGAGTAAGGAATTAATTCTAGCTAGTTTATTAGCAGTGGCTTTTATCAGGTTGCGCTGTTTGCAAGTCTAATTTAGAGTTCTATGGTATAAGTATGTGTTTTAAAATGAAATTAAAAATAATAAACATACCACTTTACCATTTACTCTGTGTACCTATATGTAGATGCAATGAAAACTCACAAAGTGGAGATTTTAAACATGCAATTGCAATAGCTTGATTCAAAATCGACATTTAAAAAGGGAAAGATTGTAGATTTGACCTGATTATTTACTTATACTTTATGGACTATTTCATGCCAAGTGAGCAAAATCTGCCCTTGCCATGTGCAAAGGCCGACATTACACACTTAAGCATCTTCATATAGAGCAGATGTTGTATCTACATAAAGTTAATTACTGATGCGTGCTTATTTCCGGGAACTAAGGTAGAGTCATGAAAGTGAGCCGGCAACTACCAAATCGTAAGAGTTAGTTACTTCACGTTAGAAATATCTATGTGTATCTTTTACCTTATTAGTAGAGTAGAAGCATACTATTAACCTGAAAGTTATCTTTGTACTTACATGTTTTTTTTCGTTACGATTATGCATCACTTGAGCATTAAATTACCAATAAACATGTGTCATAAAGATTTTTATTGTCTACGGAAATAGACAAGACTTGTAGAATAATAGATGAAGTACTTACCCAGTGATCAGCCCATTCATTAGCAACTAACGCGGAGCCGAAGGACCGGGCGGGATTCATAGCAGAGCCGGTGTAGTCCACCGCGAGGAGGTGTCCGAGGGTCACTGTCAGACCGATCGTCAGCGGGGCGGTGGCTTTGCTGTCCGCTTTGTTGGGGTCGCAAACCTGTATTCAAGAATAATTATTTTAATATGTAATGGACTCAGACGATAAGTGTTTTTGGAATGAAGTTCCTTAAAAGCTTAAAGGTTTGAGACTGGAGTTACAGAATGGTAGACTGTCCTTCATACAATCTACTCTGACTCTGTGAAATTTATTATTTAAATACAGGATTGTGAGAGTATCAAGATTCAAGCAGCGTAAATCGTTCGTAGCCGGTTGTATAGCCTTAATTTTATTGTTAAAACTTATTTCGTGTCATAGTCTCATTATTCGTAGTAAATAGATACGTAATTAAGATTTAAAAAACTCGTTCTTTCGTCGGTTTTCTGCCGCGCTCATTTTTTATTTTTTTGCTTCCGATAATTCAATGTAGTGGCATATATGGTAAATAAGGTAAAATTGCTTATTCGAAATTCCACTCAATTTATTTTTACCTATCACCCTGTTCAAAATATCCACGTACCTAATAACTATTTTCTTATCTGCAAGATCTGAATTGAGACATAAATTCAAGCCATGAATGAAAATATCTACGTTTCTTCAAAAGACCTTGGTGTAAAAGCGACGATATTTATCGATTATGATAATTCCGAGCTATTTTGTTTTGCGAACTGACTAAGTAATGTTGATCGTCACGCAATCTGCCAAATAATTGCTCATATTTTTTGCTAAACTGTTCGGCGCACCTTTGTCATTGGCATTAATTGTACTAATTAGGGAATAGACCCATTTCGCCATAATTGGATCGCCGTTAGTTATTAATCAGCGATAAATGTAAGAACAGGGGATGGGCATGAAAATTGATAGATGAAGTACCTAATGCCGCACTTTTGTTTATTGGTAACAAGTATTAAACGGTTCTCTATTAGAGTACCAATAATATACATTCTATCATTTATTTATTAGATTTTCAGTGATTTTTTTCACGCCTTTTTTCATTATACTTAATATTGTGATATATGTAGGTAGGTATTTCATGCAGTTACCTACCGGTAGGAATAAATACTGTGTTCTATGAGTAACCTATATTGAATAAATTCCAACTTTGTTACAATTTTATCACCTAAATCATGTACATAATTGAAAACCTATTTCATGATAAATGGTAGCTATAATTATTTGTCATAGCTCGTATTTTAATATTTTACACGTGCGTTTTTAGGTACGTGCAATAAATTATCATGATAATTTTCAATTTAGAGGACAATATAAAAGGTTTTTATAATAGTGTAAGTAAATAAAACATCTAGGAAATAACATAGTTTTTGCAAATGAATACTGAATGAACAGTCAGGGTTGTAAATCAACGTTAAATATTTCAATGAAAGCGAGATTATGGGTGTTTCGCTAATGATCCCGGAGCACGAAACCTAGGTTTACTTGTGCTATTTGCCCGCTTATAGAGACGAACCGTTATTTATTATATTGTAGGATATTATAGACTTAGAAGTCTGTATTGACGACCCGCGTGGCCGAGCGGTTACCATACCGGTCTGACGCGCAATGGGTTCCGGGTTCTATTCTCGGCTAGACAGGTATCTGAAAGATGAGTTTAGATTCCTGTTCTGGGTCTGGCTGTTTGTGTATTCGTCTTGTGTGTCCATGGTACCCACGACACAGGAGAAAATCCTAGTGTGGGGCTATGAGTGTTGAAAGCGTGTTGAAAGCGTGAGTGTTGAAAGCGTGTATCTAACGACTCGAATTATTAATTTAATTCAGGTAGAACTTCTTCTAGTTTATTTATTTAGTCTTATTTATGTTAATAAAAGTTCCTAAGCTCTGAAATTGACGACAAAGGTGGAATTAAGAAATCGCCAATAATGAATTAATTCTCGTTCATTATTTTTTTAGATAAAAATGTTTTCCACTATTTTTTAAGTACCTACCCATTATTGGCACAGGAAAAATATTTCACCGTATGGATTTGAAATATTTTTCAGTTTTACTGCGGGTAGTATTAAACATTCTTAATATTGATGACTAATTGGACACACCAATATTCTCAAAAGTACTTACCCCACAAACTACAAACACGAGAACAAAGCCGAGGAAGAACTCGATCCCAAATCCTTGCAGTTGTGTGACGTCAGTTCCCAGCCCAGTGACACCAAGTTTCCCCGCCGCTCTGTCTGGCGTGAAGGCTTTGAGGAGTCCTGAGCCAGCAGCAGCCCCAGCACATTGAGCGATCACGTAGAGGACGGCTCGAGCTGGCTTCACCCGCCCGGCTGAAGCCAAGCCGGCCGTGACAGCTGGGTTGATGTGACCACCAGACACATGGCCAATTGCCTGGAAGTTTGAATGCGTTTAGATAATGCTAATAATGTTTAGATAATTTAATAATATGATTGTAGACCTTTCTTTAATATGTAAAGCTAATAAAATACCTCGACAGCTTTCCTTTCGCGTAAAATACCTACAACTTAGTAATCATCAAAAAAGAGGAGATGTGTTGTTTTTAGATATGAGTGCTTTATCAGTCCCCATTATAACTTACCAGGTGATTTATATATCAGGTGAAATTAAGGGGAAACCAGTGTTTATTAGAAAAATAAGCATTGTGGCTTTAGTGATGTAAAACTAGCATCCCATATTGGAGAAGGTTCGAAATTCGTTTCCCAGGTACACACACACCTTGATACATAAAGTTGATAAGCGTGTTTATAAAAAAAATAATGAACTTGCTTTAATGGCAAAAAATTACATGTTATCAAAGATAATCGTATAATCTTCAAATTCGTATTTAAACATCATTAAGTGCGATTTCAATACAAATTAGGTTTTATGAGTTTAGTATTATCTATGTACCTAATAGGTACCTATATTCGTCATTGCTTGTCCTATATCAATCTTAAATAATGTACCTATGTTATAGCAGAGCGTTCAATTCTTTACATATGGAAAGGCATTTGACAAAATAACGAAAAAATGCACTACTATTAAACGACAAGAGTCTAGAATAAGACTAGGTACATCAGGATTAAATATATCGTTTAATCTGTCTGCATAATAAGATTAAGATTCCACAACATCAATTACATCGTTAGCACTACGAAGCAATCGACTAATCACTGTGTAAACATTATGAAAGCAGACAAAGGTATATAGTGGCATTGCACCTATATAAGACTGGCTGTGCATAAGGCTGTGTCTGCGTTAGGCAAACAGTCAGGGCCGGATATTCCATATACATAGATGTACTAGATTACTGTATAAAACACTCGAAAATAAATACGAATGGATATATGTAACGGCAAAATTGCTAAAATAGATATTTCCAGTTCTGTTTCACCTATTGGTTGTTTTTTCATAAAATAAAACTAGCCTCAGCCCCTCATGGACTTCTGTAATCCACTCCACATAGGATAAGAATGATACCGTAGATTGATTACTGATGTGTTGCTACTCTTTAAAGCAAATTGGGACGCCTAGAATCAGTAAGCAAGTTTCCTAATTAAAACCAGAAAATCAACTCTTAACACTACTATTATTTATTAAGGAGGCGTGAGGGGGAGTCACCGGACTTCGGAGTTAATAACAAACGGTTTTACTTAATTAATATCCTTAATGTTTTTCGTTCTTTCAGTTCTATTTTAGTCTAAGACAGGTAGCAAGTACGTTTAATGAGTGAGTTCCGTTTCTTAGAGATTTCACACTTTTCAACCATTCGAATGCAGCCATAGCCTAACTCAGTGCATACGTGTAGTTAATACTGGTGACACTTGCACAATGAAACAATTATAGTTGAGATAACTTATCTTCTAGTTTTGCATTATGAGGGCTCGGTTTATGCTTGTAACTATACATGAATGTTACGAGGAAAGCAACGCACATATTTTCCTTCGTATATTAATTAACAAACCTTAAAATATACAAGTATGTTTAGTTTAATATATTTAACATGATTGTGTTTCTACTGTCGATATTTACTTGATATGTGAATAAATATGTACTACGTGTACATTAATTTTAAAGTAAACAGATGTATCAGGTGAGTTTAAGGACATTGTAATCTCAATGACAACATGTATTTAGTAAGATACACAAGTAACTACAGAGATTGGACAGCATGCATAGAATATCTGATTACACGAAAATGCACGCAATGATTTCGGTTTTCCACATTGACGTCGTTATGCCATTGATACTTTTAGACATCTGGGTCTTCTTTCAGGTTTAAGGATCTTCTATAAGAATTTGATTTGTATTTCAATGTCCAAGTACGGATTGTGTAGACTTTACACATCTTTTAATACAACCGATACAAACATATCGAAACCTTACCTGAATAATAAAACTAAAATATTGATTTCGAGTCGACAACATAAATCTTCAAAATTCGGATTGTCGAGTATTTTGTTAAATTCCAATGGTCCAAATGACAGTCGTCCTATTGGCCACACGAATGCCATCTTGAGATCGTTAAAAGTACTTATTATACATTTATAACAATTAATTTACATGCAGGTAGAGGTAATATAAATTTGATTTCATGTCTTTTTCTCGTTAATTAATTTCTTAAAGTACAAAGAAAGCAAACGATATTATCAGAAGTAGAAAACATGAGAGTTGCGAGGGTAATCTGACGAGGGGACTTTAAAATAAATAGTATCTCTTGGTTTACAAAATCACGGACTTTTTAATTAGAATAAAATTAATATAAGTAATAAAAAGAATTACGTTCCGCCAAAACCCGTGAGGTGCGTGCTGCGTGCGCTCTCCATCATAGCCCATCGTTGTCATAACAACGAAAAAACATTATGGACAACTTCCCCAACTCTCGGTGTCATGTCGTATTTATAAGATTGTTTGAAGAAGAAATAATCAATACTAATGCCGCCTAGGAACCAGGGGGTAGAATCAGTGTTGTTCAATCGGAGAGATACCATTTATTTCTAGCGTGAAACAGTATTTGCGTTTCGCTCGTTTGCTTTCGAGGGTCGGCTCAATTTTTGTACTAGGGGACAATCTTACTCCTCGGGAGTAGCAACGCATCTGTGATTGACTTTAGAGAGAATCAATGTTCTATGTGAAGTTGCTTATAGATGTCGATGGACAACAGTGACCACCATGTGGAGTGTATGCTCGTTTGCTATATCAATCAGATAAAAAAATCTAACCGATTTACTTCATAAATATTTTATTATTTTATTATTTTATTATCTTCGCAAAGAATTCTGTTTAAGCCTGTCCTAAATTGTTTTACATATATTGAGTAGCAAAATACTTTTATCTCCCTGTTATCATATATTGTGATAACGGTATCGATCATGTTTAATTAATCAGTCAAGTGGGATGGGAAAACCCAACAGCAAAGCAATCAAATAGAATTATATTATAAAGAAAAAAGGTTAACATAGTAGACAAAATGCAACGTGATTAAATATTTTTGCTAATATCTCTACTCTACTACCCATACCTACTCTTACATTTAAAGGAGAAAGGACGTCATTTTTTTAACATAGGACGTAACAGAGTTAAGAATTGAGGATTACCTGCAATATCTAATAAATTATATAATATATCATGCCTGAGACTTTCAATTTTTATTTATCTGACTGAAGTAGCAAACGAGCATGCAGTCCACCTGATGGTAAGTCACTGCCGTCCATGGACATCTGTAATCAACTTCATACAGAACATGGGTTCAATCTGAAGTCAATCACAGATGCGTTGCTATTCCCGAGGACTGTGATGGTCGCCTCATGTGAAAGTGTGCCGGCAACCACACCCTTGTATAGAAACGCAAGAGATGCTTCACGCTAGAAATAGATGTGGCGGTGGTATTTCCCCGGTCGAACTACACTGGTTCTACCACCTTGTAAATAATAATGCATAATTGCGTGAAAGTCTTGTTAATAATGATTTTTGAAGATTATTTTAAGTTTGTAATATCATAAATACCTAAAAAGCGGAATTTGCTTTATCATAATGATAGAATACGACAAGAATACGTAAAGATATTTGAAGATTGCTAAAGAATTTGCAATGATGAATCGATAAATATATCTGGTTATCACAGTACCTAGTATCAAAATTAAAAGATTAGTCGTGTAACCTAACAACTGAGAACGAATACCATGAACTATACCACTCACCTTTAGAAGGGTAGGTCATAGTTCAACACAAGTGTTTAAATGTGGATTGATAGACTAATCACAAATTTAGGAGAATTTTAATGATGATTATCTAACTTCATAGTTTTCAGTATGCAGTTTTCTCATGTCTTCTTTTGGTATTGCAGCACACGTTGAGTAATCTATTGTAATTATGAAAATATCTTTAAAAACCAATTAAAAATCAATAACGTTTAAAAAGAACGGCATAAAAACACCTATGTTGTATGGGAGCCCCCTTTGAATAATTATTTTATTCTGTTTTTAGTATTACTTGTTATAAACGCAACGGAAACATATCATATTATGTGAAAATTTCGACGATGTGGCTATCACGATTCATGACATGCAACTCGGAGATTTACCGATGGATAGCGGAGTGTCACTAATAAGGTCTCGTTTTTACGAATTGGGTACGAAACCCTAAAAATCAGAGGTGCACTAAATCTGAGGTTAGACGGGGATCTTGAAATTCACCTTAACACATTCAATGCTAGTATGATTTTGACAAATATTTCCTCGATGCGCTTTGAGCGCATCTAGCGCGTTGTTGACACCGCGATCAAATTTACAAAAAACTATGTATGTATATAATTACTATTTTTATATTAAAAAAGAACATTTTTCGGATTCGAGTGGTTGGCACCGATTCTATGGCCCCTCCATATTCGGATCCAAGTAAAGGGCACTAAATGTGTTAATATTATACTTCAATTTAAACAAAATTACACATAGGTACCAATAATTGGTTAGGTTAGGTTAGGTTAGTGGTGTAACGAGTGTTATAATTAAAACATTCGCGAATGCGAATGCGAATGTGTTTTTTTTTTCAGTTTTTGTGTAGGGGGCCGGTGGAGATTTGGCGACCTGTTTTTTGGTTGACAAATTGCAGTTCATTTACAATTTGAATAGATTTGGTGACCTTTTTTGCAAATCACTGCGATTTAATATTCAAAAAACATACGCACAATTTTTGCCAATATGAATGTGAACTAAAATATTAGATATTTTAGTTTTAAACATGCGACTATTCGCGCATGCGAATGCGAATAGTCATCACTAGTGCAGATATTTACGTAATAGGTCCTTACCGAAACAGCAGCGAACACCGCGAGACCGAAGGCAAGGGCGATGAGGACGATGTCCGGCGCCGCGGTGGAGCCCTGCGCGATGTTGATGCACGCGCCGCAACCGAACAGGTTTAGCAGGAGGTTACCTGGACATTCAATTATTATCCTTTACCCTATGTCAAGTCGACGTAAATATGATTGATTTGATTTGAAAAAACGGAAACGATTTAATAAATACTCATGACATTTTTTTACAGGTTATAAATGAATAAAAACTGCATTTTATAGTTTGACTCAAGTGACTCTACGATCACTCAACACATTTTTTCTATAGGTAGATCGTTTTTCTACAGAAACAAAATGTAGAACGCTAAAATTAGGTAATACAATTTTTTGAGGAATCATATAAACATATCTCCAATTTCGAAAGTTTTTCAGATCTGTTTCTTTTTTATCGCCATGTGATTTACGGAAGTTATAATAATAGGTGTTACATCTGAAAAGCAAATGGAATACGTCATTAAACTCATAAAATATGTTTAGGTACAAGTCTGTCATTAAACTAGATCGGCTAGGGCGGACACCTCTTTTATAGAGCATAAATACATGTGGAACAGTGAAACAACAAATAAGTAGAAACTATAAATTGCTATTATCATAGTTACGTAAGTTTATATCAGGGTTAATATTATAAAATTTCATAAAAATGTCCTAGGTTTTTTACTATTGATTGCGAAATGCAATTATTCAGTTTCTGGTATGATTAAAACAGATATATCTAAGCTAGAACACCGCATTTGGTAGAACTCAAAATTTTGGCAAATTGAATTGTATACTTTAAACTAATATGATTATATGAGTTCCTAATAACGTAGTCAATTGTCTAACGAATTAAAAAGTGAACATTTCATGCAAAGAAAAGAGAAACATCCTGTAGTAACCGTAGATTTAAGAAACTCTCCAAAATGCGAAAGCAATTTTCTTATTTCCGAAAAATGTACGCATTAGGTTCCTTTCATTGTTATCGTGCGATGTGGCAAGAACGTAATAAGGTAGTTACCTGCACAATAAAGTTTAATGTATGGTGTTAAAAATATACCGCAAATCTTTCACAAAAATCTTATTATCTTAAATCAGACTTCAAGCGCGGCGCCGCTGTTGCTTATCTTAATAAAATATGGATTTTTCTGACGCGGACTGACGGTTTGGACACATATATGTGAGGGGTTATAAATGCGAAAAAAGATTATATTACTATGTTTGGCTTACTGTAAGGCATAGAAAGTTTCTCACTTGGCATGACAAATCTGTTACGATTTTTAACTTTGCTTTTGGCATATCACCTTTTCAAGGTATTTAGAATGAGTATGGCCCAATTGGTTACGTAGCTCTATACGCATTTTTACCGTGAAGCACTTTTTGCGTTTCGGCAGAACGGCGTCGTTGCTCCAGTTTCATATTAGGCAACCATCTTATTCCTCGGGAGTATCTACGCATCTACGATTGACTTAAGATATAATTCATGTTGTATACGAAGTTGGTTATAGATATCCATAGGCAATAGGCAATAGTGATCTCTCATCACCTGATAAATTGCATCCTCGTGTTTAGGCCATATTCCACCGCTCTTGCCAAGTGCGAATTGGTGGACTTCACGCACCTCCGAGAACTTTTTTTTAAAGAACTCTCGGGTGTGTAGGTATCCTCATGATGTTTTCCTTCACCGAAATACAGCGATAATTAATTTCAAATACGCACATAACAGAAAAATCAGTGGTGCGTGCCTGGGTTTGAACCTCGGACCTCCCGATCGAGAGGACAAGTTTCAACCATTAGGCTATCACTGCTCTCAAAGCTTTTTTCTGTCAAAGACTAGTAGTAGTCATAAAATAAGTGGTAGTTACCAATAAATTCTGCGAGGAGCGCCCTGCTGATGCCGGCCGCGCCCCCGGACAGTTCATCCAGACCCAGTTTAGTGCCGAGCTCTCCCATGATTCTGCAACAAAACACTCGTGACACTTTCTAATTTAGGAAACAGGACAGTGGGAATGAAGCATCAAAGCATCGTGGTAATCGGGAGCATCTTGACCGCATACCGTAGGAGCTACTCTCGTGCAAGTAAAAATAAACCTATTGTTATAGTTAGGTCAATGTTCTTAGTTTTTTTCATAAGAACCTTAACAGAGAGTGTAGTTGCATTGGAATAGTCTTAAATTTATCTTACAAATATAGGAATGAAAATAGGTCAATATTTGTATGGGCGTTATTAATATTTGAGGTGGTAATTTTGTGAAATAAAATTTTTAATTCGTTAGAACCAGTAGTTAGTATTTAATCTAAAAGAAAAAATACAAAGTGGTACCTTTAAAACGGTAGATAGCTGTTATAAATTACCAACTGATACTGATAAGATTTTCTCTTAAAAATAACATTTATCTTGCGTGTAAAAGTAACACAATATGTCGTATTATCTGCGCAAGTCCAAAATTCCGAGAATTGCAAGCAAACCGCCGTTAATTTCATATACAGACGTGGATTACCCGTTAACCGTCAAAGTTGTTCCAAATGAAGTCATGACTACACTTGGTAGTGTGTTGGCAGGTGTACCTATAATTACGCATACGATCGTATTGATATAAAGAGAGAACATTTGACTATGAAAGAGTTTTCCACCACATTCTACAATCAGTGCCGGATTAGCCGTAGCAAGAGTAGCAAATGCTACGGGCCCCGCAACAAGAGGGGCCCCGCGGCCCAACACCTACCTGCTATTTATACTTTAGTATCTTTGCTATCCTAAAAATCCAAAACTGAAAGAAGATTTAGAATAGATTTAGCGGTCATCTTTAAATTTTCCCAGATTAAATCCAGAAAAGTTTACTAGTAACAGTTTTGATTTATTTAATACCCTTACATGAGGCAAACCATAGGAGCCTCCTGTCAGAATTTGCTACAGGCCCCGCGATGACTTAATTTGGCACTGTCTACAATAGCCCTTTAGTTCCTTCAACTTAGTAACACATACCTCTAAGCCTAAATAGTTGAAAGCAAAAGTTTGTCTCGTGTGTACGGAGACTAATATTATTTGCGACGATACTAAAGTGTTGCAGATGCGACGACGAGATATAAACGTTTTAATGATATGGCACGGTATGTCGACCAGGACGATAATTAAATTCATTACTTCGACACAATTTTCTATAATTATAATTTAATTTTCAACAAGTTATTACTAAGTTGACAGACGTGTGCAAGAGTTAATAAATTATAAGAAAAGTTAATTGGAATTTTATTTAACTAGTATCTACTTTTTAGGACATGAACTACAACACTAGGCTAGAATACAGTTACGGTACCTGCTGCCTATCTAAAACACTTCTGAAGTTGCTGTTAGCAGCAACTCGCTAAGGACGATGGTATGTTTGAGCGCATATTTTCATAAACAACTAATGTTTTGGGATGACCATGCACTCTCCCTGGGAAAAGACAGAGGTCACAAAAACAACGGTCAGAGGACTCCGGCCGCAATCGAAAACACTTGATAATATCGCATTTTTTACCCATATTTTATACACAATTACACATGCAAAATTTTAACGTCACATATAAGGCTAAAAAATCTGGTATAACTATTAGGGTTTTTTGAAGAAATTAAGTTCCTTCTGCTTATTCATTAGGGGTAGCTAGAAAACTAACTTTACTTCCTATTGCATATCGTCACACGTCGTTACTTTGAATATCAGATAACATTCATTCAGATGGATGATTAACATTTTTTCACTAGTTTCCAAATGTAGCTTTCACACAATGCAAAGGGGTCACGGTTCTATTATAATTTATGTGAATAAGGAAATGACATTGTGATTGGAAACGGAAGCAAATTATACTAATTGGTGACTACGACGAGGAGGATATATTTTCTGGATATGATAGTGTCATATTTTTAATAGCATTTACACGAGGTTCAAATATGGATGCGTATCTATATTACTATATATAATATAGTGTTAGTAAAGTGAAAAAATGTTACTTATAACTTAGAAATGTACCGTGCAAAAAATTCAAATCTATCTGTAGATCATTTTTCTCGTCCCTGTAGCCTCGGGGTCAGAATAGGGCTACGGTATCCCCTGCCTGTCGTAAGAGGCGACTAAAAGGGGCTTCCGGGATTGCAGACGGCTAGAGTGGGAGCTCGAACCGTTCGGTCAGGTAATCCCGGGAAGGACGGTGGTATGTGTGGTCGCATACCGTCGTAAAGACTAGTCGGAGCGGTGGGCCCAGCCGCCCATCTGGGAGGAGCCCGATGGGGCAGCGCGCACGGAGGATTCCGGTTGAAGTCGTTTCGAGATCCCGGAGTCCTCCTTTTCAGCGCCGAGGACGGCCACAGGGGGGGGTTTTAGTGCGGTAAAAATCCCACATAACCCTGCGTCGCTCCCACGGCGTCGGGTACCTTTGGAAGGTTTCCCCCTCGAAAACAAAAAAAAAAGATCAAATTCTACTTTTGCGAACACAATGAAACGATTCTGCTGATTTAAGTTATTTTCGAAGTATTAAGTGCACCTATCAATTAATTACAATATTAGGCACACGGCAATTTTAGTTGGCTTGTTTTAGTTGTAATAATAAGTTCGTTATTATTATTTATTTATAACTTTAGTCTAGTATAAGTTATTTATTTTTAATTACTTACAAGCAGATGTCAGATAATTGCATCGTTTTTTTTAAATGGATGTTTCAGTATGTTTTTTGTTAAAAAATAGTTATTTTTTTGATTTCAAATGATAATTTAAATTATAATTACATAGCATCGAGTGATTCCACGGTAGCGAATATCAGTGACATGGATAGTTCATGAAGTGATAACACCGCTTAGTTTATAAGTAGATCCACAAGTCAGCTGCAACAGGCCTCGTACGTGAGCTGACGCTAAAATCTGGTAATGTCGCGGGTAAAATATGTTGGCAATGATTTTGAATTAATGAAAGGGGCGATGACCTTGTCATGATGGTAATGAGAAGGAAAAGTGTTACTGATGCTTTTGTAATTTGGTTGTAGTTTTAAATACGAAATTGTACTTCGAAAGCATGATCTTCATAGCTAATATATACACTTAACGTAATTTTTACAATAACTAGTAAGATAAAGTTACAGAGAGTAGGTGCCGTAGATACCTAAGTTATGTTTAGAACCATATAGATGGAATACAGATAGGGTAAATTTGGGCAAAGTAACTAATAATAAGTTACAAAAGATTGCAAAATACCATTGGCCCCTACTTCAAAAATGAACGATACACGGATATTGTGACTCATTAATAACTATATTTTTTTTCAATATTACGATCAGATACATATATACTAACTTACAGAAAATGTTCTAAAGCAATGTATAAGTATTTATCGAAATATAATTAAATTTCCAAGTACGAATGCGGAAACAGGTTTGCTAGTGTAATTGCATTTCTTCCACCTGAAAGTTGAAGGTTTTACGAAGTCTGAATCATTTTAATTGTAGCTATAAGTAGTAATCCTTTATAGTGGAATATTCCACACTGTTTTCGAACTCTTTCTTCCTCATCAACGCTTCGCAGAAAGCGAAAACTGGTTGCTTGCGAACAGTTCTTTAATACTAATGGCTTATCCGTCCTTTTGTAGATTTTGTGAGGCAACAGTGTTATTGGGTCAAGATTTAAGTGTCAATGTTAATATTAATTTTAAACCATATAAGCCCATGATTGCATTTACCTCAATAATAACAAACAGAGTAGGTACAATAATTCAAGCATTTTATTCTTGCCGTCCAGATGTTATACTCTTTCGCAAGAAGAATAAGTACTTACATGGTATTTATCAAGGTCTTTTTTAAAGACTGAAAACGGTTATTTCTTCTTCACTTTGATTTTACAAGTTATACCTGTTTTTACTTTGAGCATTATTTATTTTTTCATGCCATCATAAAGAAAGTTATCATCTAAAAGACAGAAAGCAAATAGATCAGATATTACATACCTACATACATATATTTGAATTCAACACAAATTAAAATAACGAAGTATGAAGAATTTGAGATTTGTTTTAGTTACACAAATAACCGGCGAACCGACTGTCAACTTCAATATTTCGGATGAGCTCTGAGCTGTATAGATTGGGTTTAGCTGTCAACTGTTCGTTCATGCGCACGTTGACAAAATAAACCCCCAAGCGGGAATATAACCATTGAAGTAGAAAGGAGCATGATACGTTGCCATAGGCAAATAACAGAGTACAGAACTACCTTATATGCTCACACACAGTACATAGCTCAAATGTAGACTTTAGTTTAAAATTCTTAGGCTTCAAATAAGTGATAACTTCTAGACAATAATATCTTTATTCTGTGTAAAAATTGGGTTGTTACAAAGGATAACTAAGTAAAATAAAGTACCTACACTTGTATGTTCCATGGACCCAGTCAGGAATTACTTTCATTCCCTTTTTTAATTGAAAACTGTAATGGTAATATAATATCAATCACGTTATGCAAAAAAGAAAATAAATAAATAATAAGTTATAACAAAATAGTTCAAACGCTTTTAACATTAATTTAATACAACCTGCGCACGTTGGTTGGTTACTTGGTTGGTGGTACCTACTCCATTCTCAATACTTACCTTTTCTTTGTTCGCGATGGGGAAACCTAAAAAGGTACCCCACACCGTGGGAGCGACGCAGGGTTATGTGGGACTTTTACCGCACTAAAACCCCCTCGGTGGCCGTCCTCAGCGCTACAAAGAGGACTTTGGGATCTCCAAAGGAACGCAACCGGAGTACTCTAAATGCATCGGGCTCCTCCCAGGTGAGCAGCTGGGCCCACCACTGTGTCTGGTCTTTACGACGGTATGTGACCACACATACCGCCGTTCTTCCTGGGATCGCCTGACAGATCGGTTTAAGCTCCCACTCTAGCCGCCTTCAACCCCGGAAACTCCTTTTAGTCGCCTCTTACCACAGGCAGGGGATGCCGTAGCCCCATTCTAATCCCGGGAGCTACAGGGACCTCAATACCTACCTACATGTATCTATTTTTATCAACGACAACACAGCCTGTTGTCGCTGATTTTTATCATCGAACTCCTAACGCAAAGAAATTTGTGGAACTTCGATCCAAAATGGTAGAGTAAAGCTATTTTGAACGCTTTTAAATCAAATCTATGTACAATAGTTATAATTAATTATACGATTTCATCCATCATTATAGTTACGCAGGAGTGGTGTTTATGTACAATTGTAGATAAATCACTAGATTGCGGTTAATAGTCTGTGTCGATGATGTATCGGTAATTAAAATGCCTTCATTATGTTTAATGTTGGTACAGTCATATAATGCAAACGGAGTATACGTTTATTCACTGTTTTAAATTCCTACATAATGACCGGATCATTTTATCTAGTTGCAATTCAATTCCGTGATCCAATCCAACATGGAGTTACAACTCTTAGTAGGTTTACCTACTAGTGTTAGTACCTTTTTTTTTGATATCGAGGGGGAAACCTTCGAAAGGTACCCGACGCTGTGGGAGCAACGCCGAGTTATGTGGGATTTTTACCTCACTAAAACCCCCCGGTGGCCATCTTTGGCTCTGTGTGGAGGATACCGGGATCTCCAACGGACCGCTGCCGGTATCCTCCGAGCGCGATGCCCTTTTCGGGCTCTTCCCAATGAGCATTGTACTCAGTGCGCCTCTCTGGTGCTTACGATAGCATGTGGCCACACATGCCGTCGTCCTACACGGGGTCGCTTGGCTGGACGGTTCGAGCTCCCACTCTTACCGCCTGCAACGCCGGAAGTCCCTTTTAGTCGCCTCTTACGACAGGCAGGGTATACCGTAGCCCTATTCTGATCCCGGAACTACAGGGATAACTAGTGTCAGTACCTACCCTAGTACCTAATCATGTATGACATCAATGGTCTACCACCTCCTACTAACTTCTCCTACTAACCTAACTTTTTATATTGCAAACATTATATTTTGCTCAAGTTTTTTGAAGTTTATAACGGTAACAACATACTATTCTTACAATTTTATTTCCAAAGAAACAATATTAGAAGTAGATGATGCATATATTGTTTATTTATAATTTCGTTTCCATGGGTGCATTAGAAAGTACAAAGTCAAATGATTGGAATTGTGTATTTTATTTTCGCGTGATAATATAAAAAAATATTATCACGCTCTCTTTTCAACGCAACTGAAATTTTCCAGTTCAGGGCCATTCCTCAGTATTTACTGATATAATGATATGTTTTATTATTTTGTTTCATGTAGGTAAACAGTCCTTATTTCCAACAGTGGTGACCACGTTTTACCATAATTCATATTATTGTTATCATATTACCACGGTTAACTGGTTAAAAATCAAATTTTGCCAACTAATCAAGTATGTATCTGTATGTATCCGTATACACAAAAAGTATTAAAATTCCATGTGTTAGTATATATTGGGTACATTTTTAAGAATGTGCGTCTGTTTGCTTGTATGTTTGAAAAGCTGTAAACCAAATTTGCTGTACATATTTTAAGTAATTGATATTTTAATTGATAGCAGACAGGTTCTTTACTCAATGACGTTCTCTATTACAAGGTGTTGCGTTTTAAAGTTAATAAAAGATAATTCTTAAATTGTGTTTCGTGGTTCGTGGTCCTAATTAGGGTATGTTAAAAAATTTAAAGAAGCCAAATCTAAATGTAGTCATACTTTTTTATACGCCAGTGGAACTGTGGGAGTCTGCTAGTCACTACATTGTATGAAACAAAGTCGCTTTTCGCTGTCTGTCCCAATGTAAGCTTAGATCTTTAAAACTACGCTACGGATTTTAATGTAAATTTTATTAATACATGGAGTGATTCAAGAGGAAGGTTTTGATTTATAATACATACCTATAATATAGTAGAGAAATGCTGATAATTTTAGATTGTTGACTTTTAGGCGGAACGAAGATCACTGGGACATACGTATATCTCGTAGGTATATGTAATAAAAATACGTAGACGATGGCTAGGTGAAATAATTGATTGTTTTAATTAAAATTTGTTGCAGAATTTGTCTATAATGACTAAAAAACATTTGTTACGTAGTATACATAGTTACGTGTTATAAAACTACATCAAGGAAATCTAACCACATCATCGAAACGCGGCTGAATACGATTTTTCAATTGTCTGTCAATTTAAACTCTAATGTAAATATATAATATTTTATGTAAACGTCCTAGGTGTTCGTCCTTGATTTCAGTTAACAGTATGCTAATATCTTGTGACAATATAGGAAGATATCTACTTGAATTTGGGACGGTATTAACGTTGACAACTCACATTCCAAAGTCATAAGTCAATATGTGCAAAAAAAACATTTTTTTTTCTTTCAATGATTTTTCAGATTTCACATAAAATTTGAAATTTTAATAGCTGGCGTAAATACGCACCTATGTTGTTGTAGACAGTCAATGTAATCTATACTAATATAATAAAAGGAAAGCTTTGTATTTTTGTATGTTCGTCATGAATTAAATTAAAAACTTCTAAACCGATTTTAAAAGTTTTTTCACCATTACAATGCTAATTAAATTAGACTTATCTCTGAGCAACATAGGCTATTTTTATCACTAGAATTTAAAAGGCGTCTTTGCTAAATCTTGAATAATGTGATTCAAAGTGTCAAAAACTTTTCTCAAAATTTAACTTATGGTATGGTATCAAAACTTAGTAACAGTAGTTATAATCCTGTAGTAATAAGATACAAACAAAATAAATATCGGGTAATTATTTTAAAAGCTTGTTCATAAAATACGCAAATGAAAAATCCATTCCACAATTTCTGCGTAGCATGCGACCACGTTTAGTGCCAGTTCAAAATCAATTCACTCGGCAATTACACCAATGGATTGCTATTTTCCAGAAATGTTATAATGGTTGGAAGGTAAATGTTTAGAATATTAAACGAGGTACATGTTTCCGTGTGACCCGAAAAAAATAATTATAGCGGAATACACTGTGATTATAACGACATTTTATCATGTTATCTGATGATGGATTGATTTATTGACCACCGTTAATACACGAGTTCAAGGTAAAGTACAATGTTTATTGATACGTGAAGTAATTCTGTAAATGGGGGAATAATGACACTCAATCCTTTATTTTCTTTTTTTTTTGATATCGAGGGGAAAACCTTTGAAAGGTACCCGACGCCGTGGGAGTAACGCCGAGTTATGTGGGATTTTTACCTCACTAAAACCCCTCCGGTGGCCATCCTTGGCTCTGTGTGGAGGACACCGGGATCTCCAACGGACCGCTGCCGGTGTCCTTCAAGCGCGATGCCCTCTTTGGGCTCTTCCCAGTGAGCATTGTACTCAGTGCGCCTCGGATATATATGTATCTATCGGTATATATATGTAGATGTGGACATGTAGCTATTATTAGATTAACCGGTTGCAAAGGTAGCTTTTAAAAATATTCTATGTCTAAGCCCATAAAGGTCTTCAAGAATTCTTACGTAGACATCGTGTTTGACGCAGGACCACCTACAGTTCTAACGCTAATCTATGGGGCGCAGGCTGGGTAAGGGAGCGTTCAAGTATTACGTAATGCAATTTTTGAAGACTTTAGACCCCCTTTCCCCCATGTACCGCAAGGTAACGTTTTGCTGCACCCCTTTCTATCCCCTGAACTTTTGCAGCAAGTCGCTGGAGCCTTATTTTACTTTAATAAGGTTTTATACGAAACGTGGTCCTTCACTGTAGGCCTCATTCGGAGGCTCAGGGTCGCTCAGCGTGCTATGGAGAGGGTTATACTCGGAATTTTGCTACGAGACATGATTTGCAACGATCAAATCCGTAGACGAACAAAGCTTACCGACGTAAGTCTCAAAACTAGCAAGCTTAAGTGGCAATGGGCCGGCCACATCGCTCGTAGGACCGCTAACCGATAAACACGTTTAGGCAAAAGGGAGACAGGTTGCCCCCCCCACTAGGTGGACCTATGACCTCAAGAAGACAGCGGGAAACCGTTGGTAACCAGAAGGCACAGGACCGGTTGGAGTGGCGTCATTTAGGGGAGGCCTATGTCCAGCAGCGGACCTCAAGGGCTGATGGATGGATGGGAGGTTTTATACTCAAATAAAACCAAACACGTTACATAATTCGTTGTTCAAACCCCCCTTCTTCCTCTCCTGTAACGCATTGTAACATTTGACAAGATCCCCAAATTGTGTTACGTCATATTTGAACGCTCCCTAATTGTAAAAATGACAGGCGACAAAATAAAAGGCAGCACGAAGTAAAAATCACTCCAAGTATAAAACAAAGTCGCTTCTCGCTGTCTGACAGTATGTATGCTTAGTTCTTTATAACTATGCTACGGATATTAATGCAGTCTTTTTAATAGCAAGAGTGACTCAAGAGGAAGGTTTTTATGTATAAAACAGTGGAGAAACACTGATAAATTTAGATTTTTGTTTTTAAACAAATACAGCTTTTAAAGGGCATAATTTAACGTAGGTACAGGGCCTAAATCGCCCCCGCCCTACAATCATATTATCAGTGCCATATAATTGGCACTGATAATATTATTGTACCCTGATTACACTGTATACCTCTTTTATGTACACAAGAAATTTGTAAATCTATATTGTTAGCTATGAGATCAGATATGTTTGGCCTGAAGATCAGTTTGAGGTTGTGATAACACAGTTTGCGTAGGCCTTAAATAAGAGCACGTGGATTATGCCTTATCTCTTGTTTTTGTATTGATCTTATTTACTTACAAAAGTAAGTAGGTGGATGATTACAAATCATACTTCATTATAATAAGTAATTGTTACTGTTTTTGATTATTGTTGTTAACTAAAAACTTTTAGTAAGAATTTAAATAAACTACAATACAAGTTTTAGAATTTTCCACTTTTCCGTTGCAAATATTGTAGTATTTCATAACCAATTATTCTAATTGTATAAAATATTTTTCAATACATCGTCAAACGATCAGAGAGCCTTTCGTATCGATAATATTTTCAAACACAAAATTGCAAAGTATATAAAAAATCGGAGGTTCAATAAACTCTAAGTACCAACAAATACAATCACGCGCTGTAATACTGTTCTTCAACTATTTATGGATCCTTTTGTTTAATTCTTCAGGAAGCGTCACTCATATTATTTTTTATCGAGCGATGACAACAGTAGGAGAGAACTATTTAAAATTTTAATCAAGCGCTCATTAGTATACGCTTTGGAAATCACACCGTGTTAATAATAGGTAACTGAATATTTCGCTTGCGTACGTTTTATGCGTGCGTTGAATATTGTGAATACGTTTTGCATTAAGCTCAGTGGTACGCGTTGTGGACAATATCACATTTGAACGCTTGATAATTAAACTCTAAGTGAGCAACCACGTGTTATTTGTGCTTCTAAAACGCTTAGGTACTTAATATGGATGATTTTTTTAGTCAGAGTTCTCCAACATTTTATGAACAAATTTTGTTCATAAAATGTTGTAGAGCTCTGACTATTGGTTGCGCTATACATCTAGTAGGTGTCACCTAGTAGTTCTGCCGTATTTTTACCTGATTAAAGTAGCAAAGGAGCATGCAATTCACCCGATGGTAAGTGGTAATTGCTGCTCAAGGACATCTGTAAGCAACTTCATATAGAGAATGGTTCACAAACTAGTGAATCTTGTTAATTTACAAATATTTATGTGCATCATCTTATTTAGAAAGATCAGTGCTTATAAAATAATATTATTTTTTTACTAATACACAGAAGTTTTGCAGAGAATTAGCTAATGTCATTGTAGTTAATACCTTTCATCAGTAATTTTTGCAAGGATTGGTTTGTTCTATAATTTAAAAACATAGTATAAAAAATACATTTTATTAAAGTAATTGAATTACAGTTAAGTGTCATGTTACATATCGTTAAAAACGGGTGAAATTTAATAAAAAAAAACGAATACATTTAACTGTTGACACACGCAATTTACTCAGAAATTGCAATATATGGATTTTATGCAGTATTAAATTAATAAATCGTCATTTTAAGATAACAAAATATATAAAAGGCCTCTGGCGTGTCATGACGCTAACCATAATGGATCGCTGGAATTATACCGGAAACTTTTATCTGTGTAAATGTACCTATCACGCTACAGTAAACCAGTCGTTTGACAAAAAGCTCCGTAAAAAACGGTACCCACGCCTGACGACCGCGCAGGCTGATGTATTCTCGAGCTAGTGTTGGGCGTAATAGTTCGCGGGAAGGAGCGCTCACTATAGTTCATAATAGTTCGCGTGAAGGAGCGCTCACTATAGTTCGTTGTCCTATTGTGAACTAGTTCTTAACTAGTTCGTTCGTTTAATTCGCTAGTTCCTTCCATTCAAGATCGAGACCAAAAAAAGGTTGTCAAACCTAACCTGTTGCGAACTAGTTCCTGCTTTTAGTTCCTCAGTTCCTTCCATCAAAGATTGACGAACAAAAAAAATAATGTCGTCAAAACTAACCTCTAGCGATCTTTTAGTTCGTTCGTTCCTTCCATTCAGACTTGACGACCAAAAAATAAGGTCGTCAAGTAAACAAAGGAACGAATAGTTCTCGGTTCGGCGAACTAGTTCGCGTAGTTCACTCAAAGAGCGGTCTTCCAAAGTAGGTCGTTCGCGTACTACCCAAGTCTATTACCAACCTTCTTAAATCGTACCAGTGATTCAATTCTGAGTAGTGGAACCGAAAATGACAAATGGCTACGACTCGCCACTTCCTTGTGCCTGGTGAACGTTTAATTGTGTTGGGTTTTTGGGTGTTTTGCGCTGTGAGCGTTAGTTGGTGTCGTATTGTTAAAACTCATTAACGCTATATTCTGTCTATATAAACCCCATATGAAAATTAACAGTGGATGAGCAATATTAAGGGAAAATTTTAATCCATGACATAGTCGTCTAATTTCATAACTTAAACATCTAGATGGCGAAAAGATATGGTGATCACCAAGTCATGCAGGTCGAGCTTGTTTGTCGCTGTCGTCGTTTAAAATCAACCATATTAAAGGTGGAGATCGGCAACATATACGAAGCATTCAAACCAAAACTGAGTGAAAAAAGCGGGATTTCATAGTCAAAAGCTGGACAGCAGTCCTCGCGGTAAAAAGCGTCTTGCGTCTCACAGACACACGTACAAAAAATTTAGTTTACTACTCGGAGTAAGGAGGGCCGGAGGATACGGCGACCCATTTTTTCTTTGGTCGACGAACTACAGTTCCACTTATATTTGCTATTGGCGACCTTATTTTGCAAAAGTCCAGTTCTTCCCGAAAAGCGGGACCGAGCCTGTCCCGTGCGGGACATTTAATTTTAGCTAAAAAATCGGGATGTCCCGCCCAAATCGGGACGTCCAGCAACCCTTCTGTCACCACACCCTTCAAACCAGAATACGACAGCGCTTAACTTTGCTATTATAAACTAATATGATGTAAATATACATATATTGAAAAGGTAATCAACGCATACAACATAAGTAGCCTCAAAAAACATTCAACAGCATCTGTGATAAACCTGTTCTTTTTGAATTTGAAGACAGGCAATCAAGGTCTGCAATGAACAACTTCATCGAAGCTTTGTAAAGATACGTCACACCACCATAATTTAATTTATTAACGACTACAGACAGGACAGATTTCTTCGTAATAAATCAATTTTTAACTGACTTTATTAAAGATCTGCCTTCATATGTAAATACCTTGTATTTATAACGGTAGTAACTCTGAGATGCAAGTGCGCATTTCACATTCAGTGTACTAACGATGTTGTAAAATGTGTTTGAAAATTTTGAGTCAATAGCAATTCGCACGCAAGATGCGCGTAAATATAGTACCTAAGCGATTAGGGATGGCAAAATGGTCGTTCATATATTCTTATTTACCATCAATATGTTTAACGAATTAGGGATGATGTTGAACTTTTATTAAAGTAGTTAGAAGATTAACCTTGGTTAACTTTAGTCGGTAGTCAATTTACTAAAATTACCTTGGAACTCCGATGCCTTCATTTAAAAAGTATAACTGTTTTCATTTTTGTCGCTTCTTTTAGGTTTTTAGTCATTTACATATTAACACAGATGTTATATTAAATGTTCCTTATATTTTTCTATGAGTTAATAGTATTTTAAATACTGTACACACAATTTTAAAAGCGATTTGTTGTTCGATCCGAACGTACCAACTCATTATATTTTTATAATAACAATCGTGTTTAGCGCTTCTCTGCTTTGATTTAAGTACCTACTGTGGACTACTATGGACTATTGTAAAAGACTTGTTACAAGACGCTCCTTTTGCCAAGTGGTAAAACCAGTGTATTTCGACCGGGGAGATACCACTGCCACACCTATTGCTAGCGTGAAGCATTTCTTGTGTTTCGTTGGAAGGGTGTGGTTGCCGGTACACTTCTGAGGCGATCATCTTAGTCCTCGGAAGTAGCAACGATTCTGTGAGCAACTTCATATGTTCTATACATATGAAGTTGCTTATAGGTGTCCATGGGCGGCAATCGCCACTTACCATCACATACATATACATATACTGCTCGCTCGTTTGTTTCTTCAATCAGATAATAAAAAAAAATAAGGACTAAATTTTAATAAGGGTAGCAACCAACCTGTGGCCGACCTCATGTTGGTCATTATCAGTAAGTCCTATCTGGCCTTGGTTATAGCTGTCAATGGGCGGCAGTTGGTATTTACCATCAGAAAATTACATGATCGTTGGCTTTCCTTTTATTATACAAACAAGGCCAATCACACTTTTATTTTACTTACAATTACTTAAAGTTATTTCTTTTACTAGATGTGTCTTTCGGTTTAACCCGCATTTAGAAAATGTTACAAATTATTAACTTATTTTGTTAGGGGTAATGGAATTAAGAATCGAGGTTATAATGAAAGTACATAATGTCCTAAAAATATTCATATATGGATTAAAAATTCTTAAAATTCTGTACTTTTGGCCACACATAGGTACAAAAAATCTTAAAAAAAAATAGAAATTTGTTTAAAGTGGTATACTTAGTCCTCCAAACAATTTTATTCGCGATTTTTTATTATACGTTTAGATGTTTTAAATTTTTGCATAGGGCATAATTACATAGGTATTTCACAACCATAGTCATGGTATGTCAGAGCTGGTAACGTGGTCATAATCATAACGCACGGTTTATGGTTTGTGTACAACTGTTTCTGCCTTGGACATGCTGTAACGTTCATAAAGTCACTGTGCCAACTGCGTTTACTGAAATATTGCGAGAGATAATAATGGATAAACAACTTGTAACATTTTGTGTATTGTACTTTTAAAAATAAAATAATAATTTCAAGATTTTTAAACCTGTCGTGGTTAAACGCTACTTCGTTGTGGTTTGAAGGGTTCTGGCAAAAATACTTAGTCGTTTCAATTAAATTCCTCAGGGTAATATAATATCTGTGGCCGACCTTTGGTAAGACAGTATCAATGTAGAATTAATCGCAGATATTCATGGGCAACAGTTTCCACTTACCATTAGGTGTCGTCCATTAGACTCTATTTACTTATTAAGAGAAAAATCTACGTTCTATCTAACATTCAGAAAAAATGAAAAGCACTAAAGTAAAAATTTTAGCAAGTTGAGTTAAATATGTGAAACATATCCTAATAACATAATGTATTGTTGAAAGAACTAAAAATTGATGATATAAGAACATAGTAGGTAGAAAAGGATGAATACAAAATTACCTCCCTTTATAAATAGCACTCTTTAAGAAACTCCCTAAAAGGTAAACACAATTTTCTTATTTCTACAAAACGCACATTCCGCATTAGTTTTTTATTCTCACTGTGCGAATAAGACCGAAATATAACATGTGCCGCCATTATGATATCCACTACTTATTAGCGTGATTTATAAAGTTTATCCAATCCTCTTCTCTAGTTCATTACTAAAGTACATTGAATGGTAATTTATTTGCACTCAACATTATGGCTAAAGGTGTCACGGTAACCGCTTCCAAGGGTATCTTATCATGAACAGCTACGGGGTACATATAACTGTAAGATATTTGTAGTTTGATTCTGTTTTGAATAATATGAGCAGCTAATGAATATATAGCGCATTTTTTAACGGTATAGCTTTACGTTACGAGGGTGAAACCTTCAAAAGCTACGCCGTGGGAGCGACGCGGGTTATGTGGGATTGTTACTGCACTAAAACACAGACAGGCAGAGGGTACCGTAGCACTATTCTGGTCCTGGAACTACTAGCTATTCCTACCTAAAAACACTTCTTAACAAGAGCAGTGTTAAGCTCTGCTGTGTTTTGATTGTAAGAGAGAGTCATAGGAGCCTATTAAAGATTGTTAGCAAACATCTTTGGCTATCCTTTGTTGAGGTAAACTTCAACCTCATCTGGTGTAGATAAATATCAGAGGCTCATTGTCAGGAGCGGACATTTACCATCAGCTTGACAACATGCTCGAATGTTATTTCAATATTTTAAAAAGTAATTTTCATGCATTGACAGGAACTCTAATTGAGCGTTGAATGTATCTAAGGATTGAAATGGCTCATATTTTTATAAGCTTTCTCACATCTTTCATACCTAAATAAATCATCTTTATTTTAACAAGTTACTTCTATTTAATATATCTAAAATTATAAATATTAGTGAAGTAGTACATATCTATGTAGAACTAAGAAAAACTTTGCTTAAAAAGCTTTGCGTGGAAACTTTTTTATCTGAGTGAGTCAGTTATTTTCTGATTATTGTATGCAAAGTATTTTTCCATTGCAGCTGCTATTTAGTCAGACTGGAAATACCCATATCATTATAATCTAAAAATTCTTAAAATGACCTCCTACACTTCCTCGACTATGTTCTTGATTAATGGCATAGAATGTAAAAAAATGAGTCACTTCCTATTAAGTTGTCTTCTAAAAAGGTATATTCCGGTACATTTTTTATTTCTTGAGAAACAGTAAAATTACCAATTGTGTAATATCTTAGCGGTTTGACATTTTTAGTCACATCTTTTCTTAGAATTTTACCTGACGAAAATATGTATCTATATTATGTGGTTGAATACAATTAATAATTCTACTTCCGTTAACTTTTATATACTTAATGCATTTAATTCGTAAAATATCTTTGGTACAGCATAACATTTTAAAGGAGTTTAAAACTATAATGCTTGCAAATCAATAGAATTATAAATGGTTAGATAGAAGTAGGTATGTGCTAACGAGCACCACTGGGGATTCTGCCGTTAACAACAATTATGCAAGTGGCCCTTTGGGGCGACATGCAGGCTGTTTCTGCAACCTTCATTGCGCCATAAAAACAGATGCGGCCTTTAAGGTCAATCATAATTGTATGTAAACCAGAATAATTTAATGACGACTCCTTTTGCGTCAATAGTTATGAGAAAAATCGTGAAATAACAAAGGCTGCATCACAGAAAAAAAGTGGAAATAAACGCATCGGTACTGGCGACATGCGATAATTATTAATGAATGGAAATTATTCTAGATGTATAGCCAACGGTCTATGCAAATACAAAAACTAATTAACGCCGAATTCCTAGTCGATGCTGTATCTCACTTGTGTAATTCCCGCTTGTTTACCGGTGTAACTATTTTAAATATGTTAATCCGTAACGTACCATGTGGGATTGACGCAGATTAATTAGTTGAAACCAACACAGCTTTGCAAAAGAAAATTTTTGAAGAGTTTGTAGATACATAATCAATATTGTATTTTACAGGTGGTAGAATCAATGTAGTTTGACCATGAAAGTATCACCGCCACATCTATTTCTAGCGTAAAGCAGTTCTTGCGTTTCTATGGAAGGGTGTGGTTGCCGGCACTCTCTAATATGAGGCGACTATCTTATTCCTCAGGAGTAGCAACGCATCTGTGATTGACTTCAGATAGAACCCATGTTCTATTTGAATTACTTACAGATATCCATGGGCGGCAGTGACCACTTATTGTTACTTACCGATGTATTTACTGCTCTCATTTATATCTATAACATAAATGTATCTTATACTATTTATGAAGTGTTTAGTTCAAAGAGCATTTAATAATACCTATATTGGAAGTTTTATTAATGTTTTACTAACGCTTAATAACGGAATCAACAAAATAAACGAATTCGTTTGTTTTAATATGACTTCAATAATTATTTTCATAGTGGATAACAATCACTAAAATCAATTATTTATGTTCAAGAGACATAACCTTTTTGTTAGCGTTTGCGTGGATGATCAATTAGCTATGTAGTTTCTAGATTTTAATCAGATCAGTAAAGGCATGCAAAAACTTAAACAGGTTATCCGTTAAGTGCAATGGTATTTATGTATAACTTATAGTGATGTAACGAATAATCGCATCCGCATTCGCATTCGTCAATATTCGCATGTTTCTAGATATACGCATTCCCAAGAATTGTGCGAATGTTTTGAGATGAGAATTGCAGTGCTTTGCAAAAAAAAATCGTCAAATCTTTGCAAATTCAATTCGAACTCAAAAAAAGGTCACCAAAATTTATATCCTCCGTCACTCTACAAAGCGAACTGAAAAAACTAAAATTCACATTCGCATTAGGGTCCATCCATAAATTACGTCACACGTTAAGGGGGAGGAGGAGTTCGATAAAGAGTGACAAGGGGTGGATAGGAATACAAATTTTTGTATTACAAGGGGTATGACAGGGGGGAGGGGAGGGTAAAAAAATCATAGAAATCGTGTGACGTAATTTATGGATGGCCCCTTTGCATTCGCGAATGTCAAATAATAAAATTCGTTACATCACTAATAACTTATAGAGATGAATGTTTTAAATGTCGAAGTGTGACTACTGGTTAGTACGAAGGCTAGATCACGCCGATGATTTGCAAGTGACGTACTTCGCGGAAATTATTATAATGGTCGGTTACCTACTAGAATAGTATAATAGTGCAGCGTTATTACACTAAAACTATGTTTCCGAAATATTCTTGTTTTATGGATGTGTTTTATTGACTGTACTGCTTCGCAAGATCTGTCACATCGAAATGAATTTTGAGCAATTCTTAAGTAGAGGTAACAAAACTTCTGTTTTTTCTCTATACATAAATAGTCTGTTTATAGGTAAAAGTGGTATATGGTAATAATAAAAAGTTTTCTAAAGCTGACTCATTATTAAAGATCTGATTTTACTTACATATCTATAATGTGAATAATTATAATTTTTCAGCCATATCATTTTTGAAAATAACAGGATAAGAACGTCAAATGATAATTTAAATATGATTAACGGTTGGACCTAAATATCTTAAAATAATGTATTATCTACGATCTCTCAAATCTAAATAAATATCTTCTATCGATTGGCACGTGTTTTATAACTGACCTAAATAGGTCAGTTATAAAACAAGTCAAATGACTTAATTATTTACAAAGAGTTGAAAATCGGCGTTCTAAAAAGCTCAGATGCCCCTAAAAAAATCTTTTTAAACAGCTCGAACTTAGAAAACATCTGTTTTATGCACATAATAATTGCTTCTGGTTATGAATTAATCGCTACCATTACGATTAAAACCTATTCATAACAATGAATAAATTACAGATAAAATACGAGCTTACTACAGGCAAGTTGACCAACCTTGACATAGGATACAGAACCAGTTCGAATCGGCGACTGTAAAAACTATATCACGTAATTATTGAGTCATGGTTTGCTTTTAAGGCATACTATTGTATACTATTGTTATATTAAAAAAAACTATTTATCTAATAAGTGGGCGGCGATAAATATAACCTACCAGTCATAATTGTATACTAAGTAGGCTATAGGTGTGTAATACCTACTATTTTAAGAGAATATATCAAACTGGCCTAGAGGGCGTTAGTCGGGCCTTGTACCGAAATTTATTGAAGGCTCAAAAATTGCGATATATTCTACACAAAAGGAAGAAAAATGCCTGCATTGACTAAAAATAATTGTATATTTTTTAAATATAAGTTATAACAGACACTTAATCGTCCTAGGTATGCCTTTAGTAGATACATTATTACGTTTCCTGAAAAGCAATTTTGTTTAAGCTTTCGCCAACCATTGCAAGGTAAAACGAAAATATAAAAGTGCAATGTACATTGCAACTATAACAGAAAACGTAAACAATTTTTGCTTTGAGGAAACATAATAAACAAAGGATACTGGGAAGCTAATCAAACAATTAAAAACAAATTCATCTTTTTGTTCCGTTGGGCACATTTATCCCGAGACGACGACCTAAGACTTTAAGTGTTGTGGATAAGTAATAACATTTTTAGGAATTTTATCTTGCAGACGATGATTGCCTCTGGCTACTAAAGCCCCAAACTGTAGTAGCCCGGGGTCCCGTATCATTGATACGGCTGATACGGTGGAAGCTACGCCCCCAAGATCATGAAATTTCTGACTTCAGACGCTTGCGTGCATAACGCATCTTAGAGATTTTTTATCTTAGAGACTTTATGCCAAAAAAGTACACTCTTATTATATGTTGTGGAACTTTATATTTATTACGTCTATCAATCTAAGTCTTGTTTGTTTGTTTAACTATTTTTGGCAATAATTATTGAAATAATTGTTTGTCTTTCCGGTATAATACATAAGTACCTAGCTAGTATTTTAAAATTGGTATCATTTGAATCTATCAAAATAAATTCTTTACGGATCTTTATCTTTATATTTATTGATTTTTGAAAAAAAAAACAATCTACCAGCGTTACTACTATCTTTATAGAAAAGAACCGGCTAAGTTGTTTTCTTAAGAAGGAAAGAAAAAATATTTTAATATCAAAACATCTATTATAAGTTTATCTTTTTTGTGTTTGTTTCGTATATTTCATTTTACTTATCTTCGTTTATTTAATAGCACGCAAATACGGACCTTGAATGCTGGCAGCTATCTTTTTACGTTATGCCTAACATTATGATTGACTAGCTGTGCCCGCGACTTCGTCCGCGTGGAATAGTTATTTTGGGCATAATTTATTTTTGCTAACAACCTCCTCAGCTTTATAAATTATAGCTGTTACCCACGACTTTGTCCGTTTCATTTTCTATTATTATTTTAGACAATTTAGTTTAGAAAAGAACATAATTATTTTAGAGTACTTCTGCGTAAATTATATTTTTCGTTTTATTTTCTTGTGGTAGAAGAACATATAGAACATATAGAATTATTAGAACCTAAAACAAAATATCCTTAAAACAAATAGTATTTAAAAAGTATTATTACACGACGATAAAACGACGCAAAAACAAATAACGCTGCATACAACCACTCAGAAGGGAGCCGACCGCGCGTGTGAGCCGCGCACATGATGCGGCTACACCACCTCCAAACTCCTGCAGCCACTGCAGGAGTTTGTGGTCCGCCTCGCTCGTTCAATGTATGAGCGGGCGTAGGCCGGACCACATGAATCCTACATGACCTACATGATCGTCCACCTGGGGGACGACCGCTCCCGCGGGAGCTCCTGGGACTGGACACCTCCGACCATCAGCAGGGTAGTGGCTCATAGTTCGGAGTTCGGAGGTAGACCGAAGTAGACCGCACCACCCACTAAACAGTGGGGATGGTATTACATTAATACCGCTTCTCAACATTGCAATATTTTAATAAATATTGCATTGTTGTGAAGCGATATTATTGTACCGAGGGGTACAACCCCCCCTTGAGACTGCCCGGGTAAAGAGAAGACCCTTGAGACCCGAATAATCCTTATCCCCCCCCCCCCCCCTATACCGCTGACAAAGCCGTCGTATATGTGGCTAGTTAGGGTAAGAAGTTCCCCTGTAACGTAACATCATGCGGCGCGGCTGAATTTTATATCGGTGTTATTTTAAAATTGTCATATCTTCTAAGATGCTCATTGAAATTAAGCGATGTCAAAGACAATTTTGTTCACAATTAAATATTCTTAATCAACAACACATTTATTTGGACAAAGCTTACGTTGATACAACTCATTACTAATTTCGGCCGAATTTGATTACCATGAAAACGGTTCTAGTAAGTTAATCTTAAAAGATAGACATATACTGTCGCGGACATTTTTTAGATCATTTCAAGAGAAATAATTCTTTCATACATATATTTTTGGTATCTTGTACCGTTTTCGCAGCGCACGCAACGGAAGCCCTCAAGGATGAATAATTTTCCCCGTTTTTTTCACATTTTCCATTATTTCTTCGGTCCTAATATTTGCAGCGTGATGTTATATAGCCTAAAGCCTTCCTCGATAAATGGTCTATTCAATACAAAAAGAATTTTTAAATTCGAACCAGTAGTTCCTGAGATAAGCGCGTTCAAACAAACAAACAAACTCTTCAGCTTTATATATTAGTATAGATACTAAAAACAACCGTAATGTGACTACCTTTTATAATTTAGGCTTGCAATATCCCGCATCATCAGGGAGGAGTTGAAGGTAAAAAAAAATATCCCGTGTCTTTGCTTAGCATTCTTATTACTTATACATAAGCACTTGCGAGACAACTTCTATAGCTTGGGCTTGCAGTACCCTGCATCATCAGGGCTGAGGAGCTTAAGGTCGAAATTGTCATCATGTGTCTTTGCTTAGTAATTATATTACATACCCGAAAGCATTAAATGGCCAACTCCTATGACTTAGGCTTGCAGTACCCTGCATCATCAGGCTAGAGGAGTTGAAGATCGAAATTTTCATCTTGTGTCTTTGCTTAGTAATTATATTACATACCCGAAAGCACTAAATAGCTAACTTCTATGGGTTAGGCTTGAAGTACCCCTGCATCATCAGGGTTGAGGAGTTAAAGATCAAAATTTTCATTATGTGTCTTTGCTTAGTAATTATATTAAATACCTGAAAGCACCAAATGACCATCTCGTATAGTTTAGGCTAGCAGTATCCTGCATCATCAGGGGTGAGGAGTTGAAGGTCGAAATTTTTATTTTGTGTCTTTGCTTAGTAATCATATTACATACCCGAAAGCACCAAATGGCCAACTCTTACGGTTTAGTCTTGAAATACCCTTACATCATCAGGGTTGAGGAGTTGAAGATCAAATTTTTATCCCATGAATTTGTTTAACAATGTTATTATATATCCATAAAAACAAATTGACTTACTTCTACGGATCAGGCTAGCAGTACCCCTGCATCATCAGGATTGAAGAGTTACAGGTCAATTTTTTTTGGAAATATCTGCTTAGTAATCTCATTCTACATTCAACCCAATTGGACTCCTACAGCTTAGGTTTGGCCGAGTATCGCTAATTTCGTTAATTTGCTTCAAAGAAATGGATTCTATGATCAGAACCGTATCAAACTCATCAGAGTACCCTTAAAGTACAATCTTTCAAATAAAAGAAAAATCATCAAAATCGGTTGGTGGGAAATTGAGTTATTCATCTATTTATCGCGCACATCGTTAGTGCAAATATCAGACTTATGCGCTTTTCTTATGAATACCACTGTCAAAAGTGAACTAAAAATATGAGACCCCATGACACGCACTACCTTTTAAATGAAAAAAAAATCATCCAAATCCGTTCACCCAGTGCGGAGAAATAAAGTAACAAATATAAAATTTAAAAAAAAATTCAGACGAATTGATAACCTCCTCCTTTTTGGAGTCGGTTTAAAACGATGTTTTAACATAAAAATCAAAGCGAAATACTAAATTTTATTGAGGTAGCCTCAAAATTGACTGACTTTCACACAAACTTACATCTCCTATTTGGGTTAAATTGGGGGGGGGGGGATCAGAAAATTCATTCTTAAGTGACGTCTACGTCATAAAAGGAACCCCTAGTAAAAATCATATTCGTATCTTTAACAGTTTAGGCTCTACGATGTTTATTCAATAGATGAGTGAGAGAGCATCCTTTCGTTTTTATATAAGTATATATAGATACAGAGATATAAGATATAGATTTGTATTGTATCAAATAACATTGGTACACACATAACCAATAAAAATACATACAAATGAATACATTTTACAGACCATAACATGTTTAGTTTCAACCAATTCAACTATGCACTTACTTAACTTATTAACACTTATCGAACACAGAATAAATACTGCGTAGTTTTAAATTGACATAACTTTTTTATTTATAAACCGATTTACATAAAATAAACACTAAATGTTAAGTGAAGTTTCCCACAACACATCAGTGAAAATTATTTTCAAATTGGATAAGCCGTTTCTGAGATTAGCGTTTTCAAACACACAGACAAACAGACAAACAGACAAACAGACAAACAGACAAACAGATAAACAGACAAACAGACAAACAGACAAACAGACAAACAGAAAAGATTTCTAAAAACCATTATTTTGGGTTCTATATCGTATTAAAGACCTCTAGAAATGGTTTTCACCTAAATTTATTCCATGTACAGACAGCGACCTCTTACAGATTTATTATAGTATAGAAGATTACAAATTGCATATCATTATACTGCAGTTCTACGTTTAAGGTATTAAGGTTTTACGTCATTACATTACATGGAACATCATCAGGAGATTGTTCAAAGGAAGCCGGTAGGAGGTCATGGAACTTTACCATTAAAGTAATAAATGTTAAGGAAAGTTTATAAACAAATGACTCGTAATGATTCTTGGATGATGATTAATCCAGTGGTGAGATCAAGTATGAATGTAGATTAATATTAATTGATATGTAAATACGCCCTTTACGAGCTTCCTTTAATGCCGACTTTGAGAAAAATCATATATAGTATGCTTTATCATTTAAATGGATTCTCTGTTTTCCTAGTAATCGATCTGGTCGAAGGAAAATCTGTGTTTTATCTAGACAATGTCGCTTTTGAAATACCTTTTTCTGTGACAGTTATTCATTTTCGACTGATATGCCTATTTGCCAGTTAAAATTAATACGAAGGTACTTTTTTTCTTTAATATATGTGGTGATAAGTCAAGCAATACATAAGAAAAACTATAAGAACTTTATGGCCATGGGCTATAAAGAGTTGTTAGCACATTGGTATTTAATTGTTCATCGTATTTCTTTGGCTTCAAAAAGTATTTTGCACAGGTATGTTCTTAAAGTTAACGTTTGTACGTAATACAATTAGTCGCATCGCATCAACCCATTATTGGCCCACTGGGCACGGGTCTTCTCCCAGAATGAGAGAGTTTAGGTCATAGTCCACCACGCTGGCCAAGTGCGAATTGGTGGACTTCACACATCTCCGAGAACTTTTTTTTTTTTAAGAACTCTCGGGTGTGTAGGTTTCCTCACGATGTTTTCCTTCACCGAAAAGCAGTGATAATTAATTTCTAATACGCACATAAATCATTGGTGCGTGCCTGGGTTTGAACCTCGGACCTCCCGATCGAGAGGGCAAGATTCAACCATTAGGCTATCACTGCTCATTAGGCTATCACTGCTAATACAATTAGTATTACGATTTAAATTAAATCGAATTTAGTCTGCGTGTGTCAAGGTGTCAACTCTAAGCAAACAAAGAGGGAAACAAGATGTAAAAAGGTATCACAAAGTACGAATAAGCTGGTCAAACATTTGTGTCACGATAACACTACCATCTTACACAACTAGTCTTTCTCAAAGTGGCCGATAATGCCATTTCATAGAGGTATAATCAGTGTAGTTTGAACTAGGAGGTTCATCTGTTAAGTCTGTTGTTAAGCAGTATGTTTCGGTGGAAGATTGTGTATGCTTGTTTTATATTCATGGCAACCTTCGTACTAAGAGTGGTAATGCATCTTCGATCGGTTTCGTGTAGCACTTCTATGCAAGTTACCCGTTGATATGTAGGCAGTGTCTATTTACCTTCGGGCTTACTTCAAGCTTATTAAAAAACTGGACGATCACGCTACCTTGTGGGCGATGGAGGTCCACAGAAAGAGATTAAAGGGTCTAGAGAAAATTGGGGGTGCCGAAGCGGTGCGAGAGCCATGTCTATTTTGTTATTGCTAATAATTTAATTTAAATTAACAAATTATAATACCTGCTCATTTTAAATCCATTATTATTTTTTCCTTTTTCCCACCACGTTTCTTTGGCCTGTATAAGATTGAATTTGGAATTTTTTTAGAGAACGCCAGAAAGTAAGTCATTTTCAAAGTGGACACAGTCTAAATAACTTTGAGAACCTGTTATCCACGCTGCGCAATTATTTACACACCTACCTGTATAATATTTTAACACATACTTACTAACTACCTTATCTTCATTTTTACATGATTGCACAGAGATATTTGATATCATCTGATATCGAGCACTGTTTTCTATCTTTCAAAAGTAGAGCACAGTTTTGATGTTACACGACATTGTCCGTATTTTTTGTTGTTTATAACGGTGATCAGTGAAATGATGCTTAAAATTATTTCGTGCAAAGACATAAGTATTATATTTGTAAAACAAACTTACTATTTTTTTTACATTTAATGTTGAGTATGGATTTCATAACCTACATCACCTGAATGCATATTTTTTTATGTATGGTAAAATAAATTTGACATTTTGTGAGTGGATTCGTTTTTTTAACCTTTTAATTTAGAAAAAATGATAAAGATAGCAAACAGTATTAATAGACAACCATCAAATGTGTTGATTTGATGATTGTAAAATTTTGGTTATTAAGTTTTGGCAATTTATTTCTTATAAGATTGAACCTTGAAGTTAAAAAATATATTATTTTCCTAGGTTTGACCGATGCGTCCTCTACTCCAAACATTAGACAAAATAAAAAAGTTTACAACCAGCTGCTATTTTCATGGCCACTTAGTGCAAATTGTATAATTGACATTGTGCTACATTTAAATACAATTAAATGACTGGTTTTACTAGTTCTACTCTTGAAAATTGAACTTGTATGCATATTTCTTATCTGAATAGAAAATAGTTACTCAGAGGAACGAGCAGAAAATATACTTATAATCAAAGAAATATTGATCAACTAGCTGAATCCCGCAGCTTCACCCGCGTTAACAAAAATCGATTCTCCCGTAGGAATAAGATATTTTCCGAAAGTAAAAGTAAATTCAGAGTATCAGCTAACTCCCTACCAAATTTTATGAAAATCGCTCCAGCCGTTTACACGTGAAGAAGTAACAAATATACGCATTCACAAACTTTCATCTTTATAATATTAGTATGATTTAACATTTCATTTTACGATTTATTTTGAATATATTTTATTATTTTTTATTCCCCCTAAAGTGGGAGGGCTCCCTCCCACTTTAGTAGGTTATGGAAGCAGGAGGCATCTATGTTACGACTTAAGGTTTTAAAACTCGACATTGTTTAATATACCTATGTATTTACGTAGCCCTAACACATTATACCCACGTAACTGGATGTAGCATGAAGTAAAGTTAACAAAAAAATAATTATAGGTACTCTAAATTGGCCGCATTTTTTATTATAACGCAAGAGCCAAATAGAGTCGAAATGCTTTTTTTTGATAAAATTACCGAGTCACGGAGACCCGTCGAGCGTAACCCCATCGTTTTCCTTTTCAATTCTCCGAAAGCAATCATCGTCCTAGTAGGGTTGCCAGACGTCCCATTTTGATCGGACATCCTTTCATATTTTGTCAATTTTTAAATCTATAAAGTCTCGTTTGAGTAAGGCTTTTCTGAGCACTCGTAGTTTAGTATACCCATCGCTAGGATTTTAGACTTGCCAATTCCTTCTGAAATTGCCCTACCTGCCCTACCGAAAGACAATCTCACTACTGCCTTGGAACTTCGTCATACAACATGATATCAATTGTAGATTTGTAATAGATAATTAAACCCTCGTCCCTTATAAAAACATTTCAGGGGTTAAGGGCATTTAGAGGTAAATTTGGTAAAATAAACGTATATTTCGGCTTTTGTAACATAGAATATGGTAACCCTACGTCTGTATCAAACCATGATGCAATGAGGGCCTAAATCATATACAGTGAGTACCAAAAAATATAGATAATTGCCTCATGCCAGAGTAATTCGACATTGTGTTCCCCTGCGGCATCCGACGCTCATTTCAAGCTACGTAGTGATGATATATATAAAGTTATCCATCATTCTTTAGCGCGTTCTTTAGGTTTTTACGGGTCATCTTTTAACGTTTTCTAACTCATGAAGAGGTGGATAATGTAAATGTAAATAGGTAGAATAGAGAGTAACCAGTACATCATATAACAATTATATATAAATATTATAAGAAACACAAATATTACAATATTATTATAATAATATTTAATGTAGGTAGGTCTGGCCGGGACTCCAACCCGGGACCCATTGCGCGTCAGGCTGGTATGGTAACCACTGCGCCACGCGGGTCGTCGAATAGAGTGTGGAAAAGGAGAGGATGCGATACAAGGTGATCCAACTTAGTCGTCTAGGAAAGGAGGCCACACGTCCGTCATCAACAATATCTACATAAGTCCATATCTATCTGGAGTTTATTATAGGTCTCCAAGGGTGGTAGTAGCCAATTATTTGCACTCACTTTGGACTGCATGTCCTTCTGTACCTATAAAATATATCGAAAAACTTATAACTCTATATGTATTTTATGTCATGACGTAAACGTCGCGGAACGTCTAAAACCATAAGATTGATAAGGTTAATTTATAAAATTATGTTTAAAGTGATACTTTTACGTAATTTGTTAAATAACGTTACAAACCATGTAACCGATATTGGCAGTCAAGGCTGCGTAATGAAGCGTAAAGAGCGGCATGTTCGAGTTACCTTTCTATTACATTTGTGTAACTGTAACTTCTGACCGCAACTAAGACAAATTTAAATATGTTTGGCCTTTTTTTGTTCTCGAGGGGGAAACCTTCAAAAGGTACCCAATGCCGTGGGAGCGACGCAGGATTATGTGGGATTTTTACCGCTCTAAAACCTCCCGGTGGCCGTCCTCGGCGCTACAAAGAGGACTCCGGGATCTCCAAACGCAACTGAAATCCTCTGAGCGCGTTGCCCCATAGAGCTCCTCCCAGAGGGGCGGCTGGGCCCACCGCTCCGTCTAGTCTTTACGACGGTATGCGCCAGACATACCCCCGTTATTCCCGGGATCGCCTGGCTGGACGGTTGAAGCTCCCACTCTAGCCGCCTGGAATCCCCTTTTAGTCGCCTCTTACGACAGGCAGGGGATACTGTAGTCCTATTCTGATCCTGGAACTACAGTACTACTAGTAGTACTCAGATGTCCATGAGCGGCAGTGACCACTTACCATCAGGTGGACTGCATGCTCGTTTGCTACTTCAGACAAATAAAAAAAAACTTACTATTACCACTTTGTATATTGTAACAACGAATCAAAATTACCTACCTGTCTATTGAACTTCCGACGCCATAAGGCATCCAGTAATAGATGTCGACAAAGGTTTACGACAAAATTACGTAAAAAATACAAATGAATTTAGATTTATTGCAGGTATATATTCAGTTTTAAGATAATCAACATGTAATGACCAAAAACACTAGACAAATGTAACATAATCAGAATGACAATTTGTAGGCAAATTAATGGGCAAATTAATTAATTAAGGCAAGAATGGGGATCTACATATTTTCAGTTCACTCTTCAATAGTTCTATGGACGAGGGATAGCCCTAGTTAGTAAATATGTACATTAGCATCCTTTTAATATTCTGCCCTTAAGAATGTTTGAGTAGGTAAAAATAATGTACATGCGAAAGTATGGAGATAATTCAGTGATACCGCAGTACACCATCAATTAAATTACCAACTAATTTAGTAATGTAAATTTATTCTTGGAAATAATTGTCGGTGTTCAGTTTTTAGCTAACAAAGGAACCATCGTAATAGCGTGGAACCGCTAAACTATCCATCAAGTCATGTTATAAATAAGGTGTAATAAATTAGCACATTACGAGAGAAGGGGCTTGGTTCGGGGATATGGAAATGTGGACCGGACGTCCGGTGATTTAGGGTTGAGGCAAATGTAACTTTGTTTTCTGGTTTAAGTAGCTTTTTTATTTATATCTGTCCTTGCTGAGTTCCTACCGGATTTACTTAAACAATGAGGATAGAGGCCATTTGCATCTACGCTACATTTACGTTACATTTCACGCTATTTTTAACCGACTTCCCAAAGGAAAGAGGTTATCTATTCGTCACGTATATTTTTTTTTTTTTTTTTTTTTTTTTTTTTTTTTTTATGTATGTTCGGGCGAAATGGCTAGAAATCGTCGACCTACCGACACGATTCATACGACATTGTATGCGGCTAGTTTCACAGGCAGTCCCATATTGAGGAAAATGAAAACCTTTCGGCGGTTTTCCCGGAAAATTGGAAAATGTCGGTTTCTTAAAATCTTAAATAACTTGGGTGTTTCTAAACCGATTTCCATTTTCTTTCTTTCATTTGATAGGAAATTTTGTCACGCAACTTTTTCCCTTGGACATGGGTATACTGTGATGCTTAACTCTTTGAGTTATGGGGTGGAAACCACCACCACTCCTCAAGTTTTTTAGATAATTTGAGATAACTCGGCTTCTGCCGAATCGATTCTTATGAAACTTGAAATATGTATTATATATCTATGCTTATATAGGTTGACGAAAAATTTGACCTTCAACTCTTCGATCCTGATGATGCAGGGTTACAGCTATCCTAAACTATAACATTAGCTATTTGATGCTTACATATATGTAATAAGACTACTAAGCAGAGACATGTGATGAAAAATTTGACCTTCAACTCTTCAATCCTGATGATGCAGGGGTGCCTCAAGCCTAAACCATAGGGGTTGACCATTTGGTGCTTATGGGTATGTAATAACAATACTAAGCAAAGACATATTATAAAAAATTGACCTTCAACTCCTCAACCCTGATGATGCAGGGTGCTGTAAGCCCAAACCGTAGGAGATGGCCATTTGGTGCTTACGGATATATAATAAGATAGCTAGGCAAAGATGTACGATGACAAATTTGACCTTCAACTCTTCAACCCTGATGATGCAGGGGTACTGCAGGCCTGAACCATAAAAGTTAGACATTTGTTGCTCACGGATTTGTAATAACATTGCTAAGCAAAGGTATACGATGAAAAATTGGACCTTCAACTCCTCGATCCTGATGATGCAGGGGTATTGAATGCCTAAGCCATAAAACTTAGCTATTTCATGCTTACGCATTTAAAATGATATTAAACAGATTAAAGGTAGAACATTAGACTAATGGTTGTATACAGTGAAAAATTGGACCTTCAACTCCTCAACTCTGATGATGCTGGGGTGCTTCAAGCTTAAACTATAGGCGTTGGCCACATGGTGTTTAGGTATATCTGATAAGATTACTAAGCAAAGATAAAAACGAAAAATTTGACCTTCAACTCCTCAACTCTGATGATACAGGGGTACTTCAAGCTTAAATTATAGGTATTGGCCATTTGATGCTTATGGGTATGTAATATATTTACAAAGTAAAGACGTATGATATAAAAATTTACCTTGAACTCCTCAACCCTGATGATGCAGGGTACTGCAAGCCCAAGCCATAGAAGTTGGCCATCTGTTACTTACGTATATGTAATGAGATTACTAGGCAAAGATATAACATGATAGTTTTGACCTTCAACTCTTCAGTCCTGATGATGCACGGGTACTTCAGGCTTAAAGCATAGGCGTTGCCCATTTGATACTTATGGAAATGTAATATATTAACAAAGCAAAGGACGTATGTTAAGAAAATTGACCTTCAACTCCTCGACCCTTATGATGCAGGGTACTGTAAGCCCAAGCCATAGAAGTTGGCTATTTAGTGCTTAAGGATTTATTGAAGAAATGCTAAGAAGAGATGACTTATGAAAACCGTTATCTTTAATTGGGCTTTTATTCAGTGGTACTGCCTATCTAACCCACAGGTGATAGTAATATGGCCCTTATGAATATATTAGGAGTTACATAAACAGAGGCAACGATTAATAAAGTTACCTTCACCTCTTTAAACCTAATAATATAGGTATACAGCCTGCCTAAACTATGTGTGCTTGGTAATTATTGTTCGCAATACAAACAATGAGTTCCGGAAAGGACATAATTATGATCACAAATTCCATTTTCAATACAATTACCTGGACGATGCAGGAGTACTGCCAACCGCGCCCTGCTCGCGGTTGCGCTCAGTTCACATGCACTGTGACAGTAATGTAAGATATCGCTTAGGCTTTTGTTTGACTTGTCATTTAAGGTTGATTTTAAAGTACCGTTTCCATTTATGTATGCACTATGCAGTCTTATGGATACTATGTATTACACGGTCTCGTATAACTGATCGAAGTGTCTAGTCGTCCGGTAATCGGATGAATAAAATAAATTAATCGTCCGCTAAATGGTAAATTCGTAATAAAAATGGTCTGTATATTAAACATACTTATTATCCTCGTAATAAAAAACGTATTTATTTATTTATTTATTTATTCAAAAGAACCACCAACAGAAATACATGTTATAGATTAAATTACACAAAATAGATTTTAAGTATTGAGATACATGTAATTCCACTTATAGGTGGCTACAGCATGCAAAATTTTATATTAGTACGATAACATAATCATACAAAATTTTAAAAATTTACTGTCAAATACAATCCAAATTAAGTTAGTTAGTATTGAAACTGGTGAGTTAAATCATCTTACTGAGATTAATAAATTGTGTAAAGCTATGGGTACACCTGATGTAGTGAATAACGACCATGCTGCCCGAACTTAAATTGGTTTTGATGATATTGGTGTTCCAACTAAGGATAGTCAAAATTATTTTTATCAGTATCAGTTGAATTATACTCTTAGTTATAAGGTTTATATTACTTTTTCTACTTTAAATATTGATCTATTCTTTAAATCTTTAAATAAATGTTTACTCAGAAAAAGTTGTTTTATTCGGTTAGGTTAGGTTCGAACAGATTTTTCCAATTCAGAATCTAAGGGAGGGGGCGCGGTAGCGCCCCCGACCGGTTGTGTCAAAGAAGTCTATTTTTAGATGATGACGTCAGCACATAATTTTATTCATCCGAAAATCGGACGAATAATTAATTTTATTCATCCGGTTAGCGGACGACTAGCAACAGCCATAACTGATTTTATCGTGACTGAAAAGCGTGAAAAAAAAAATTTTTAAACAAAAAATACAACCGACTTCCATGCCACATAAAAGTAAAAAATAATTTAAATGCATGTTGGTTTAGAGCAAACACAGTACTTAGTACATAGTTCCGAAGTCGGCGCTCATATAAGATACATGTAGTTTCGTAGTAATCCAGCGAAATATGGTGAGCGCCGACTTCGGGACTATGTACTAAGTACTGTGTTTGCTCTAAACCAACATGCATTTAAATTATTTTTTACTTTTATGTGGCATGGAAGTCGGTTGTATTTTTTGTTTAAAAATTTTTTTTTACGTTACATTTGCATATACGCCAAGAGTGGATCGACAGACTTTACAGACCATTTATATAATTGAAGTAGCAAACGAGCATGTGGTCTACCTGGTGGTAAGTGGTCACTGCCGTCCATTGACACCTGTAACCAACTTCATATATATTATGGATTCTATCAGAAGTCAATCACAGATGCGTTATTACTCCCGAGGACTGGGATGGTCGCCTCATATAAAAAATGCCATTTAAATTGTCATGGAGAACTCATAAATATGTGGTTACATTCACACCCTTCCATCGAAACGCAAGAACTGAAATAGGTGTGGCGGTGGTACTACACTGGTTCTACCACCTTTGACTCGGAAAACTATTATTTTAATTACATGGATGGATTAGCGATGATCGAAAATTTCTCCACTTTGTCATGTGAATGATATAAGGAGAAAAACGATGACCCAGTCTTCAACAATTGGACAGCCCTACGTAAACTTCCCTATTACGTCTAACCTTGAACCTTCAGCTATACCGAAATTGTATTTTTACACTAATCCGATATGCAGAACATTTTTGTGCGGAAATTTTAAAGGGTATGTTGGATAACGTCCTTCTGAGCGTCCTTTTAACTTATTGCTGTGGTCGTAGGTAGTTATAATAACTATTATTATTTATAATAACCTACATTGAGTCATTTTACAATACGTAAATCTCATTGTTTTTCTTGATTTATGTTTATTATGCCAATATTTGTTTGATAAAATAATGTTTATGGTTGTTAATATTGCATGGAGTATTATGAAGTAGGTAATAAACTTTACATAAGTAAAAAATACAACTAATATGTAAAATATGTGTATTATTTATTTTCTTGGATAAATTTATTAATAACTTCCTCCCACCGCAACAGATCGTATTTAAATAATGTTAGTACTTTAGGTAATATATATTGCTAAAGGTACAACTATTTACAACAATTACTTCAAAATATTTGTTTTAGGTATAACTCAAAGCTACCATAATCGAGTAATAAATTAGAGCTTAGTTATTTGTAGGTGGAGATGCTCTTAATCATCGAAATAAGTATCTAGTATTGGAGCCGCATTATCACCTTCTTCCTTTTTCCATATCATAAAAATGAAATCTATCTATCTTTTAATCTCTTTTCATTGACCGCTGAATATAGGATTCATGTGACTGATCAATCAGTGTTGTTGTTAAATTCAAGACCCAAACCTTACAGTAACTTACAGGCACTTATGGCACAAAATACAATCATGATCGGTAAATTAAAGTTATCTAAATAGATCTATTCTAACAATGAATAACATGGTCTATAAATATTTATGAGATAAGCTCCATTTATTATAATGTTTCATAAATAAATTGTTCCTCATAGACGTAGGTGACTCTACATTCGTGACACATGTTTAAAGTTGATTCGTGAGGTCGTGGAGGACCACATTTAGTAAATTATAGTAATTTTCAAGTTTAGTCTAGTTAGAGTGGTTTGTGGCCTCAAATGGCAATGAGGTAATGGCCATCTTCCCCGAGGGAGGCGCGCCCGACCGGGCCTCGTGTCGTGGCTGGACATACCGACATTTGTCTTTCACACCTACACGAATTCATTTAAAGTTAGGATGTATTTTGTCTAATGCTTTTGGAATGATCATAAATTAGAGACAACTTTTCTTTGCCTTATTATGTTTCGTCTTTGACGGTTAATATCTGAGCATTATAGTTGTGTAAATTACAATGTAACTATCACAGTTTTAACTATTAGACTTTGTGTTATGTTCTTAGTTACTTATATTAGATCGGCTAAATAATTTTAATAGATAGATACATTAAACTACTTAGAAATTATTTATTTAAAAGGGATCCTATAACTGCTAGACTGTTTGTAAGATACTAGTTGACCCGGCAAACTTCGTTCCGCCTAAAAGTCAAATATCTAAAATTATAAGTGTTTCTCTACTATATTATACATGAACTATACATAAAAACCTTCCTTTTGAATCACTCTATCTGTTAAAAAAAACTGCACTAAAATCCGTAGCGTAGTTTTAAAGATCTAAGCATACATAGGGACAGACAGCGAGTAGCGAATTTTATACTATGTAGTGATTAAGATATTATTTATAATCTCTTATATAGATAACTAAAATATTAATATAGATAACTACTAATTTAGATTTAATGCATGGCCCAATTAAACAATACTTATACATATTTAACAGTGACCCTCAAAGTGCGTAATGCGGTAGATGCGTGTAATCTTTCAGAAAACAAGCTGAGTAAAGATAACACATATGATATCTTTAATAAAATCAAATATTTGCTCTCTACAGGAATTACTGTCTCTCATTTGATTGATGGTGTCCATCTCCACTAGGCTATTTAGTCTATCAAAAACGTTGTTTGATAAAATTTTAAATACCTAAAGTCAAGATTTGACATCTTGTAAGATAATAGAAAGCCGAAATGTAGGTATTAACATTGTTATCTAGTAGTGTTTATTATAAACTAACCACACTTTTTAGTACGCAAAATTATATGATCCACAACATAACCAACGACTACCCTGCATAGTATAGTGATTTATACGATAAGTTTATTATTTGTGTTCCATAGTATTTACTAACCTACATACCGAGTTTGAAACGATTTAGAGGCAAAATAATACAAAATGTTATCCTTATATTGTTCATATCAACCAAACATAGATTTTTACATATGAAAAACCTTACCTTTAACAGGGGGCAATCTCACGGAGCAGTTCGGCGCAGTAGGTGATTTTAAATATCTATTTATACTGAATTCAGATTATTAATTGGGAAAATATTTAAATATCTTTTCCGACCATTTTATTCTAATTTAATATTGTTAAAGCGAAATTTTATGAGAATATATTTTTTAACTCTTTTATGCACAAACTACTGGTCGGATTTGGCTCACTGAAATTCGGCCCACAGATATTACCAAATAACAAGTGGGATATTCATTACCGAGATAAAATATGACGGAAGCGGGCGCAACTGGAAGAATAAGCTACTTAATATTATAAATATGAAAGTTTGTGTGAATATAATACAAATATAATAAAAATACTGGTTGCATTTCACTGAAACTTGGCACACACATAGTTTTATGACTTTGGGATACCTACTCCTTATCATGATAAACGAGACAAAACGGCGAAGCCCCAGGAACAAGTTAATATTGAAAAATACTTTTCCGATAAAAAAGGTTGAAAATTTTGAATGATACTTAGAATCAAACAATTGATTAAAACCGTAATTTTATGTAGTATATTTATGTGCAGTAGGTAGGTACAGCTATATATTATATTAATTTAACTGTGTTTAAGTAGGTTAAATCTGTTTTCATATTACGAGAAAATGAATTTTACAGCGTTTCATACAAAGTAGCAGTGTTCTTGAGTATTTGTTAGACGGTTGGCAGTCAGGCTTGAAGCGGTGATGGGCGTGATGAGCGCGAATGGGACGATTCGCCACGGCCGCGACTCGCTGACAAATTTAGTCATTGTCATTTAAACATTGTTCTTCGGTTCTGTCCTGTTTGTGTTACATCACACTTAGTACATTTTGTAGATATTTATGAATTAATGTGGAAGGAGAAGTAAAGAACAAGCACCTTTATGCGGTTGCGGTCCCTGCTCCTACACTTACGGATTTTTAAATATTTTTTAAAACTCTTTTTATATTTTTAGAAATATATTTGGAATAATAAGAAGCGAAATTCCTTCAAATTTTTGTTAAAAGATTCCTATAAACATTTTCCGTATATAATATCTAATATACCTATCTTAAATTTGCCCGCACGGGAAACAGAACTGAGAATGTAGTTTAAAGTTAATGAGAGAATTCTTTTATAAGACGTTGGAATGTTTTTAGTGAAATTGTCAGGATAACCCAAAGTACATTACATCCCGTAATTTTGGTTCATTTCCTGTTTGTAGTTATAATGTATGCTCTTTTTTAACATAATTTAAGCTATATTAAGCTCACTCTACCACCAGAGAACAGCGTATTTAAAATATTACTATAAATATTTACTATAAATAATTCCTATTTATGACTAATTTTACGGCTATAAGGACATAGACTGTATGTCTATTCTTGTAAGTCATAACAATCTCTACAGTGTTATTTAACTATGGACAAATTATAAGCACCAATCAGTTGATCGAAATGACGAAACAATTAGATTAGATAAAGTTTATTGTACTTAGATTCGTAAGTGCTTTGACACTTTCAGACTCTGTTTAGATAATTATGCTGCTACTATATAAATGTAATAACCAGACTAGAAATCAAGTTGTAAAAACTATGGTATTATTAAATAACATTTATCAATGTTATCTATCTATCACACTATATTCCTCATCCCCTTTAATGTATTGAAATTAATAGTGTGTTCTACACAAAAACTACTTTTCTACTTTATTTTGTGAATAATCAACGGGATAACTTCTTATGTCTTTGTTTTAATTTATAATTCAATTAATAAGTACAAATATCTAGCGCATTCAGGATTTTGGCGTTTATTAACTTAACCCAGGCAAATTTTTGATTTTGAGAAAAAATTGACGTTTTGCCCTCTTACAACGCCACGTGGCAAGTTGCTTGAGTTTTCTCATTGCAAAAATTTACCTTTGAAGGAATCGGATGAATTTCCATGGTAAATGCAACTTCTCATTTTATTTAATGCTGGTTGATACGAGTTAGTAAACTCGCATGATGTTTTTTTTACTTATAAATGAAATTTCATTTCAGAACGATTGTTATAATTATTATTATAAATGTAAGCATTGTTCTCATATAAGTGATTTTGGAATAAGTTTTTTGAGAATTCTTTAAACCTAATAATAATTGTATAAAGAAATAATTAACTGTTGCTATAAGATATTATGCAGAACACCAAAGGTTTTATCGTGATAATTTCATCTCGAACCACAGTTTTGTAATACGGAGGACTTACTATGTAATTAATAAAAGATACTGCGTAAAAAACGTTCTAATATAAAAAATACCTTCCTACGTTCTCCAGGAAATCAAAAAATACTATATCATGCTATCGTTAGCTTTGAGACACTAAATTTATAACAATGACGTGAACAGTGTCAGTTACCGCTAACAAGATTATTTGCTCTTTTTATATTGTCCACTATTGGACTTAGTAATTTTCAAGTTGAAGTTCTTTGTCAAAAAGGCAGTATTTACCTATATCTACCTAATTATTCAAAAAAAATCCGTGAAGTCCACATCTACTTATTTTTTATTTTTTACTTTATTACAATAATTCCTTGTTTACTTTTTATTTTGACGTTAATCGCCGAGAAAAATTGTAATCGTAACCGTTATTGTTTATTCCAAGATATTATGAATTTGTCGGAGCTAGGAATGTTTTTTAGTTAGGTATATTGCTTCTAGATTCATCTACGTGTTCCCATCTAACGAAGTTTAATGCAGGTTCATATGTAAATCGAGGTAAATCACAGGAAGAAGCAAAATTCACGATTTCGAATATACGAGCGGACTAATACAATACTACCTATCAAACTATAATATATTTTCTTGTTATTCAAATTTGAAGAGTGTAAAACGTCAACTTTAAAGTTATAAGTACAAGGTACATTAAAAAAAACAAATAGATTGTAATCAGTAGTAAGTACACGATGAACTAAATATGATTAGCTGATTAAAACTGCATAGTGCCTTCAAAAAGTTCCGAAATTCAGATGGTTATCTTATCTTACCGAAATTATCAAGTGGAGAAGTAGCCCGAATTATGAATATTAAAAACAAAACACTATGTTTTGTTTTGTTTTTGTTAGTGTTCGCATTTTCACAATATTTGCAGAAAAAAATGAAGATCTTGTTTAATAAACTTATTTCTCAGAAACAGTTAAAAAGTTGAAAAAATACTTACGTTTTGTTAGCCGAGCTTTAAAACAAAAATGTAGAGCTGCAGGTTATTCTTCACACAATAACTACACTAAAACTTTTTAAGAATTATTTAGTTACTAACAAAATTGTATCGATATAGGTGCAGAGTTCGTATAATTTACTCCACAGCCGTCTGCCGCGCGTTTTTGATGTCGTTTGATTCGTATATTTTGAACACGCCGCCTTGCACGAGTCGTATATCTCCGTACGGGCTTTGAGCGCCCTCTATTGTTCTGAAGCGTAAATGTTCGCATGAAATGGTATCTCATTCTTTCCTTGTACTATAATGAATTAATGATGGCGTCATCTATCGACTAGTAGGCGTAAGCAAGTAATGGTATTATGTGATAATGTATTGTAAAAGTACTATCAATAGTATTATGATAATCTATAAGTAGGGAAAGTGGGTACTTAAGTAGTATTCATGTTTTCATATTATCGGGATCGGTTTGTAGTTAAAATAGATTTACTGTACAGCAACCATAAAGACTACATTTAACGTAGGTGTCATTTGTTTTATTTAATTGGCTAATATAAAAAAAAATTGATAATGCTATTTTGCAAAGTTAAAAAAATGTCTTCGCGTGTAGCAACGCATACGTAATTACACGACTATTTATGTACATTAGGAATGACATAGATATGAAGTTTCGGATTTCGGAAAAAGGGGTGAAAACCCTTTTTCGCGATATCTCGGAAATGCATGTTACAAAAAATCGTTAAGTCATAATTTGTAGCAAATTGTTTTGCCTACAAATATGTTTTTAAATTGTTTGCCTTAAGTTAAAAATTAAAGAAGTTATAAGCAAAAAAGTAATGTTTTTTTTTATATTTTCGTTTTTGCTTTATAACTTTTTTATACATTTTACAAAAAAAATACCTTAGAAAAATCTTCGCACCACCGAGGACGGTCATGGAGGGATTTTAGTGCAATAAGAATCCCACAAAACCCGGCGTCGCTACGGCGTCAAGCATAGCTGTTTTCGGAAACCGCTAAAAAAATGTGAGATTATGCATTGGACTTCAAGCTTCGTATTCAATCGATTTTTGAAAGCTTTTATTTAACTTACAATGTTTGTGGGTACCTATGTAAGTACTCGTATGTAAGGATGTAAGTACCTATTATGTGTGTTTAGGTCAAATCTTGCAACCTGAATTTAATCCACTTCTAAGTGTCAGATTGAGCTGAAATTTGGAATACCTCTATAGTTCTTATTTTTTTTAGGTACATATTTTTGTACAACACACCCAATTTACCTATGTATCAAATGATTGATTTGTAGAACACGTACTCCATAAAAAAATGAAATTCGCGATGGCCGCCATAAAAAGAAAGAATATATTTTCGTGTTCAATATGGGTATCAAATGAAAGAGTATCAGGTCCACGGATAGCTAAAAATAAGAAAACAAAATTTTATAAAAAAAAACAAGATTTATTTTAATGCACTGAAAAGAAAAAAATAAACTTTGTCGATTGTAGACTTACTTACATTATCGATTTACTTAGAGCTAGGCCTGTGGTTTCCTGAACTATTCTCGCGATAAGCTTACATGATAGAAAATGTACGTTGATGACAAAATGATGGGTGTAGACCCCTCCACCTCATGTAACGCAAGGTAAAGTTTTGCTGCAACCCTTTCTCCCTTCCTGAACTTTTGCAGTAAGTCGCTGTGGCAGTATTTTTACTTAAATAAGGTTTTACACTTAACTAGTTGACCCAGCGAACTTCGTTCCGTTTAAAGTCAAAAATCTGAAATTATCAGTGTTCCTCAACTATGTTTTGCATGTTGTTCAAATCTCCCTCCTTCCTTTTGCTGTATCGCATCATAACATTTGAGAAGTTGGGAGGGGGGAGACCCCCTCCCCTAAGTTGCGTTACGTACTACTTTAACGCTCCCTGAATGTTTCTTTTATGGTTTATAAATTCTATTAGTAGCAACGTAGAAAATATCGATTAAGGGCATGCACCCGTTGGCGGCACGGCTAGGCGTACGGCGTACTAAAATATGACGATGATATTCGTTGGTACAAAATGGTCGCCTCATATAAAAGTGAGCCGGCAACCACATTTTTCCACCGCAAGAACTGCTTCACGCTAGAAAAAAGCGTGGCGGTGGTAACGCTCTGGTCGTACTATTAATGTGTTTTCAATGTAACGTGGATATTGTTTTATAACCAAGACTTTTCTATTAAATTGCATTATGTATTTAAATTAAAAAGTCAAGTCCACCATAAATAATCAGCCATCTAGTAATAATGATTATGTAAGTATTGGAATGGGAAGTCAATAAAAGATAACGTATACATACATGCGTTTATTTATTTGTGTTCATAGTCAAAACAAAAATATAATAATATTTAATCATAATCGAGACCCGTTAATTTAAAATTTATCAGGTTTGTATCTCATTCTATATATAGGTGTTATGACTAAATTATGCAAACCTTAAGACACATTCTGATGAAACTTTTATACACTTCATTGTCCATGATAGTCATGAAAATACAATAAAATTACCTATGTAATGCATATTTTCCTGTTTTATTTTATTTAATAATCTATTAACTTACGTAAAAGTTACACTTAATGAGAAGTTGTAGGATCAAAATGTGCTAACCACAGTATTTAATCTAAGCCTTAAATTAGTATTAAAACGACATTTGCGTTTTTTTAAACTCATAAAACATAATTAATTATGCGTTCGACAATAGTCGCATCATCAAATTAACTCTAATCGTCGCTCATATCGCAACGCGTAGGTGTTCCCCTTTTGCTCGAAGTATCTGTGAAATAATAATCACCAATCAGTCACGCATGCATAATTATAATAAATGGGATAATCGATATTATGATAATAAAGAAATTATTATCTTCGAAAAATAAGTCACATGAAAATTCACAGAAAAACGTCTATTCTTTATTATATTGAGGCTTGTGTCACGGGAGCCGAGTGAAAGTACTTTACGTACTGTGTACCTTTATTTTATATCGTCTTGGTTAAAGTTAAAAAAAACGTACGTCACATTAACAGTTGATTTAACCAGTGTTTTTAACAAAATGAATTCAATAGCATTAAATGTATGAATTGGCCGAATTGATTCAATTCAATTCATTATTTGTGAATATTATTACTATACCGTAATATTATCATGGTATAGAAAATTTTATCAACACGAGTCTCAAGAATAAAGTTATAAATTATGTTTCTCTATAAACAGAATATCAGAGTACATCTAAGCCAGATGGCGTTGTATACTAACCTCCTTCGGTCGCAGCCGTTCTAGTAGATTCGACTTTGGGTAATTTAATACCTTGTTTTAGCACCATAGTACCGTCCTGAAACAACCAATATTTTAAACTTCAAAGTTTGTCAATTTCTAAACGATCTTTAAGTTAATTTAAAATAATATGACTGCTACATAAAGTATTAGTAGGTCAAATTAATGGATAAAATTGTATTTAGTTCGACCGACTGTGCATTTAAAGCAATGAGATTATCAATTATATTATTGTCCTAAAACTCAATATAATCCTCCCTCACTTCCCGTCGATGTCTTTGGTGACGACTAAGGCACAATATTCAGACATATTCAGGCGAGTACCAGTCTTTTCGTTTAATATAATATTTACTGCATATAAACATGCATGCCAGGCGCGGTGCATATTGGAAAAATCTCCATTAAAGTAGGCCTATACACATAGGCCTACCTTAAAGCAGTGGACTTCAATAGCGTGATAGATTCAACTGAACTAAGGTTATAGATTTTATAAATCTGAAAGACAAGCTTTTTTCTTTATATCTCTTCAAATTTAATAATATTGACTATTAACATATAAAAATATTACCTTCATTTCAACGAGTCCCTTTTTAGCCATTTCTTCCACTTCGGCTTTGGTCATGACTATCTTTTGTACCTTAACCACTTTCTTGCCGATTTGCATCTCGCACAATTCTCCCGAAGGTATGGCTGGAACGAATAGAATCGCGTTATATAATCTATGCCAGCTTTACAACAAAAAGCACCTTAATAATTCCTAGATAAATTAAGAAGGTGCTTCTCTTCTCGATTCCGCTCCTCAGTCTTTTAAGTCGTAGTGTTTTATATGTTAAAATACACGATTACTAAACTTGTGGTCCAATTTTCATAATATAGTTTAATTGCTAAAATACTATTTATGTACATTTCATATATTATTATGAAATAATGGAATTGCTGATGTTTAAAGTAATAAAAGCATATTTGTCCTAATTATAATCGAGTTTCGTTATCTAAAACATAAAATGTTCAATTAAGAACGAAGAGTAATAGTTTTATATTAATACTTACTTCGGCCGAGTGGCAAAGGTAGTGGTTTCACTCCAGGAGGCAATGACCTTATTGGTACCTGCAAACATATCAGGTATCACACTTCTAGTTTATACTACTTCAAAAAATCATGCTATTCAACGAAAATTGTTCTATAACGCGACACCCATAGTTTGCCTCATTCGATGAATTTAATTTAAAGTTAATTTAAAGAATTAAAATATTTCAATAGTCCATATCTGGAGCACAATATAAATATCTACAGTAGTCTAACTCCTTAGAAGCGCACGAAACGCAAGTTATACCTACGCACCTCGATTTCGGTTTGCATTCGGTCTACAAACAGACCCGAATGTGCCGTAGAGACGAGCGGACTGTGTAACGGTTTTTTGAGCAGTGATTTTTTTATTTTACTAATAATATGGCGAAGAAGAATTGTAGACTATATTGTGCTGTTTTTGGTTGTTTGAATTCTACACATCCAAAGATAACATTTTTTAAATTACCTTGAAACTACGAAAGGTAAGACAATTATAATGTTTTTTAATGTACTAGAACTACCTTCTTTCTTTGTTTCTTTTTTAATAAATTGGTTTCTATCGAATGTAATACCTGGATCCATAAATAATTAAAGGATATTATGATAAAGGGAAGTGACATAGGTAAGTATGTGTGTCCTACATGCCATTGGCGAAGTGTATCTCTTTTCAATAAAGTACATAGTTATAGGTAAGTGATATTTTTTGCAAAAAATAGAATATTGTTCGATAAATGAATAACTACATAAAATGAATAAATCATTTTAAGTTTATAATTACATTTTTAACCTTTTTTTTTGTTGTCGAGGGGGAAACTTTCAAAAGGTACCCGACGCCGTGGGAGCGACGCAGGGTTATGTGTGATTTTTACCGCACTAAAACCCCCCGGTGGCCGTCCTCGGCGCTAAAAAGGAGGACTCCGGGATCTCGAAACGACTTCAACCGGAATCCTCCGAGCGCGTTGCCCCATCGGGCTCCTCCCAGACGGGCGTTTGGGCCCACCACTTCGTCTAGTCTTTACGATGGTATGCGACCACACATACCGCCGTCCTTCCCGGGATTGCCTGACCGAACGGTTCGAGCTCTCACTCTGCAAACACGGAAGCCCCTTTTAGTCGCCTTTTACGACAGGCAGGGGATGTCATAGTCCTATTCTGATCCCGGAGCTACAGGGATGACAGACTTGCCTGAAAAAAAAGCTCTTTTTTATATTTGTGGATATCTCCTAAAACGTTGTTTGGAGAAAGATGATTGTCAAGCCTTGAAGTCATATATAAAGCCCGATCAAAGAAGCCATAATTTCAGCGAAGAGAGTCGGTATTTAAGCTACCGAGACTACTGCAAAAATAATTTACAAAGTTTTTTAATAATACCCAGGGATGATTTTGTGCAATATGTAGAAAAATTGGAGGAAATATTTCGAACTTCATTTAAAACAACACACATAAATTGTAAAGTAGCTGCAGGTATTTATAACCAAATGAAAGATATTCCTTTTTCTCCACCATGTCAATATTTCCCAAAATTATTTTTTATTATGCTTTTTATCCGAATGCGAATTTTTTATACTATTAAATTTAATAATAAAGCTTTTCGTACGTCTCAGTCGAGGCGCAAATATTTTTCAGTGTCAAATTTGTAATTATTATTAGTAAAATAATGATTTGTTATTAAAAGTCTCACATATTAAAAAAATAGATTTTTTTTATAACCTAAATCGACTAATTACAAAACATTACATGTATTCAACACTTCCTATACAATTCACATGAATTATATTTGTTTAAAAAATAAATAATAGTTTAAAAAAACTAAAAAAACACGCTTTTTAATGAAAACCGAACTAAAAAATAGAAAATAAATTTAAATGAATTTAAATTAAGAAAATAGTGTTAAAAAATTTTATGAATATAAATTAATAATAGCTTTTTTTTAAATATATTTTTTTTTTATTCACACTATTATTAATTTATATTCATTGAAATAATGGTTGTTGTTATTAAAATACTATAGGCAAGCAGCCCTAACGCAATCTTTCGCCCAACGCCTCCGTAGGTATAAAATTCAAGGACACGGCAGAGTTAGAGTACTGTATGATATTTATACTGTGTCTGGAGGTAACATTTATTCGTTCAAACGAAATCACATTTAATTTTTTCGTTTAAAATCTCCTGAATAAAAAAAAATACAAATTAATAAGTTACCTTTTTTAACATCTGTCCAGTAGGTGACACTAGCTTAGTATCGCTTGTCGATGCATCAGATTCTGTAAGGGGTGATTTTCTTGGTACCTGCACATACCAAATTTATTAAATAAATTAGTTATTTTTAGTATTTTCATATATGATATTGATTTGATATGATATGTAATTGTAATGCAGTAGTAAGAACTTGTGACAAAAAAAAAACGACATAAACAGAATACATACACATTAGAAATAATAGTTCAAATTTACAATGTTTAACTGTTTTTCAAATTTACAGATTTTGGGAATGTGTATGTTTTATTTTTGACGTTCTAAGTATTCTTATCATCTAAACTTTATAATAGTTATTTCGAAATTATAGAATACTTATTTATACAACAAAATAAAAAGTCTAAGTTTTGTTACTTTATTTACTTACCGGTAAATTGCTATTACTATCTAACGCATCTTTTTTACTTCCATTGTCTACTCGCTTCTCCTTCTTATCCGGCTCCGGTTCCGGATCGGCTATGCTGTCTTGCGAGTCGTCCGTTTGCTTCGCGTCCACTTTAGACTCTTCTGCTTCTATTTCTTGTGACGACTTTTCTTCATCTTCTTCAGGTTCCGGTTCAGGCTCGACTTTCTTTAGTTTTGCGGGTCTGGATTACGAAAATAGAAAGGAGATGTTTCAATCTTGGCTAGGTATATGTACACCATCTCAAAAAATCGAGAAAAATCTCAAGAAACCTAAAAAAATACTTAAAATTCATGAAAACGTGTACTTTTCTGGTACAAAACCAATTAAAATCAACTACTTTCTTCGTTTTCCAATATGGCGGAACAACTGATTTAGACAGTCTGTGGATAAAACTGTAGTTGTCATTATCTGACAACTGTCATATTGATCCTTATAATAGATCCATTCATCTGTCTTGTTACATATTTTCACGGAATATTTTCGTGTGCGTACTGTGTTGGAGTTTCTATATCAAGATATCAACCCCTGGCTTACATATCTTGGATTTCGGATCGCTGGTTACTTCAGTTGCCTTGACTTTCATTTTTTGGACTGTTCATCGGTTAACCTGTTGACCAGGCTAGTGATTAAACGATTTACATACTCAACTTGGACGTCCAAACATCAACTGATTTATTCAGGTAAAAATACAACCTATACTGAATTATTATTTTATTTTAGATTGAAAGTGTTTACTTATTTGTTTTATAAACATAGAAATCAAATAACAACACTGTACAATCATTCCTGTATTCTTGTTTTAGGTTCACAATAGTGCACTATTTTAAATGTAATTCAGAGATAAATGAAGATGGCCCTTGCTCTCTTTTTTAACCTGACATCATAATTGTAATTGGCTATTAGCTATGAGGTAAGATTAGTCTTTGTTTACATAGAACCATAACTATACAATAGTTTTAAGGTTATCATCGTTAAGCTACATAATGTAATAATAAGTTTTTCTTTTTTAGGTTGATGAAAATGCTCAAATATGTAATCACTTATTATCAAACATGCAAATAATGTCAGTGCCTACTTGTAGTGAAAGACACACAAAGTGAACATAAATAGTTTGAGTTGCAGCATTTTCATGACCAGCATGTTTGTATGTGGTCTGAGCTCTTTTCAGAAGTGTACTCATTCCCTTCCAGAGTGTGGGAGGAACATTTGATCTCTGACAAGATTTCAAGTCCAGTTGTAAGTATTAACCTGTATTTGTAAATAAACAAAAAATAATAAGGATATTATTTCCAGTATATAATATACTCTGATCTATTTTTGTTGTAGATATCTGACAATAGAATATTTATGCTGGGTTAGAATCACACACATTGTGCAAGGAGAATAGGAAGAGGTTGAAATAATACAAGGAGGAAGAGCCAGTAACACAAATATTCGTGCATGGAGGCCTTTGCCCCTTAAATAGAAAGTCAATCCATATTAGCTTTTAAAACAACATGTATCATTTCAGGTAGAAATATCTCAACATCTTGAAGCTGTGTCAGGGAACAAGTGTGTTCTTGTGTGTGAAATTGTTGGGATGAAAAATAATAGGATATTATTGCAGCTACAATGCTGATAAATCAAAAGTATGTTGCTGTCCTTACACAATGACTATTGTCTGGTATTTATGCTGGACTCCGCATCAAGCTAGTATTACAGCACCTGTTACATTTTTGGATCCTATATTGGCAAGGGAAGATTCAGATTTCAATGAATAAAAAATACCAATAAAAGAAATTGTTTTATTTACATGATGACCTATGTTATTTTTAATATGCAATATGTATATTTTGCAATTAAGTTAACGGAGAAGTAGTCTTTAAAAATGTGCTTGATTCTTAACTGAAGTAGATAATGAGTTGAAAATGTGGGCATGGTTTTTTTTCATATATTGTTAGCAATCTTCCTGGATTGCTTGTTTAGCTTTAAATATAAATCAGCTGTTCAATTATTTCTTTAGACTCATTCTTCCAACCTTATATAAAATACTTTTGCAGTATGTAGTTATGTCTTTGAAGCGCCCATGTCCCTGAGAGCGGTGTAGAGCGGTGTAGCATGCGGCAAAAAAACTATACAGCGAAGTAATATTCAATAAGGGAATCAGATCTTGTTGGAGGCCACATAGAGAGTTTAAAAATATGTAATAACTGGTTGGCAACTAACCCATATCTCCATCAACCTGCATTGGACTAGCGTGGTGGAGCAAGGTCCAACCCTTTCCACTTATGGAGCGAGACTAACGTCCAGGAGTAAGACACAAAAAGGGTTGCAGCCAATTACGTTTTTCTACCAATTGACCATCAAATAACTTGAAAGCAGTAGAACTGTAAAATGAATGTGTGAAGTGCAAGTCTAAAACGGCATAATTATTAATTATAGTTGACACATAATTAACATGACTGCGTTGGATCATATGATCATTGACAACTGATTGTCATTGTCACAGTTTGTTTATTAACTTCAACTGTCAAAATGCAATATTACCGCCGCCATTATTTTGTGTTGCAATTCTCACGTAAAATTCTAGTCTTGTACCAATAAACCCAGTCGATTATAATAAAATGCTTAGTCAAAAAGTGCTCTATACTTTATTGTCATTTTTATCAAATGGTGTACAGATACCTGGCCAAATGTCCATACATTTTGAAACATCTCCTTTAAAAAGTATCCTTAACGATATTTAACAGTTCTTTTTATTTGATTGAAGTAGCAAACGAGCATGTAGTCCACCAAGTAAGTGGCCACTGCCGCCCATGGACATCTGTAATCAACTACATACCGAACATGGGTTCCATCTGAAGTCAATCACAGATGCGTTGCTACTCCCGAGGACTATGATTGTCGCCTCATGTGAAAGTATGCCGGCAACCACACCCATCAAAACGCAAGAAATGCTTCACGCTAGAAATAGGTGTGGCGGTGGTACTTCCGCGGTCGAACATTAGACGGTTATTTAGATAGAGGCTTGGCAGACAATAGGCTATTTGACAGGTTTTTAAAATCCATTTTATATTATCTAGCAGAGGTTAAGAAACCCAGTAAAAGTTGTTTTTTTTTAATTTTGGTACATATTTGCTGAAAAATATCAAATTAAAAATTCAATATTTAAATAGCGCGCAAAAACGCTTCTTTAACAATATGGCGATATGATTTTTAAATAAATTTAATTAATATTTTCAACTTATGTTAATAAATAACCATTCTTAAACTCATAATATATACTGATAACAGTAATTGACACTTAATTTTTCGCATTGTCAAATAGCCTATCCCGTGTATGAGTTCAAGCTACTACTTGAGGATTATGTGTAAGCCTATGGTGTCCACGACGCACTTGAGTTTATGAGTGAATAAAGCATTATTTTTCATCGCTCAACTGCAATAAATTCAAACGGAAGCTACCTTAATCATTTTAGCTACTTTGGATATTTAGTTGTTTGAGACTATATAAACTGCCCAGCCGAGTCACCGTTAAGCGACGTATTTGGATACAGTGTTAAATGTATGTATGCAATTATGTATGTATGTTAGAGGTAATCTATACCAGTGTATACGATTTTATTTAGTTGATTAGAATGTCAACGCCGCACAACATCAATTGTCCATGTCGAAGAGTCGTGTTTTAATTATTTTGTGGAGACAGTTTGAAATAAAATAAATAGAACATGACAACCGAAGATTGCGACAATACTTTTTTAAACCTAGTTAAATGAGATTATTTTCCAGAATTATTTCATCCTTTGGAACTGGGGCTCAGTAGGTCCTTGCATAAGTAAGACATTTTATCAGGTTGAAATAGGTTTTGACAGGTTTTTGTTTAAAAATAAATTATAAGCAAACCTCTGAGAATGAGAAAACTACAATTTTAAACATGTCTAATTGGAAAACTGCATAAATGGAAAGGTCTATAAATTGTCCAAAATTTTTGGTCCTATGAGATCCCAATAGAGCAGGTTTAGTTGTATGAATGTGTAGGTTCCATGAGATCCCAATAGAGTAGTGGCTCCCAACCTTTTGGTGACTAAGGACCATTTGGCAAAATATCTGTCAACCCATGGACCACCGGTATGAATTAAAGATAAAAATAAATGTGAAAATTAATATGGGATTATTATTTTTTTAATAAATCACGCCTACATTATTTTTCAAGGCAAACAATATTTAATGCACTTTCTGTATACTCTTTATTAATTCCTGATCCTTGGTTCAGCCACGGCTGTCCGCTACTTGACTATCATTGTGATAACTTCTTATCTTATATTACAATATTTTTTTAATAACTTCTCGGACTACTTCAGGTGCTTCCAGGGACTATCAGTGATCCGCGGGCCTCCGGTTGGGAACCACTACAAGAGAGCATGTTTCGCTGTATAAATGTGTACTAACGTGTCCTTGTTGGCGTCCTTCCTCGGGCGGCCCCGCTTGCGCGGCGGCGCGGGGGGCGCGGCGGGCGGCGGCGCGGGGGGTGCGGGCGGCGCGGGGGCGGCGGGCGCGGGCGACGACGACGCGCTCTTCGCCGGCCGCACGCTGCTGCGACGGGCTTTCGGACGGGCCTGCACCTAAACACATATAATCAAGGTGGTAAACCGTCTTGTGGTTCATTACATGAAAAATAGAATTTTATGGCAAGGTAAAACCAAGCTATTTTATACTTTTACCTGACGGAGGTTAAACCTCTCTATTAATTTCATATAAACTTTGTGACACACCGATTTTCTCGCGGGCGAAAGCTTTGCGTTTCCGATACTAATCAGTGGTAGAACCAGTGTAGTTCGACCGGGGAAGTACCACCGATACACTTTTTTCTAGAGTGAATCATTTGCGTTTCGATAGAAGGATGTGGTTGCCGGCACACATTCACATGAGGCGACTATCATTGTCTTTGGGGATAGCAACGCATCTGTGACTGACTTCAGATGGAACCCATGTTCTGTATGAAGTTGATTACAGATGTCCATGGGCGGCAGTGACCACTTACCATCAGGTTTGCTACTTCAGTTAGATAAAAAAAGTGTTGTTCAACGTCAATGTAAGTAGAAAATTTGATGATTTTCCTGTACAACTCTTAAGCTTTTCAATAGCTAGTTCGATTGAACCGTTTCGAGAATTAGCAGGTACAAATAGTGACATTGAGTACATCATACAGGTATATATGACCTATATGATTGCGATAATTGACATGTTTGTAGATCAATATTATAAAGGAAATAAAACTATGTATATAAAACATATATATGACATACATTTATAAATTCGTTGAACGATCTCACGATCCAACAAACAATCCTTCGAGCCGAATTGGTATGTGCTTACAATAATAATAAAAAAATCATAATTTTATTATTCTATATATAATACTTTAATACAGAGACTTAAAATCATAATTTGAGATCTTACTCACCTCTGGACTTTTACTTTTCTCCTGTTTGTATTCATCGTCGTCATATAATTCATCGGAATCACTATCTTCTTGAGTGCTAAAAATTAAAAAAAATATTAGCTTTATATGTATAAAATAACTGAGAAATTGTGAAAAAAATATAGTAGGATTGTGACATTACAGAAAAATGTACGACAATAAAACATAGCCTTCGAGAAATTATTGGAAATAAAAAGTTGTGTCAAACTTTAAGAGTTATACCCATTGAAATTTTGGTAGCCCAACCTATCCAGATTCAATTAGTAATTTGTCGTCATTTTTATGTAAGGACAAGCATAAATGTGGTTACTTCAACCGTATCATTTTAGCGTAGTCCTTGATTTTTGAGGGGCGCGTCGATCTACGAATACCGTCTTCGACTCCAACCTTTTCACTCGTACCATTTTTGATGACGGTCTGTAAAAAGAAACTTAATTGTTTTGTATTCTACTTCTTATTAAAAGCTTAAGTAGGCTTGATACATTACATATCGATACACATCAGAAATACAACATAGTGTCGCACAACAGCCTTGTCTGCAGTAAAGCTTTTTTAATGGTTACAGCAACATTTTAAAAAGCCTCAAGTATTATATAAGTGCCAAATTGCGAAAGTTAGTAACATAAGTACTTATCAAAGATCATGTTATTAAAATGGCTATTTTCCAGTGACAGACGGTATGGTACGGTAAGAATGTACCAACACTACCTATATGTAGCGTGAATTAGTTCGGTTCAGTTTAAGTGTGTATGTAGTTGCTGGCTCACTTTCATATAAAGCTCCCATCATACTCCCCAAAAGTATAAACACATCTCTGATCAGCCTAAGATAAAATTATTATCTTTTTGGAGTTGACCATTAGTGTCTATGGGCGGCAATATTCACTTACCATGCACTTGTTGTTTGTTTGCCACTTCGATAAAATAATAAAGAAATGAAATCAAATAAAATGTCTTTATTTTGTATAGGCCTATGGGGGCACTTACAAATTGTCAGTTACATATTTTTCTTACACTACCACCGGATCGGAATACGACCTCAACTGAGAAGATCCGGCTAAGCTAAAGAAACTAGCTATATAAAAAATTACACTAATTACTTGGCCTCAATACTATTCCTAGTTATCCTACGTTATTAAAATAAGACTTGTTACCTTGTTAACGATTTCTTTGTCTTCTTTAACATTCGGCTTAGCTTCTTTCACATCCTTTGGTTCCTTATTTTCTTTGGTCACCAATTTTTTCTCTGGTTTCTTCTCGTTGATAATCGGTTTCGCCGCCACTTGAGGTTTCTTTTCTTCAGCGGGTCTATAAATACCCTTTCTGATCAATATATAATTGTTTATTAATATAACTTACGGTACTGTCTCAATTAATGTTAGTATAGTGTAAAAAGTGCCAAATATATTTAAGTAACGACAAATGTATTAAACATGGTTCTTATAACTTAAATCTGGAGAATTATGTAGAGATATTTGGAAGTGTTACAGTATGAATATGACATTAGGGTAATATTCGTGCTGATTTTATTTACAGTTATGAAATTGTAAAGCTGGTGTTAGAATTAGATTTATTTTACGTTTAGAGTTACATATGTATCAGTGAACCATTGTAAATCAGTGTATTTTTTTGTTATATAGTCAAATAAATTAGTTAGCTGAAATTTAAATAAACTTTGATAGTATTGGAATGACAATGAGTGTTTTTAGCTCATTTAAAATTCATAAGTTTTGTACATATGCTATTTTAAGTAAAGCATATAAGCGTAATGCTTCATAAAAAAAGAATACACAAAGGGTGCGTTCCATTAGACGTTCACAAAGCGCACGCTCACGACCGCAGTTTTACCCGTTCCATTAGCTTGTGAGCTTTACTGAGATATTCTCTACTGGAACGATTATTTCGACCCATCTTGTTAGATGGGTCGTCGTGAGCGTCTCGTGGGCGTAAGTCATGACGTCATGAGTGGCGTATTCGCCGCGACCACGACGACCGCGGTCGTCTTGTGGAACGACGTTTTGAGCGTTTGGGTGAGCGTCATCTGGAACGCGCCCAAAGTGGACAAAGACGATGATTGTCTTACTTTAATTTAGGCGTAGACGTGTGAAGTGGCGGTCGGCCCCTGCCCCTTATTGCTTCTATAGTTTTGATCGGAGTCTTTACCGTTTCTGACCGGCTGTTTGTCTGAAATTACAAGTGATTTTTATCATGTCTAATAATATGATACGTACTGGTAGGAGTTCGTCAATAGCTAAAAAAAATCTATACGCACAGTGTGTAAAACTACAACAAATCAAAAAAATATTACACAATGATTGCCTACGTCATATTGTCACATATCATATATCATTATAATGATAGTAATTTCATAATTGTATAGTTATGATGATAAATAATCCAGCATAACCATTTCCGTTACGAGAATCGTAACTCCGTGGTAGTCGTAGGTTTTCTCCCTTGTGAAGCGCATAAAGACGTTACATGGCACAAAAAAATGGTACATAGTACGAAACCAGCGATAGAGAAAACTGTACTAAATTGTTTTTTCTTAGTCTATAACATACAAAATATAATCTCAATTTGTATAAATAAAATGCAGGGAAGTTTACTAATGTGTCTACAATATTATTTGAACTTACCCGTTTGAGATCTTGTAACTCCTTTTCCAACAAGCGCAATGATTTATCATTGGCATTTTCAACCTTTGTCACTTGAGCCATAACTGGTTTTTCTTTCTTCGCAGCGACTACAACAGAATATACATACTTACGAGTTTAAAATTTTAAACACAGACATAAAAAAAAAATTGAGCTGCATACATAATATAATGTAGTTTTTAATGTCTAAGGATTATATAACAAATTACTTACGACTTTCACGCACTTGCTGTGTTGCATGGCGTTTTATTTCTTCAGGTTTTCGAACGACTGGTGCCGGTACAGCTGGTGGTGGTACAGGTGCCTAAATAAAAAATAAGGTTATTTTATCCAGTCGCTTGGTGTTTCTCAATAAGAACTTGCAATTAAAATTTCCTATGCTAACCAAGGAGTAATCTAGTGGGGCGTAACAGTTTATCTGCCGTAAGTTATCGGTATATTTCTGAAGTATTGAGAGCCTCAGACGCAGGATAAAATCATTCTTATTTTAATAATATATTAACGTTTTTTAAACGATCATTTTACAAGCGTAAATAAATTTTAAAACGTTCATTAAAAGTTAAATGTTTAAAATTGTAAAAGAGGTTTTTTCTTTGCGATTGTCTCATGACATATAAATGTTCATATTCTACCTCTTCCCTTGTGGGTTGGGCTTGAGGCACAGGCTTCAAACTAACTATTTCCGCTGGTTTAGTCACATTTTCCTTGGTTGCTTGTACGGGTACCACTTTCGTCGGTGTTATCTTCTTCACTGTGGCGAGTGTATCGGAAGATGGATGTTCTATAAATGTTGGCTCTGCATCACTTTCTGTAATAGTAAAATTATTGGTATAAATGGTATCAGCGAGATACATGTAAAGCGATCACTTTAGTCTGCAGTAGTGGCAATGAATATGTGATCGGCTTCAGATAAGAGCTATGTTGTGTAGTCTTCATTTAAGTGTTCGGGATCGAGTTTTGTTAAATCGATTTTACTTTTTCTAAGACTCAAAAACCCCAAATTTTCTTTATCACTAGTAGCAGTCCTACATCTATTCTTATTACTACATACATATTGCAATATAACAGCATTGGAGTTCTGTGTTATTCTGATAATAAGGGCGCGTGTTATAGTTAATATGTTTTCAAAATTGGTCTTTAGGGTTAGTGACAGACTTTAAGTGGTTTTGGTTTTAGACCACGTAACATTTGAACTGTATGGTTTTTTACTTATAATGCAATACTAAAATTTTGATTCATGTGAGTTGGGGTAATATTGGAGATGGGGTAAAAGTGTACGGTTGGAATTGTAGATTATATTCCGCCATAATTTTTATGGATTACTTGATCCACCACGCCAAAATAATAATTTACGTTATCAATTTAATAATAATGAGTACATTAGCGTACAATTTCATATCTACGATATTACCCCATCTTCAATATTACCTCACCTTATATGTTATTATTTTAAATTTAATATGTTATAGCTTATCGGAAAAAACATTAATTCATTATACTAGTAGAACAATATATAAAGAAACATACCTTCAGAATTTGAGTTATCTTTCGGTTTTACATAAGCTGGTGCATTTTTTAGCTGTAAAATAAAAAAAAACACATTTATTTTCTTATTTATAGGTATATCCAAATACCCTGTTTAGTCACTATACTTACAATAAAATCTGAGGTTTTTTTTATTTCTACTACCATATGATCATCCTCTTCTTTAACTGAAATTAAAGAATAATAGTTTTTTTACTTTTTATTTTTAACTTACATTTCTTATTTACATAAGATTGATAAATTTAGGAAATAAACGAGTGTTACTATAGTATATATATTTCTACTACCCAATGGACAAAATCTAAATAAAGAACCGAAAAAACTTGTGATCCGTTTTTAAGATACTTGCCGCAGACGGAGGAGTATGAAATTACGCACTGTTCAAAGATTGCATACACATTACACAGCACTACCTTGCATTTGACACAAACACATAGAGAACAGAGGTTTCAAATCAAAAATATTGTCTTCTTTAGTGGATGCTGATGTGACGCCACTTTGAAGACTAAGATGGTCGACTCATACAAAAGTTAACCGTTAACCACACCCTTTTACCGAAGCGCAAGAATTGTTTCATGTTAGGAATAGGCGTGACGGTAGTGCCTTCCCGGCCGAACTACACTGGTCCTATCATCTGACGTTTCGACAATCAACGATGCTTTATTTTATCGGGCGAAGCTGCACACCGCAGCTTCGCCCGCGTTAAAAAAATTGATTAATTCCCTACTAATTTTTATGAAAAACGCTCCAGCCCTTTAGACGTGAAGAAATAACAAACATACACACTCACAAAGTTTCGCCTTTATAATGTTAGTATGATATATCAATATAATTTTTAGATAAAATAAATGTAATAGTTAACTAACTTACCATTTATGCAATTATCATCATCCTCTTCGACTTCAGCGTCTGCTTCATTGTCTTCTGTTTCCATAGAAGACTCATCATTACCTAATTCCTATGGTCAATATATATTCTATTTATTGAATGCCTTATTCATTTATCAATACAATAATATTCAAGTTTTTTTTATATCAAATTGAAGGAGCAAACGAGCATGCAGTTCACTTGATGGTACGTGTTCAATGCCGCCCATAGATATTTGTAAGCAAATTCATATAAAACAGAGGGTCTATTAGAAGTCAATTACAGATGCGTTGGTGCTTCCGACGACTAAGATCGTCGCCATATTATATAAAAAGTAAGTCGGCAACCACACACCATAACGCAATAACTGCTTCACGCTAGAAACATGCGTGGCGGTGGTACCTACCCGGTTAAACTACAGGTTCTGCCACCTGATGAATGTTTATTTTCTATTCATTTCATTTATTTGGTAATGTGCTCTAATGTAACACATAATTTAGTTGTAGCATTTACTTTCCTCTATGAGTTTTTTTTTCAGTTGACTTAATATTTCTAAATTCCCCTCAACTTTACAAATTATAAATTTCATTATTTTATTTATTACGCTTATTTAATATCACTAGTTATTGAGTACACTAGTGATGTAACGAATGTCATTATTAGCATATGCGAATGCGAATATCCGTTAACGACTGTCGCAGATGCAAATGTTGTTTTTTTTAGCAGTTTTTGGTATAGGGGGCCGAGGGTTATAGATTTGACGACCTTTTTTGTTTAGGTCGTCAAACTGCAGTTTGATTTCAAGTTGGATAGACTTGGCGACCTTTTTTTGCGAAGCAATTCAATATTCGCAAAACATTCGTACCAATTCTTGCGAATGTCTAAAAACATGCAAATATTCGTTACATCACTAAAGTATACATGTAATCGCGTTTTTATTGTAACGAAGAAAATAAATAATTAGGTAAAAAAAATATTATACAGGTAGGTCTCATAGATGAATAACAAACGACAAAAGACGAAACATTGTTCAATACTTACATGTTGTATTTCATCTTCGTGAGCAACTAATGTATGGGTTTCTAGCTTCTCCTTGGTGGTAAATACTAACTCGCAGTAATCGCACATGTATTCCACACCTACAAATAATATAGGTTATTGAACTTATCTTTATTACTTGTGCATTATTATTATTAGAATAGTACATCTGGGATATGTGCTTTGGTATATTATAAAAGTTCCATTCTGTGCTGGATGATATCAGTGTTGAATTTTAAGTCTATTCCTTTTATCGTTACACAAGGTACAATTTATACCTCAAAGTAACAAAGGAGATAGGAATATGGAATCACTAAAGATTATCCATCACAGTATGAAGTCAGAAGTTATGAGAAAAATAAAATTATTTTCTTGAGTAACAGGTATACCTAATACCAATTATCCAGATCGTTTTATAAAAAAAACAGCCAAGTGTGAGTCATAAACATAAAAAAAAAGTTCTCGGAAGTGTGTGAAGTCCACCAAGTCGCACTTGGCCAGCGCGGTGGACTATGGCAACTCTCTCATTCTGAGAGAAGAGCCGTGGCCAGCAGACGAGATACATACAACTTAGCAAACTCACCATTGACATGAGACTTGATATGCGCGGTAACAGCGTCCACGTTGGGGAACTTCTCCTGGCACAGCGGGCACGTGAGGTTCTGCGTGGCGTGGATCGCCGAGTGGTAGATGAGCTCGTCCTGGTTGCCGAACGACACGTCGCACTGCTCGCAGCGGTACGGCTCCGGCGCGGCGCGCTCCGCTTCGCGGTGCTTCAGGCGGAGATGTCTGCGATCAAATATAAAAAATATTTATATATTTGAAAATTTTAAAATGAGACTAACTTACAGTAACATCTTTAATCTTTCGTTTTAGCCATATGGGTAAGATTTTTTGAGGCCAGTTCTTTTTTCTGCGACTTTTTATTATTATTATGTTAGATTTAAAAAAAAAGTCTCGTGTCATAAATGGTGCGTTCCATTATAGGATCACAAAGCGCACGCTCACGACCGCAGTTTATCCCGTTCCATTACCTTGTCAGCTTTACTGACGTATTCTCTATTGGAACAATCACTTCGACCCACCTTGTTAGATGGGTCGTCGTGAGCGTCACGTGGGCGTAAGTCATGACGTCATGAGTGAAGTTTTCGCCGCGACACGTTTCGCGTTGTGATCGCGTTCTGGAACGCGCCCCATATTGCATTTGAAATGATGTCATATCATAGTGACGCAAGTTGCATTGTTATTTATATATACTAAGCTTTATTCGTATTTTTACAAGCTTCCGAATGTTTTTACATGTTAATGCACCTTGCGGTTTGATGCCTAATAAAATGAATTGTTTGATTAACGAGTTAAAAGGTCAATGCCATATTTATAGGAGTACAGCTAGCTTAAGAAACTTAAAATTATCACGTTAATTATGTGTGAATGTTATTTTTTTTATATAATAAATATAATTAAAACCTGCTACTTAGAAAGTTGTTTAGAAATTATTACGAATATGCCTATAAAATTTTTTTTTCAAATATCCAGTTATTTGTAAGCATAAAAAACTTTACATTATTCTTTATTTTTTGCTTTAGATAACTTATTTTGGATTGATTGATGTAAGGTTGTAATTTATCATTTAAAAAAGTACAGTAAACTAAGCAATTTAATTCGTCATTAACAGTAAGATTTTAACACAAAGACAGTTTACCACCAAACTGTATTATTTTTTTACAAATGTTACCTTGTATAATGATGAGATTTCATAAAAGTTTTATCGCAGTACTTGCATGGATACGGCCTCTCTCCGGCGTGCGTGCGCACATGCCTCGACAGTTTACTGACAGATGAATAACCTAAAATTAAAACAACAATACAATGGTAGAAATGGTATTTTTTCGACTATTTTAATGTGTGTTTCGTATGTTCATAGCTTCGTTTGGAAGGAGTTAGCTTGGGATACGGGATTGGGTTAATCTAGACTCACGCTGAGGACAATACTCGCAGGCGAATTGTAACACCCTGTTGTGAATAAACTGTTTGTGTCTTTGCAGAGTTGCTTTCTCGACAAACCTGTAAATAAAAAATATTTCTTTTTATAATTTAATAAATTCTTGGCAGTATCAGTGATTATAGCGTAAAAGTGCATAGAAAAACGTAATCCGCGTTTTTAATAAGCTTATTTTTATACAATTGAAGCAGCGAACGATCATGCAGTTCTCATGATGGTAAGTGGTCACTGCCGCCAAAGAACATCTATAATAGTCACTTACAGGCGCATTGGTACTGTCGAGCACTAATGGGCTTCTCATTTGTAAGTGAGCCGACAACAAAACATCTTCTGAAACGCAAGAATTGCTTCATGCTTCAGAGCAAAGTATACACGTTGTACCACCTGAAAAAGTGTGAAAAATATGTACACACAAATTATACCTACTTTTTATCGCACAAGGAGCAGCTGTAAGGACGATTACTGAGACGTTCGTGCTTCTTTTGATGGGTCTCCAGTTCCTCGACAGTGAGGAACGAAGCCGGGCAGTGCTGGCAGACTTGTTGCACTAAATCCGAATGTATTATCTATAACAACAATAAAAAAAAAACTTTAAATCGATGAACATACATAAAAAACATACTAAACGAATTTAGAACATTCTCCTCTTTTAAGTCGGTCAAAAAACGGCTTGATTCGTAGCATAGATACACTAGTATCGTGTAAGCACCTTGCTATGGGTATAGTCATAAAAACCGCATTTTTAAAGGGATAAATGCACTAACATTGAATGATGTACCCATGTGGTGGAACAGTTACCACAACGGTATGACACGCAGTGGGTTCCAGTTTCGATCCTTTACCAAACATAAATCTGAATAATTAATTTAGATTCTTGTTCTGGGCCTTGGTATTTGTGTATATATGATAAGTATATATTTTTTTACTTTTATTTACTAGTCTGATAGATGGTGAAAAACCGATAGATGGACTATACCATATTTCTCAAAATATTTGTGAAAGTACACTTAGTGTATATAGCCCTCTATAATATTCCTTGAATAAGCCGTCCTATTTTGTGGTCCTCACCTTTTCATGCCTCTTCAACAATATTAGCCGCTTAAATTTCCTGCCACATGCGACGCACTGGAATGGCATCTCTTCAGAATGACGCAGTTGGTGTACCGCCAAATCGTACTTTGTATAGAATTTACTGCAACAAAATGAAAGATTTACTACTTAAATTTCAATTAATGGTAGTAATAAAAGCTACTTTTATTTATCACATACATCGCATTCACTGACTTTCTTTTTTGATCCCTGACAGTATCCATATCCTTACTTAATTTCATGAGAATTATTCCACATGAATTTCTTATAGATGTCCTTAGGTGATACTGACCGATTACATACAGCGGGCTCGTTAGTTACCTAGTATGATTTATAACTGAAGATAAACACAAAAGTCTATCTATCTAATACTTTAGTTTTCACATATTATATTTGATTATAATCAAACATAATGTGTAAAAACTAAATGAAAGTATGTGAAAATCTGTGAAAAGGGCATGTGTAAACAACTTCGTAGAAACAGGCAGTACCACTCGAAGTTAATCACAGATGCGTTGCTACTCCCGAATACAAGATTATCTAAAATGACAGCGAGCCGGCAACCACACCATTTCACCGTAACACAAGAACTGCTTTCCACTGGAAATAGTTGTGACGGTGATACCTTCCTGGCCGAACAATACTACCTTTCTGCAAATTCTATTGTACTGGTTTATTCCTACGACTCCGCTTCGGTTATGTTTACCACGCATTCTATATGTTAATTCAGGTCATTAACTATCTGTGTGCCAAATTCAAACCCGCAACCCGCCTACTAGTTTTTGCGTAAAGGAAGACAAACGTACATACTCACTTTCGCTTCGATAATATTAGTAAGATTAATGATCCGTAAATAATTGTCCACCTATTCACACTTGGCCAGCGCGGTGGACTATGGCCTACAACACTCATTCCGAGAGAAGAACGTGCCCAGCAGCGGGACTATAATGGGTTGACGACAACGATTCGTAAAAAATATTTCAATATGAAAACGACTTACTCTTCACACTGATCGCACTGTACACTCCGCTCCCTGTGCTTCTGTAGCTTGTGCAACTCGAGCATCTGTTGCAGTGGGTAGGTGCAATCGCACTCGTCGCACGCCCAGCACCGCTCGTCCGGCCCTGTCGAGCGACCCCGCTTAGACATTTCACCCTAACTTGCCCTACCTAGCTCACTTACCATACACTATACGACTACAGGGCATATTAATACATATATAGATGTTATAATGGCTGTGGGCATTGGAGATAAATGGTTATTACAAGGCGCATACTCATAAAAAATAAGATAACGCAAAAAAATAAATTCCTTTAAATATATACAAAAATGTGCCTAATCGTATTCTTTTTTGGCACTTAATCCTGTGTGATTTGACATAGATTGAACAATAAAGTTTTTAATTTTTGTAAGAATTTATCTAAATAACCTGGTCTGGAAAAGCGCCTAAGTACATTTCGCACATCTCTAACGCGGAGCGTTCGGCGTAGTGCTCTACTCCTAACGTGTTAGGATCAAGCATTTTTTGACCGAGATCCCAAAAAAAATTATTATCTATTTGTCACGTATTTTTTTTTATAGAATTGCTTTTATCTTATACATATTGCGCTTTGAACGGTTATATGAGTTCTCATATATATTAAGAGGAAAAAATATATACCTTAAACCAACGATCTAAAACTCAATTTAAATTAGTATGCAAAATCAGCATATTAACATGAAATCATATTATTACTACAACAATTGAAAACGAACTTCTAATAAAAAGATCACGTTTAAATTGGTAATTTAAATGAACGTTAAAATTGCATTTGTAAAACATGGTTCAAAGTTAATAGAAAAACTACATGGAATTGCGATAAAAATGGAAGGAATGCTACTGAATCATGAAAAATAGGAAATTATAAAAATACATAAGGAAAATATTACTTTACTACTACAATATTACTTTACACAGAAATAATTTTAACTGTTTAAAATTATACTGTGGTTTTCTATATAAATGTAAGACACTACACGTTACATTTCCATAAAAGTACATAAATACACTTCTTACATAACTCATTATTTTAGTTACAAATTTCAGTTACAAAATGTAATTGGTAATTCTAATAATTAAAATAAAATACAAGTTTAAAGGGGTGGGAAATCAAACCTAATCTGGTCCTAATACAAAGTAGGAAACTGGGAGATATGGTATAGGTGAAATCACTACATAGTATAACACAAAGTTGCTTCTTGCTGTCTGTCGCTATGTACGCTTAGATCTTTAAAACTACGCTACGGATTTTAATATAGTTTTTTTTAATAGATAGAAAGATTCAAGGGGAAAGTTCGAATGTATAATATAGATGTATGTATAATTGAGAAACACTGATAATTTTACTTTTGACTTTCAGGCGGACGAAGTTCGCCGGTTCAACTTGTTATTTATTATAGGTATTCAATAAATACTGTTTATTGAATACACATTGACATGCTCCCATCTACCTTGGTTTACAGACTTGTATATCATAAGTATAAAAAAAATATGTTATTTAACTAGAATGAAGTAATAATGTATTTTTCTCTTGCCGCTGCAGTGTATATCACAAAGTCCACATCCTATAACTCATCATAATTAATAAACAACTTACCATGAATTATTCAACTACTGATAATTTTGCTTATCACACTTGTGGAGTGCAGAATGTGTGCTTTATGAAAAAAATCACACCAATAGCTTAAACTCAATGAAAATCATGCAATAAATTTTAATAGCTGAAAAAAATAAAACTAATTTTGAGCATAAAGAAAATGTTTTCAATAGCCATGCCTGAATGACTACTTTAACTACCACAACATTCAATATAAATGTTTTAAAAGTTTACATTATATCGAATATATAATTGAAGATTCACTGTAAATATATACCTGTATATGTATTATCATTCAATAAGCAGTAAATGAAACCTGTAAAGATCTAGCATTCAAATGAAATAGGGTAAAATGTAAATAAGGGAGATTTGAAAAGCTATGAACACACAAACATATTTTTTGGATATATTTCATACACATGTTCAGTGTCATTTCGTAATAAATTTTACAAAATAACACTGAAAGTACACTCATATACTTTAATTACCTTTGCTTTCTCGTTTTACATCTTCGCTGTCTTGATATTCTCTACTTTCTACAACTTTTATACAGGTCTTTGACCCTTCACTAGATCCATCATTGATCTAAACAAAAAAAATATATATGTTTAGAATAGTCAGTAATCTGGAAGGTGTAAAACTGTAAATATTAAGAAAATGCTTTTAAAATGTAATGTATTGTAGTAACATATTAAGACTGCTGTAATGTGAACAGCATCTATTTAAACTATTGCTTTAACGATAAGTGAACATAAACAAGGGACAAATAAATGATATTCGGTGACACTTTTGTTTTTGGTGGGATCATGTTGAGTAGTATGAACTCCCAACAACAAGATCCCACTAAAAATAAAGGTGACATGATTTTTCATCAGTAAAAAGCATCTTAAAACCTTATTTCCCACAAATGCTATTTTGACGCTTTAGCATTATTTCCTTTCCACTGACAATATAATTAATTAACATCGTAGTTCTAATTTGCCATATAAATTAAAACTGACTGGGTCAAAGGAAGGCATGCTTGGCTTATTTTTTGGCATGCTCTATCCTCAAATGGTAGGCAGCATTTTGACTTGTAAAGTTTAGCATTTAAACGAGCATGCAGACCACCCGATGACAAGCGGTCACCGCCTATGGACCTCTGTAAGCAACTTCAAGTAGAACATGGGTACTAATTGAAGTCAATCACAGATGCTTTGCTACTCCCGAGGACTATAATGGTCACCGCATATAAAAATGTTCTAGCAACCACACCATTCCATCGAAATGAAAGAACTGCTTCATGCTAGATGTGGCGGTGGTACTTCCCCGGTCAAACTACACTGGTTCTACCACCTTTAACCTACCTTTGTGTGTTTTTAGATTAATCACATTAAAAGCATTATGCTTAGTTACAATATATAGTATGTGTTACATATAGTGTCACAAATAGTCAATTAGGTGTACCTTTATGTTATATATATTTTCATCTTCCTCATCTTCAGAATCAGAAACATCATGAGTAACTTGTACAGTTGTTCCCCCCTCCACAACTGTTTTCATAACACCAATGTCATTTGATTCTCGATAAACCTGAAATTATGGTAACAATTTAAAATTCATAATTTTATGCTAAACCTCTTTGGCTTTATGTGCATACACATATATGTATTAATAGATATTTATATAAATAGATACTTATATTTTTTATGTTATCAATACATAGTATAAAACAAAGTCGCTTCCCGCTGTCTGTCCCTATGTATGCTCAGATCTTTAAAACAACTCTATGGATTTTAATGCAGTTTTTTTAATAGATAGAGTTATTCAAGAGGAAGGTTTTTATCTATAATAAATGCATAATATAGTGATACACTGATAATTTTAGTTTTTTTGACTTTTAAGCGCAACAAAGTTCGCGGGGTCAGCTAGTTTATTATATGAAAATTTAATATATTGGAAGTTGATATGTGATGGGACACTTTTTAAAGTATTTACTGAAGCTTTATTTTTATTTTAATGAATTATGAACTTGATAAGTCATCAGTAGCACAAATAGTCATCTAGTTATGTATTTTTGAGATGTTCTGTCAAGGATATATTGAGATTGTCTCATTTTTCCTTCTTACAATATCTCATCAACCCATTATTGTCCCACTGCTGGGCACAGGTCTTCTCTCAGAATGAGAGAGTTTAGGCCACAGACCACCGCGCTGACCAAGTGTGGTGGGCTACATTTACAATAAAAGAATAGCAAATGTGCATGCAGTTCACATGACCGGAAGTGGTCACCACCCAAACCATAAAAATCTGTATCCAAGCCCCAGATAAGATTAGTCTTACCTGAAGTTGGTTACAGGTACTACACTGAAAGCTGAAGAATAATGAAATGACTCAGATAAATTATATTGTTATATTTAGTTCGGTGTTAAATGGTATAGTTTAAAAAAAGGTTTCCTTACATCACTGAGTGACATGGGCCATGGAATTGCCTTCAATGGTTTATTATCTTGCACATAGTGTAAAATTGATTCATCAGCTTGACGGCAAATTTGCTTAAAATCATAACATATGTTCATGAAATATTTGCATCGCTTACAGATGTATGAAGGCATTTTATCTGATGGAAAAACCTGTAAGAGAAATACAAAATTATGCATTTATATACATATATAAAGTAGAAATTTGATGTTGTTAACAAGTATTTTAGTAATGTAACGATATTCCGCCAGGTGGCGCTTAATTTTTGCATCCAAACAGTTCATTAGACAATGAGGCGTTAATATCAATTTATAAGGGTGAATATTATGATTTGATCTTAAAACTTAATTTGGAGACTACACAACGATTAAAGCCATACATTTATCACAAACTTGCAGTAAGATTTCTATGTCAACACCCGCCACTATAGGTGGCGTCCATTTGTACCAACCAAAGCATTTTGATTAAATTACAATATAAAATTACCACAAATTATTACCTCAACAGAGACACTTGATAATATTTTTAAAGGAAGGTTTACTGTGTTCTTCATTTGTCTTTTTTTATCATATAAACTTCCCATAGGCACATCTTGAGTCAAACAAAATCGGCAGATTTTTAACGTATTCAATGTTTCTCGTCTTTTATCCATGATGAATGTTAATAAATTTATACACTGCACAAGTTTAATTTATATCCACTACATAACCTCTCTTATTAATTATTTAACAGAAGAAGACAGAATGCAATAAACGAAGCCCAAATCACAATTCACGTACCACATCACACAGACTGACACGACACTAGCGCCATTCAAACCCAAGTATAACCCGACTGTTTTTTAGACGTGGTACAATGTATACTGTTATATTTTATGACTTAATGTGAACATTAACTTTGCCTCTCTCAAAATTAATAATGTGGTATTTTAATATTTTAAGAAATACGTTATCCTAAAAATTGATAATTATATTTATATCCACATTCATACAGTTACTGAAATTCCTTCAAAATTTTATACACTTGATCTTTCCTATTTGGCCGTATTGTACTAAAACGTAAGCTCGACGCTAACATGTGGCGCACTCTGCGGAGAAAAGTGAAACAAGTGGACTGCCGAATTTATTTGTTTGGATCTTCTCAACACCAGATGGCATAGCTAAACTGGTGAAATGTTAAACAAAAACTTAATTTAACTGGTGTTTTATACCCACGTTAAATTAATTGCAGTAAATAAATGCAAAAGCGTATTTAGCGAAATGAGAAAATATTCTAATACTCGTAAAAGCGCTGATATATATTTGAATGTCCAATTAAAGATAACTTTACAAAGCTTGTTGCCGTTTACTCAGACCCATTTAAGTAATTTACATAATTTCCTGCAATGTAGGTTTTTGCTGGGTCGTTACAAAGTTTTCATAGGACCCGTGTTGAAGCAGTTGTAAAGTTACAATAGGTATATTCAATCCTACTTTAATACAATTTAAAAACAAATATTTAATTTGAATCTATGCTACAATATCACACATACCTATTTACCTATAATATATTGTTTCTATCTAGTGTCTTGTACAAATTAATTCTCTTGTCCGTTAATAGAAAGCGCTGTATGTAATTAAACTTTGCGTCAGCGCCTTAAATTTTTTTCCATTAAGTCCATATTACTTCCCTTAATTTCTAAATCTAATTTAGGTATAAAAAGTTCAACTGTTTCGGAATAATTAGGATTTCTTTTTTTTTCATTTTCATTTTTTTGACAGAGACCTATTTTTTACGATTTATACCTACCGTAATTCATAGATGCAAAATTAAAAAAAAAAACGATATTCTTAACCAAACATCAATAATTATTTTTTCGGGCAAATCAAAATCTTTTACATAATCATCAGCCTGTCTTCAGTCCGCTGCCTAGGCCTCTCCTATTGCGCGAGACTGAGTTCGATCTTCGGCTTTCCTGATCTAGTTACTTAACTACTTCACTCCGCCCGGCGCAGATCGTCCTGCTAACGAGCAGGAGGGTGTCCTCTAATAACCGTTTACTCCAACGATTGTCGGTTGTACGGCAGATGTGACCGGCCCACTGCCACTTCAGCTTGCTGGCCTTTTGAGCTATGTCGGTCACTTTGGTCCTCATTCGACTTTCTTACTTGTGGATTTTATCCGTGAGGGACACACCGAGCATAGCTCTCTCCATTGCTCGCTCAGTCTTTAAGCTTATGGACCAGTCCCACCGTAAGTGTCCACGTCTGGGCTCTGTAAGTTAAAACTGGTAGGACACACTGGTCGAAGACTTTGGTTTTCAAGCTTTACGGTATAGGCGACGAGAAGATATGACGAAGCTTTCCCAATGCTTCCCAGCCTAACTGGATCGTCCTACCGATTTCTCTCTTGAAGTAGTACTCGTGAACAACTTCAAGAGTCGTTCCGTAAACGATAATTGGACTTGGAATGATGTGTGAATTAAACATTACCTTGGTTTTTTCCAAGTTCATTCCAAGCCCAACTCGCCGAGAGGCACAATTTAGGCTGGTTAGCATTTCTTTGAACTCCTGCAGCGATTTGGCCAAAATGACCATATCATTATTTGACATTCGCGAATGCGTATGCGAATATCCCTTATAACATTAATACACCTTAATATTGAAAACGGTTCAGGGAACCAGTCCTGGATTTGAGTAAATCTAACGTGGACAAGTTCGCGACAAGCTTCTTTTTATGATAGAAAAAATGTACCATGCTACAAAAAGATGGGTTTGACAACTACAAAGTATGTATTTTTTCTTTTTAGTTCATTGAAATAAAAGCTTGTTTTAATTTTTTTAACATTAGTTTTTATATTAGTAAGTATCTTATTTTTCAATGTACTTTATTATGGCATATATAATAATTTATCCATTTTGTTAAATTCATATTGAAGATATTGTAAATGAAGCGCAATATATGTTAGTACTACAGGTTTCCGCCGTCGGCCTTTTTATGTTACAATTTTTATTGGTAATTTAATTACTTTGTGGCGAAGCTTCCTTGAGACTCAAGAGCCTAAAAATATGCTTGAAACTCTGCTCAAGAACCGGTCTAGATCAAATAATATCATTTTAAATTAAATTTAATAATTTTGAGACAACGAAACTTAGGTATTGAATTTATTTTGCTGTGTATAAAGAGTACCTACCTAAGTGCATGAAAGCCAATCTTAAACCTATGCTTCTGCAATTTATGGACGAAGTGTATTAGGGATATCCATTCATTTTAAACCCCAGCAAGGTCGTTAAATTTCTACCTTATTCAGCAGAACATTTGCACTTTTTTGCAGTCGGTACTAGTAGCTGTAAATGGGCTATGATTCATTCATGACGTGGGTTTTGGTAGGACCCTGTAATTCCGGGATTAGAATAGGGCAATGGTATCCCCTGCCTTCGTAAAGGCGCGACTAAAAGGGGCTTTCAAGGTAGCGGGCGTCTAGAGTGGGAAGCTCGAACCGTTGGGTCAGATGATCCCGGGATGGACGGCGGCATGTATGGTCGCTTAACGTCGTAAAGTCTACACGGAGCCGCCCATCTGGAAGGAGCCCGATGGGGCAACGCGCTCAGAGGATTCCGAGTGCGTTCCTTTGGAGATCCCGGAGTCGTCTTTGTTGCGCCGAGGACGGCTACCGGGGTCATTTAAGTGCAGTAAGAATCCCACATAACCCTGCTTCGCTCCCACATCATGAAAGATTACCTTTCATAAGAAATAATGCTCAGTGTACTATGAAATTAAAAAAAACACAGTATCAACAAAATTAGTGATTTTTAATTACTGATTTTACTCGATATCTCTCTAGATTAAACAGTTTTATCGGCATATTTTGTTAGAAGATAAGATATAATAGAGCATTGTAAACCTGTATAAAGAAATTAATCTCAATGTCAGTTGAACTGCTACCAAAATAAGTGTAGTGTTTGTATAATGCATAATAAACATAATGATTCCGGAAAAATATATTACACAATAGAACGTACAAATAGTGTTGAAAGCGTGGATTCTCATCGAAGTAAGACTAGAAATACGTAAGTATTAAGTGCAATGATGTATTTATCAGAGGTAGGTATATTTATATATTCATAAGATAAATAGTTGAAATTAAACAAAAAGCGTTGCTCTGGAAAATAGTGAAACAACAATAAACGAGTATATTAATTATTTCCAACTATTAATCTTAATGCAAATTAATTAATTATTCTTCTTTACGAATAAATTATATCAGAAGCCATCTTTTTCACATATCGATTCGTAACAGGCACAGAAATTCAAATTTAAAAGAAAGTGAAGTTTCTTTACATATTAATTGTATATTTATTTTATTTACAAAGGGGTAGCAACTTTAGGCAGGACTCATGTTAGCGTGAGTCCTGGTTTATTCTGTCCTAGCATATTTAAGACGACTTTATGTAGGTATATGAACCTAATAAGATAGAGTCATTTTCTCTTTGCTTGCCGGCTCAGTTCCAAATGAGGCCACCATTTTAGTTCTCTGGAGTAAAAACGCACCTGTTAATGACTTTAATTGGAAGCTCTGGTCTGTATGAAGTTGCTTACAGTGATGTTCACGGGCGGCAGTGACTAATTACCATTATGTAGATTGCATGTTCATTTCTTACTTCAGTTGTTTAAAATAATAGGGTAGGTTATCTACCGTTGAAGATGTGTAAAGTTATATAGGAGTCAGTGTCATTTAATAACAGTTATGTTACTTGTTCGTTTGCTTATATTACAACATAAAAATGCCTAAAAATAAATTATTAAAAGTTGAAAGCCAAAGTTTAAACTTCGCCTGAAATTGTTATTTTTTCTCTTGAACACAGATGGCGTTCAACATCACTATTTAAATTCGTGAAGCCAAGGAAGAAAAGCAGTTGCTCTATTTTGTCATCTCGGGGGTCAAGCCAAAGTTTACATGATGAAGTGTTCAGTGAAAAGTCAAGCGTATCCACTCTTAGTCTTGCGGTAATTTTATTTTATTATGTTATTGAATTACAACATCGCATGTAATAATTATTATTATATTATTAGTTTGACTCTCGTAATTATTTTATTTTTAATATTTACATAAAATTTTATTTTGCAGCCAAGAAATATTGAACGTCAACTGTCTATTAAAAGAGATAATCAGCATTCAACAGTAACTGTTGTCCTTGTAAAGGCTAAATGCCTGCCTCCAATACCCGATGATGCTGCAAACCATAATGTCTACTGTAAATTTAGGTGAGTAAATGCAATCGTACACCAGTGATGTAACGAAAATTCGCATTCGCATTTGCTAATATTCGCATGTTGTTTTCATATTCGCGTTTGCATTGCGTTATGCGAATGTTTTGCGAATAAAGAACTGCAGCTATTAGCGCCCCCTACACTGCTCCTACAGCGGTCCCATGTACGTCAAATCTAAAAAAATGAATATTTGCATTCGCACTCGCATTCGCGAATGTCCAAATTATAACATTATTAAAAAAACAGTAACCCGACTTAAACTGAAAAGGGGTAAACACAGTTTTATTCTTTCTACGTTCAACGTACTGTTGAATGCAGTAACGTACGTTGATACTAGCAGTGCTAACCCAAGGGCCATTAGATGTTAAGGCCACCGCTTCCACCGATTTTGATTAGGCACTGCAAGAAACCATGCAAAAAACGCTTTAAAGCGTCGTGCATTAAAACTAATGTATGTCTGTTTCATGAGGCCGAGATACAAATCTTAAATTTACAGAAAATTGGTCAACCTTGTCGCCATCAGGTAAGCAAGTAACGCCTTGTGTGTTCATTGCCCTCTGGTAATAAGGTTCTGCTGTCATAATTTGACGAACGTACCGAATGTAATAGTTTTATTTTTCAGGTTAGGCTCAGAGATGCACAAAACAAAATCTGTTCCAAATACAGCGGAACCAGAATGGCGAGAACGGTTTAAGTTACACATTTACAAGGACGATTTGTTAAAAATTTCAGTCTTTGACAAAGGAAAGCAGAAAAATTATATGGGCAGGTAAATACGCCAATATTCACAAAAGTGATGTTACTCAGTTGTTGACATGGACTTATCGCTTGTAGATCTATTTCGCTAGAGTCATTACCTAAATTTGTTAAGTATGCTTACATCACAGAAGAGATAAATGCTTGTAGTTTAAATTAGAATTTCATGTTGATAATAAATAGCTAAGCTAGCTATATACTTCTGTAAAACAATATTTATTTGATCATTGACTATGTTCCTACTTAAGTTGTGTCTTAGATCTATCTACCTTCGAGAGGGAGCGTACTCATGAGCTCTGGCAGCAGTTGGATGATGGATACGGATTGATACATCTGTCTCTGACTATATGCATGACTCGTTCTAGTAACTCTCCTCAGATGCCTGTACATAGCTTGGAGGACTTTCGTCAAAGACACGTAAGGCATATGTTTTGTTAGTATTTCTCCTATTGGTCGCTGTTTTAAAATATGCATCCAAATTTTACGATGATATATATACCCTAAGGCCTTCGAAAAACAATAAATATATAATAGGTAGGAATAATAAAGGGCTAAATAAGTAAAATGAACTAAATAAGATTAGTTAAATTACTTCATCGGACTGCCTTGCGGTAATGCTTGATTTTTTACTAACTTTCACATTTTATTTACCTTATTATTTGAGATTTAATTCTTTCAGGTCTTGTATAACTGGAAAAGTAACTGGACGCTAGTGGGTGTACTTCAAGTGAAGGTAATAAGTGCAAGGGGTTTAGTTGGCAAGCCAAATGCTTACTGCACGTTGGAACTCGACAACGAAAGGGTGCAGACACCAAAGGTAGAGGACGGCTCCGAGCCTACATGGAATAAATGTTATATATTGTGAGTTTATTCCAAAAAAGCAATGATTTGGTATTTTGGAGAATGTAGAAATTGAAACTTAGTATCTATGTAGGTACCTAATTGTTGTATTTTGACGACCCACGTAGCAGAGCGGTTGACATGAAGTGAGTTCTGAGTTTAACCCCCGGTCGGACAGGTATCTAAATTATGAATTCAGATTCTTGTTCTGGATCCGGTTATTTGTGTATTTATACTTGTGTGTCCATGGCACCCACGACACAGGAGAAAATTCAAGTGCGAGCTTATGAATGTAGAAAGTGTTTTTTTTGTAATATTTAATACTGGATCAAGTACGTATATATTTTAAATATTTTTAGCAACGTATACGACGTAACATCTACTCTTGATGTTAAAGTATATGACAGTTCATTGACTACGCTTTTAAATGAGTCGTTGGGTAAAGTATCCATACCCCTTTTGAGGATTGCCAATGGACAGGAACGATGGTATGCATTAAAGGACAAGAATAGAAGGATAGCGAAAGGAAATTTTCCAAGAGTATGTTTGGAGATGACGTTAATTTGGAATCCGGTATGTATTCTTCCATAATAACTCTACTCAATTGAAATAAGTAAGGTCATAATAGGTATGCTAATGAACAAAAATAAGGTGCCTACTAAATTGGTTTTCGCGATTGTTTGGTTGTCAATAAAACGATTTTTACAATATATTTTATTACTTTTCCATAATTTGAACAGTTTTTACTTTTATTTATGGTTAGATTAAAGCATCCATGAAACTTTTCCGTCCACGGCGGGCAAAACATATCAAGAAACCTCCAAAATTTGACGCCGCACTAGTGTATAGTAATTTGAAATTTATTGGAGACGTCTTCAACTTCTTGTACGAAGCCAATGAATGGTATAAGTAAGTACAAACTCTTACATTAAAATATAAATTAAGTGTTTAAAATCTATTGTCACATTTATTCATAGTCAAACTTATTAGGTATTCATCTCGTAAGGTATATTATGTACTCGTATTTTTATAAATAATTAACAAGTTTATCCATACCAAGTAGGTACAGACACTTATTTCAGAAAACAATTCACTAGACTTATCGAATTAGAGCTAAGTATTTAGCATTTTAGCCACCTTAAATAACTTACCCGTACAACGAACTTTATATGTTACTTAAGCAATAAATCTTTAACACTCAAGAAACATATTATTTCTTCACAGACGATTATTTGAATGGGAAGACCGAGAATCCTGCTTCATTGTTTTGATTGGTTGGCTAGTCTTCTGTTCTTACTTACGTGTATGGATATTACCGTTACTATTACTTCTACCTTTTGTTTATAGTTGGTTCTGTTATCGATATCAGGGTGAGTTTTCTTTTAATTTTAAACATATTTATTCAAATTAATGATTAATTAACTATACTTAATATGTTGCTGTATTTGTTTTAAAACATTTTCGTTTTTTATCATATAAAATACGAGATATATGTAAGTACAAATATACCTACCTAGTAAAAATCAAGAAAGTTCAAAATATAATTATATAGATTGACTTTAGATATCGATTCTATGCATATTAATATCTGATGTACTTAATGTAATGCGCATAAAAGGTTTGTTCTTAACTGAGAGTTTCAAACGATAGAGCATTTTAAATTGTCATTATTATCTATGGAATCATAGTGATTGACTTTTTCTTATCTATAACTGGGTATTTCGTACTATATTTTATAGGCGCATTTATTTACAATTGCGTAAATTTATTACAAATCGTCTGTTTTCAGATAATAGATATCATATCATGCGTCCTTACTCAAATCCCTCAGACGGGACCACAAAAATTAATAACAGTAAGGTAATCTATAATAAGGTACCTAATTAATTGCCCAATATTATTAGTCAATGGAATTCTATTAAATTTATTTCATATAATTCTAATGTCTTGTAGGAAGATAAGGGTTTAACTGGAAAACTTCAAGATATACAACAGATGACGCTTACGATAACAAATGGTATAGAATATTGCGCGTCTATAACTGAACGACTATATAAGTAAGTAGAATGCATTAGAAAAGAAACCAATTTTATTGCCATCAACCCATACAATATAATTATATCAATATTTGTTTAAAAGCATATAACGGCATTGGAATGTTTAATTATTACCTGTGTGACATCATGTTACGAGTAGTTTTATCACACACATGATTTTAGATTTATATTATCGTGGAGTTAATACTCTTTTTGTAGGGTTGAATAGTCACGATACGTGGTTTTATTTTTGCCGACATTATAAACTGCCAAAATTGTATCGAACATGTATTATTGCTCATATAAAAATATCTCAAAGGTATGGGAAGTTGCACTTCACCAGAGCGCTGGTCTATGGCTTAAAGCGAGCTCACCCTGAGAGATGACCTGTGCCCAGCAGTGCCCAGGGTTTGCGACAATTATAAACTGTATTGTCCCCCGCAACTTCGCAGTAAAGATCCATACCGCTGGGTCAAAAATATCGGCAGCAAAGAAATTGAATTGTGTATCGTGAATAATCGTTACGTATTGAAATACGTGTTAATTCTGTGATAATATCAGTCTTAAATATCGTTCCTAATTACAGTATCTGTTACACATTTAAAATGTTTTACCATATATCTACCACTTAAGTAGCGACTTTTGGGTCTTATGCTATTATTTTACGTAATATTATAAAACTAACATTGTAAATGTCTTAAAGGTCGTAACTACGTAACGCAAATTCGCATTGGCATTCGCCAATATTCGCATGTTTTTAGATGTTCATATTCGCATGCGCAAGAATTGTGCCAATGTTTTGCTAGTACTGTACTGCAGTGCATTTTAAAAATAGGTCGTCAAATCTATATAAAAAGTCGAACTGCAGTATGCGGACCAAAAATAAAAGGGTCTCCAAAATCTACATCTTCCGGCCTCTGCATCAAAAACCGAAAAAAACCGATATTCGAATTTGCGAATTTCGGTCAGGGATATTCGCATTCGCGAATGTTCAGAATAATTACATTCGTTACATCACTGCTACGTATTGTTGCCATTGAAATATTGGATATTAATTTGTTAAATCGACTTCCTCCAAATTCACACTGGAGAATTGAAGATAAATATTTTCGTATTGTTTTCAGTTAAGTAGCATTAAAACTATTCATAACGTAATAACAAAGTTATAATTATAAAAAAATATTTATAATTCCTATTAGCGGAGTCAATGCCATCTATGGTTGAGTAGCTTAATTTAGTTTAAAACCAACAATAATTTGTCGATAGCTGTAACCATGGTGATTTATTATGGTTAAGTGTTATGCTTTTTATTGACTTGGCTTCATGCTTTTCAGCTTAACATTAATTTATAACATTAACAATAAAGGATTTAAGGGTTCACACTATAATTTTATGTAGATTTACAAAATCACATATGAAAAACTAATTTTAAACAGGAATTCTTCTTTTGCTTGTTTCAGCTTAGGCACTTTTAAAGTGCCTTTCTTGAGTTACTTAGCGATGATGATACTCGTTGTGACGTCCCTGGTGTTATATTTTGTTCCGTTTAATTACTTGCTCATGAGTCTTGGTAAGATATTCTATTATATTTTATTGCTTATTATTGTCACTGTAGTCCGTTCATATCGGCACATCAACGTTTAAAAAGGAATAGTGGATGCCCTTAGGTTAATTTATATCGCCCTATACAATACCTATCTATGTCTATCAGTAGTGTAGTAGATGGGTATTTCAATTGTAAATGTTGTCAAGGCGGTCAATAAATAACTCCTAATTGGTAATCGTTTCCATATCAATAAATATGTATCTATTGAAATCATACGTATTTATGGACCACATCTATACCTTGAATCACCGTGCTAATGTTTACGTTGGGTATCGCAGTAGATATGGAACTTCACAGGAAATGCTGTTGTTAAACCTGTGAGCAGCTCGTATCGATAAATAGTAAAATATTGCTTTCCTACCGGCGATCGACAATTTACGCGACGCAAAAATTGACGCGTGGCGGTTACCATACCGGTCTGACGCGTAATGGTTCCCGGGTTCGATTCCCTGCCAAACAGGTATCTGAATGATGAGTTTAGATTCATGGTCTGGGTGTTTGTGTATTCGTCTTGTGTGTATCCATGATACCCACGACACAGGAGAAAATCCTAGTGGGGGGCAATGAATGTAGAAAGCGTGTGTGTTCATTGTATGCGGTAGCGGCAACTTTTAGACACTCATTGTAGCAAATTGAAAGTTCTTTTTAGAATATGAAAGTAGCAAAGTGATAAATGGCCACTGTCGGAGTGAACCTGTAAGTAAACCCGGATGAAATATTCCGACGTTGTGTTGCTACTCCTTTGGACCGAGATTGAACGGAACGCCTTGGATAACTTTGTCACCCTTACCACACCCTCTAAACTAAAATACTGCAGCACTTAACACTGCTGTGGCACAGTAGGTATATGGCGATCAGTATGTAAACTGCCTACAAACGTACGAAAAGGGCACACTTACACATAGTATGTACCTATGTGTAAGTGTGCCCTTTTGGTACGTTTGTTACGTATTGACGAGGCCACTAAGGGGTTTTCGCAGTGCTTCTGTAACGAGTGTCGCGTCAAGACGAGTGGTCACATTGCTATTTGTATCCGCGATCTTTTTAAAAATGCCACCTAATGCCATGGATCGTGTACGTTCCTGCCAAAACTTGTAAAAAATTACGCCGTAATAACATGTTAAAGGTCTACAAAATCAATGAGCTACAAATTCTACAAGTTGTATTAATATTAAACTGTTTCCGTATTTAAAAATATAATAATTATTATCGTCATGCTAGGATTAACCGACGCCGTGAGATTACCTACATATATTATTTGTAAACTGCATAGATATTACAATTCGACTGATTGATGACTACAGGACAGTAGATGCCAAAATAAAAATTAATAACACTATTATTAAAAAATAATATAGAGATAACCCTAATGCTTCAATAGAGTGTAGGTAATTATTTTATCAACTAGGTTTAGTTTTCATACTGTTCCATATCTGTACTGTGGCTGTGGAGTAAAGAGAAGTTGGTGTTGCGGTGGTACAAAAACTTCGTGGTTCAGGTTAAGGACATACTCCTTAACCTGAACCACGAAGTTTTTGTACCACCTTCGAAAAAAAATAAAGCGATACAGATTGCTTTTTATACTCTGAATTTAGGTAGGTAAATGTCTGCCACAACCTTAATTCGCATTTTATAACTGTGTAACATTAACATAAACTGTTTTACAGGTATTTACAAATTTACAAGGAAATATTTAAACCCAGATAGAGTTTTGAACAATGATTTATTAGATTTCATTTCTAGAATACCGGACAACGAAATATTGGTAAGGATAAATTTCATGATTTGTACTTTACAAAGGCGTTGTGATTGTAATATTGACTTTATTGACAATCTTAAAAATAATTTATACATTATACCTATTTACAGAAAGATTGGAAGGAATTGAGCGTGCCCGAGCCAGTACAAAGGCAGTCTTCAGGCAAATTGGCAAGATCCATAAGTACTTAAGTAATTAGTGTAAACAATAATCAATTATCGCTCGAAATACAGGATAAATCAGAAGCCCCAACGATCTAAAAGTTATACTGATATTGCTTTAAGACTTTTTTGTTATTACATCATAAAAAACATTTAATTTTAGATCAATCATTAATAAATATTGTCTTTGGTTCAAAGCACGGAGTGATAGATTTGATTTAATCTGTATTTTGAGCTACAAAAAATATTCATAAATAAGAATGGCAATGTGACGAATATTATTCTCTACTTATATTAGAATCATAAACATGATTTTAAAAGTATTCGTTGCTGACATTCGCTGTAGCGAATGTGGATATCGTTTATTTTGAACGTGTTTGTAAAAAAAAATAAGCTCAGAATTAAAAACTACCAATTAATTACAACAAAAACATTACATGAAATAATAAGGGTAAAATAAAAGTATAAAAAACAATTTAAGTACACAAAGTAAACTTAACCTAACAATTAGGATTTGAGATATGAGGCAAGATTTGAGGCAAGAATTTTAGCAGTATTTCGGAAAGATAGCTTATGGCCACATGTTTGTTTTTGAGAGGTGTGACAATCACAGGACGGTATATCATAACAATTAGGAGTTATATGATTTTAGACTAGTATTATCGCGAAATTGATACATTATAATACTTAACGGCAAAAAGAATTCTATAAGAATTCATAAACCGCATATCGTGAGTACCCGTTAAGTATTATAATTAGGAGTTAATTCTCACCGGATATTGTCTATATATTGTCACATCTTATAGCGACGAGAGGGTAAGAAGTGGACTGAAGTGTACGTCCTATGATGTTCTTTGTAGGTACCTATCTACAAAATGGTTAAACTTAGCGTAGCGATGGTCGTGAAAATGTTTGGTTATCATTTTTAACGAACCAAGCGAAAGGGATTGGGCGCTGGAAAGACCCAAATATCCATAATGATTTTTAAATAAAATCTCAAAAATAAACGACACAAACATATTTGCATAAGCATTGAGAGGTAGGTAATAATTTAAACTGAATAACAAATCTTCCTAAAAATAACAAACTACGTAATTGAATTGTTAATTTCATAAATCGATAATTCGAAACGTGATCTTTGTACTAAAAATAAACAATAAAAAAAATGGTCTATAGTTTTAAAAAACACAAAAACTTTCTAACGTTCAAAAATTAAACGAATATTCATACGCTAAGAATATTATAATATTCGTTACATTACCTGTTGTGATTAGTTTTTTAAATATTCTGTAATTGCAACTTATTTATAAGATATATAAATGTATAAATAAATCTTTTATTTTCTAAAATCACAATTTGTATTGTTATGTTATCAGTACGATCATTTATATCGCCGTTCATTAGATATGGCACTACACAAGGTATTGGCAATTGTTTTATATATAGGAAACCTCCTAGACTGTAACATAATATAATTATACCCATTTATATTTCCAAAATAATACATATGTAAATATATAATATATGATAATTATATTCAATAAAAATGACTATGAAAAACGACATTTTATTTAAACTGCAGTCCGTTAAAGTCAATCATTCGAAATGTCTTAAAATAAAATTTAATTGTTTTAGTTACTCTATCACAAATATTATCCAATTAAAATTCTATGCACCTTATTTATTTCTTCTCGTTATTATCTTGTATATTGTATATGTTGACATATATTATTATACACCTTTTCAGACGTGCAGAATGCAACTAATCTTTAAATTAACGTATCCAACTTAATATCACATAATTCATTAACTTTTTGTTATATATTAAACATAATAAGTTAATTTGGTATTACAACCTTTCTATAATTACCAACCTTCTTTTCTGTTCGGTATTTTATAGCTTAAAATTACATTACATTGATTAAAATATTGTTATACCCTTAGTCATTCATGTTTAGATTAACTTTTTCGTCAGCTTAATCCCAAGTCACATATACATTTATGTATACACATTACATATGAAGTAATATTGTGACGATTATATAAGAGATATTTCAATTACTTCGTCTTCTTTTTATATTCTTCCTTTCACTTATTCTCTTACTTTCACCGTCCTTTTATTGTCTCTGTTCTATGCCCATTCGGTTCTGGAACTTTAAGCTCCCGCCATTGTTTCTGTAATTGCAATAAAAACAATGATTTTATTTTATTTTGCAGCTATGATATTATAATTCTGTTAACGTGACGGTGACAATAAGTAGTGCAAGTCTTTCATTGATAAAAAAATCAATAGTGCAAGAAATTCAAACCAGAGAGGTGACATTAACTACTAACAATCAGACTATCTTTGCTACTGCACTCAAGAGGCACTATAGTGACTAATTGATCAATATAATACAATTATTAAGTTAGTGATTTCCGTTGTGGTAGGAATGCAAAAGAAGGTAAATAATAATAAAATTAATGTAAGTCTTGATCTATACGTATATTAATAGACAATTTCATATGGATATGCGTAAAAATAGCAGCAATAAATGTAACCACCTTGATACTTTATCGCCCATGGAGATTCATAACGACTCCATGAAGATGTACTTGGGGTCAATCTAAAATGCATTTATACCTCTAATTAATTCTAATATTGAATGAAACTTTTCTTACCAACATCTCGTTGTCTGGTACTCTCGATATGAAATCGAGCACATCGTTGTTAGGAACTCTGCTAGGGTTCATGAACTTGCGTGTGAACTTATAAATACCTGTAAAAACGATAAGCATACACTTATTATGGTATTCATCTAAAATGGTAACACATCTAATCCAAGAATATAATATTTTGTGAACACGATACAATGCGATTAAGTATGCAATTGTTCCCTATAACCTTTGACCATAGAGCGTCTGTAAGTTTTTAAAGGTACCTTTCATAGTCCTTTTTTTCATAATATTGTATTTCGCTTTAAATTTTGTATCATACCTCAAAAATGCCAGAAAATTAGTTTTAGACTCATATGCAAGTCTATCGAAATTAATGATCGACTCTTTTACACCCAATCGCAAAGGCTACTTCACGATAGAAATAGGTGTATATGTATGATATAGATATTTGTATTTTTATTATCAAGTTATAGATATTTGAATTTTTCCATTGTTATGGATCATTGTGATATGAATAGATAAATATTATTTGGTCCGTTTATTTTGTAACCTTGTTTGGAAAGATAGATCCATTATGTAGAGACGTCGTCTCTGCCTTTTTTAAGAACATTCATGATACCTAATTATGTAGTAGTAAAGTAAAAACTTTTTTCCAATTTCGAATCATTTTTGATTTCTTTTCATAAATATATTCGGTTATAATTTAAACTCCATTATGGGAGACATTCAAAGATTCTGTCAATAATAAGAATTGAATCAAGTCTTTATTATTATTCGATTAATTTATGTTAAAATCTTGTCATCTGCTCTAATAAACACATTTTGAAAGTCGTTGTATTAAAAGTTACGTAAAATATTACTTACCAAATGCCATAAAGATGTAGTTTACAGGAATAACGTAAAAAGCTAGTGAAGCCCCGACTAAAACTAATATAACTAAATAACTAAGATACGGCACGCTGAAGTTCAGTAAACTGAAAACAAAGAAAAACAAACTATATAAGTAGTATACAGGCACATTTATATGTATTTACGAGCAGTGATAGCCTAATGATTGAAACTTGCCCTTTCAATCGAGAGGTCCGAGGTTCTAACCCAGGCACGCACCACTGATTTATGTGCGTATTAGAAATTAACTATCACTGCTTTTCAGTGAATGAAAACATCGTGAGAAAACTTACACACCCGAGAGTTCTAAAAAAAATCTCGGAGGTGTATGAAGTCCAGTAAAACAACGCATCTGTGTTTGATTTCAAACAGAACCCGTGTTCTATGTAAAGTTTCTTTCAGATGTCAATGGGCGGCAACAACCACTTACCATCAGGTGGAATGCATGCTCGTTTGCTACTTCAATCATAAAAAAAATGTAGATATTTACCTATATGATCATACCTACTACTCTAAAACATATACGTAAGAGGAATTCATAAATATAAGGGAAGATTAATGAAATTTAAATAATGAAAGCAGTACGTACTTACATATTACAAGCTTTTGTATTATGAAATGCTATATGAAATCCTTACTATATTTACAGACACAAAAGTGATAGCTACATTGTTTGACACCTCTTACCTAATTCTAACTACGAGGTACATTATCCTTGCCTTGGATTTTTTATCCGATTGAAGAAGCAAATGGGCATGCAGTCCACCTGATGGTAAGTGGTCACCGCCGTCTATGGACATCTGGAAACTACCTTATATGGAACGAGGTTCTAAAGTCAACTACAGATGCGTTGCTACTTCCGAGGACTGAGATGGTCGTCTCGTAAACGGGAGTTGGCAACCACAATCTTCCACCGATATGCCAGCACTGCTGTACGGTAGTAAAAGTTGAGACGGTGGTACCTCCCCAGTCAAACTATCCTGGTTCTATCACCTGGATGCAGGATTGCCATGCACACAATAGCCTTTTATATTTAACCACATCTTAAAAAGAAAAAAAAAACATGCGTGCGTACAAAGTACACATGTCAGAAGTGAAACTTCTTTGGCGAACTAATTTATAAATCTTGTTTATACAAATCTAAAACTTTAAATTTCCAAGACTAAGAGGAAGGGAAAAAGGCGTCATACGACGTTCGCTCTGTCTCACTTTCTCTCTCAATCTTTCTCACTCGCTTGCTCCCTACTCTCACTCCACGGCTAGTTGCTCATGCTACGTTCGCCCTGTCTTACTCTCTCTCAATCGGTCTCGATCACTCTCTCTCTCTTTTCCGACACTTCCGTTGCATACCGGCGTGACGTTTCATCTGTAAAAATTTTACCCTCATGCGCCTAAAGAAGTTTCACTTCAAAAAAAAACGTTTCTTTATTATATTTTAGAACTCTACACTTACTTGTTTATCCTCTCAAGGAATGATACGATGTAGTCTATGGCATTCTTTATAGTGAACGTGAGATCCTGGAGTCCATATAATCTTGTTTTTATTGTCCTGTCGTCCTGAAACAAATGTAAGAATGTCAATTTTCTTTCATCAAATTATCTACTATAGGAATCTATTTCTAGAAAATGCCACTACAGGGATATTGTGTGGTGATGAACATATTAAAATTTCTAATAACCTCCTTTTTAAAGTTACTTAAAAATATAGGTTTTCCGATAAGGCGGTTGCTGCCGAGGGGACCATCTATGGTCATCTGACCCTTGGCTCAACATTAGAAATGCATTTTATTTGTATCTAGCTGCCCGAAGTGAAATATAAATATTTGTACTTTTACATTTTATACGGTTTACTTAAAGAAACAATTCTGCTGATATTAAATCCTAAACATCTTTGTTCAAAGTTGGTGTTAATGGAAATTGCATCGAATACAATAAGGACTGCACATTACGCCAATGACACGGATTCTGTTTGTTTTTATAACACTCCGAGACAAGCAATAAAACAACCATAAAATAAACTGTTAAGTAATTAGTCAGAAATACTAAAGTACCTACTTACTTATTTTAATAATTGTTTGTTAAGCTCATATATTATATACTTAAGTACTTACCTTATGCGACTCTACATCTTCGTCCGTGGTGTCGTCATCAAACTGATAAATAGTGACGGGTGCGTTGTTGTCTGAAAAAAATAATTTATTTTGAGATATTTTTAAAAATGCGTCATATCTCACAAAGCCCTCTTACGCTGTAGCACTCAACCGGCCCAAAATTTTAACCGCGGCGGTTTAAAATTTTTGGGCGGTTTCATATTAAACTGGAAAAGCGGCTAACCGCGCGGTTAAGTGCGTAAGGGGGCTAAGGTGGCTTTGTAAATCGAATAAGTATTTCTAGAGTTGGTAACGTAAAATTATCATTAAACAAACTACTGCAGGACTTTGTCTACATAAAAAGACACATAACCTTAAACAAGAGTCATATAACTATTTCTTTGTTTAATTTGGGTACAACTAAGTTTAAAAAGTTGCGTATCCATGTACGAGAGAATATGGGCCATCAGTAACTTATACTTATCTATGATATGGGCGAAGCCGGAGGACCGGACTTGCTTATTCATATAAAATATATTACCATATTCTGAAGTGCAATCCTTCAACTCGGTTGTACACATATGACACGTACTTAAATTACCATTTTTTGAATCAAGTACCATCTTGATTGATTATTGTTTGATTAATTTGAAATGGTTGGCAAGGATGATTTGCAAATACTTATATTGCTTATTTGAGTTGCTGATTGTATGTACAGGATATTTATTAAAAGATAAATATAGTTTTAAAGAATAGGTTCAATGCTCCAAGCATTTAAATAAATTTAATTTCTTGTACCATATTATTTTATCAGTATATTTATCAGTAAGAAGTTTTACAAAAACTTCATTATATAAGTATTGTGGTGGCTGAGCCAAAACGGTTTTATCTCAATCATGGTCACTAATTAATAGGAACCGGGATTTCCGCAACAATATATTTTTATAGCTATCTTTTGTAATCACTCAAAGTTTTTTGGTTTATTCGCGTCTAGAAATAAAAACTAACAATTTAACTGATGTAAGAACATCTGTATAAAACCTTTAGAATTTTTTCATGTCTTTTTTAACGTACGTGTTTATATCTACAACACTAAAATTGAGGTAGCGTTACAGCTTTTTTAACCGACTTCCCAAAGGAAAGAGGTTATCTATTCGTCACGTATATATTTTTTTTAAAGATTAAAAATAGTAATGTAGGTAGACACTTAGTTCATAATTTGGTAAATACAGATAATTCTTTATTGCTTTTCGTAAGAATTCTATTTTGGTATCCTTGCATTTCATTTATTCATCATTTAATATTACTTAGTTAAATTTCTTTTTTCAAAAACTACATGGTATTTACTTATAATTGTATAAAAATGGAGCTATTCATCAAAAAGAGCCAGATAAGCATAAAGGATAAACTTTTATTAAATTTTATTTATTAATTTCATAGTAACTACTATTCTACCAAGAAAATTAATACATGTACATACTCATTAAATAACTAAGGTGATTAAGTTACAAGCACTTATCCAAATAAAAACTTTTTAACAAAAAATATCTACCGACTTCCATGTCACAAAAAAGTAAAAAATAATTTAAATATATTTTGGTCTAGAACATACTCAGTACTTAGTACATAGTCCTGAAGTCGGTGCTCGACATATTTCGCTGGACGACGGGAACTACGTCCTATATGAGCACCGACTTCAGAACTATGTACTAAGTACTGAGTATGTTCTAGACCAAAATATATTTAAATTATTTTTTACTTTTTTGTGACATGGAAGTCGGTAGATATTTTTTGTTAAAAAGTTTTTATTTTACACTTTTTAGTGACTATATTTTTATGTTTGTATTTAAATAAAGCCTCTAAGTTTGCTTTGTGCATCTACATATTCACAAAAATTAAACATAAAACACTTTTACAATTCATACAAACAGGGCGCCCCCTCTGGAAGTACCCCTCCATCATCAGGGTTGAGGAGTTGAAGGTCAAATTTTTCATCTTATATTGTTGCTTAGTAATCTTATAACATATACGTTAGTACCAGGTGGCTAACTTCTATGGCTCAGGCTTGCAGTACCCTGCATCATCAGGGTTTAGGAGTTGAAGGTCAAAATTTTAATTTTGTGCCTCTGTTTGGTATTATTTTTACATACCCGTAAGCACCAAATTGCCAACTCCTATGGTTTAGAATTGAAGTACCCCTTCATCATCAGGGTCGAGGAGTTGAAGGTCAAAATTTTAATTTTGTGCCTCTGCTTAGTATTATTTTTACATAACCGTAAGCACCAAATTGCCAACTCCTATGGTTTAGGATTGAAGTACCCCTTCATCATCAGGGTTGAGGAGTTGAAGGTCAAATTTTTGATTTTATATTTTTGCTTAGTATTTTCTTTACATAACCGTAAGCACCAAATTGCCAACTTCTATGGTTTAGGATTGAAGTACCCCTCCATCATCAGGGTTGAGGAGTTGAAGGTCAAATTTTTCATCTTATGTTTTTGCTCAGTAATCTTATAACATATACGTAAGCACCAAATGGCTTATTCCTATGGTTTTGGCTTTAAGTACCCCTGCATCATCAGGGTTGAGGAGTTGAAGGTCAAATTTTTGTCCCATGAATTTGCTTAACAATTTCATTATATATTCGCAAACATCAAACGACCAACTTTTATAGTTCAGGCTAGCAGTACCCCTGCATCATCAGGATTGAAGAGTTGAAGGTCAAATTTTTCATAGTAAATACCTACATAGTAATTTTATTCTATATTTTACTCAATTGGACTTCTCCAGCTAAGGTTCGGCCGACTATCACTAATTTTATTATTTTGCTCCAAAAAGTTGAAGATCCTATGATTAGAACCTTATCAAACTCTTATCAGACTACCCCTGGAGTACATCCTTTCTAATAAAAAAAGAATCATCAAAATCGGTTGGCGGGATATTGAGTTATTCATACATTTATCGCGTACATTGAAAATACAAATTTAAGACTTATGCGTTTTTCTTATGGATAAAATACTAAAAAAAATACTAAAAAAAAATGGGACCCTATGACACGCACTACCTTTCAAATAAAAAAAAAATCATCTAAATCGGTTCACCCAGTCCGGAGAAATGAGGTAACAAATATAAAAAAAAAAAAAAAAAAAATACAGACGAATTGATAACCTCCTCCTTTTTGGAAGTCGGTTAAAAAAGTTAAAAATTGTACGTTACAGTGTTATAATTTAAATAAGATAATATGCAAAACTTTATATACATAAATTTTTGTTTTAAATAAACATTTACACAATATCACGTATCAACATTTAATGAAGTTAGCATCTACCTAAAATCCGTTAAAACATAGTATGGGTTTCTTTGTATAATGCCTCTCAACGAACCTAATACTTACTTCTAATTACGACAAAAAATGAGGCATTAAATTGATTAAATGACTATAAATGTTCAATGGTAGGAATTGAATATTTATAAAGAGTAAAAATGTTGATGATTTAATAAACGAGTAATAGATTCGTCTATAAAATAATATACACGGATGTATCTAAATAAGTTTATCATTAAATTTAATACTACAATTGTATTGAATTGTTATATTGTTTCTACGAAAACATGACGCGGGGGCTTTACTACGATATTAAAAACTAATTTTAATTTAAGCATATCTTCTTAGAAATTTTATAAGATAACATCTATTAATCATGATTACTTGTGTATTTGATGATGTTATCTCAATAATCATATTGAGTTATTATAATATTCTCTAAGTACTTATTTATTCCTAACATTACGTACGTTTCATTAGAATTAAAACTGTTTTTAGAACTTTTCAGAAGTTTTTACTTTACAGCTGTTAAAAGTTTAGACAATGGCGATTTAATATATAATTTGACTTACTTCGATTTATTATCCAATTGTGTGCGAAGGGCAGAACTAAAAGCATGGGTGTCATCCACATTCGGAAGAAGTACCAGAATAACAGCCACGCGCCCAGCGCAATTGCTGACTTCTCTTGATTCTCCCATTCAAATAGCCGCCTGAGGAAATTTAAAAATTGTATATATTTCTATCATTAAGCCTTGATTGAATCATGATTCTACACAACTATTTGGAGTTAAGTTCAAATTTTGTTAATGGTTAATACTTAGTTATAATAAAAAATCAAGTTCGCGTATTTGTCCATTGCATTAGAATATTAATCCGTAACAAAGATTTTAAATCCTATATACTTATGTATTGATATGATTGGTCCTCGAATATTCAAAAGTTTCAAAATATCAAAGTTTTCTTTAATCATCACCATTAATCATGAGACAGTGCTGGAGATATCGTAAAATTACGGAGTAGGTACCTAGCTGTTGTCCGCGACTTCGTACTCGCAGACTATTAGGTATAGCTAATACCAAACCCAATGTCAAAGGTCCTTTCTTAGCGCTTATCTACATCATAAAATTAACCTATTGTCGATTTGCATGTTTTTAGTAGTTTTTGCTTTGCGACGATCAGTAAAAAGTATTCTCTCGATTTTATAGAAAATTACAGATACGTGGAACGTCAGGGTAACCGTTGTATCCTAAGTAGACTTAATTCGTTATATTAGTACTTACCTACTTTGTACATATACCTTTTTTTTTTTTTTTTTTGTTTTCGAGGGGGAAACTTTCAAAAAGTACCCGACGTCGTGGGAGCGACGCGGGTTATGTGGGATTCTTACCGCACTAAAACCCCCCCGGTGGCCGACCTCGACGCTGCGAAGAGGACTCCGGGAACTCCAGTTGACCGCCGCCGGTGTCCTCAGCGTGTGCCCCATCGGGCTCTTCTCTGGTGGGCGTGAACTGCTCACCGCACCCTCCGGTTTTTACGGCAACATGCAACCACACATGCCGCCGTCCTTCCCGGGGTCACTTGACCGGACGGTTCGAGCTCCCACTCTTCCCGCCCGCAACCCCAGAAGCCTCTTTTAGTCGCCTTTTACGACAGGCAGAGGGTACCGTAGTCCTATTCTGGTCCCGGAACTACAGGGACAATTGTACATATACCTAGTAACATTTAGTATTTTAACATTTATAAACGATTTTATTTAGTTTGCCCTTTTATTTTTATTCCGGGTAAACAATGAACGATGTCAAATTGTCAAAGACCTATGCCATGTTTTGCATTAAGGTTTAACGACTTCACGGATTACAAAGACAAAATGCATGTATTCATCTTTACATGCAGGACAGATACATGTCAGTTTAACAAACAATAGAAATAATGTTATTCAAAATACGACTTACTTTAAATGTTCATTCCCGCATTGAATGTAGTTGAAAACGGTTTTGATGAACTTAAGGTTACTGTAAATTAAAGGAATATCGAATTTCGTGGGTTTCTGTACGTATTTTGTTTCCTTTGGACTTAATAAACGAAGTGATGCCTTGACCTGAAAAAAAGGGAAACGAAGTTATTACAGAGATTTATTTTTGTCTTCCTGTTCTGTACTTACGATGTCTTAACTAGCTTAAAAACTTAAAAAACGCTTTCTACACTCATAGCCCCACAGTAGGATTTTCTCCTGTGTCGTGGGTGCCATGGACACACACAAAGACGAATACACAAACACCCAGACCCAGAACAAGAATCTAAACTCATCATTCAGATACCTGTCTGGCCGGGAATCGAACCCGGGACCCACTGCGTGTCAGTCTATAAGGATTGATTAGATAAAATCATGCATACTTATCATATAAGCATAATTTTATATGCCATATTAAGGCCAGTGACCATTTGGTCCAATTTACTATACTTATGAAAAAAGTCTATGAATTGTAGTTGTGGCCTGTCTAAAAGATTATCTATTATACTATAGAGGCAGTAGCTATTATGATAATATGACATATTTTTGCTACTATTATAAACGGAAGTTTGTTTTTTGTTTAATTATACTTGCTAATCTCTTGAAATACTGGTTAGATCAAACTTAAAATTCTATAACGTGATAGGCCATTTTTTATTCGGGAATATTTTAATATTAAATTTTGATAATCAAGAACTGAGAACCTCACATTACTTGTAATATTAACAAATGGAGAGCCAGTAAGGTTCGATCTGGGAGATACCGTCATACCTTCCTACTTCTAACGTGACGAAGTTCTGGCGTTTCCGTGGAAGGGTGTTGATTCCGGCTGACTGATACGAGTCGACCATCTTGTTCTTAGGAGTAGCAACTTTATGTGATTTATGTAGAACATGTTCTATATGTAGGTGGTTTATGGATGTCCATAGGTGGCTGTGACTAATTACAATAAGGCGAACTGCATGCTTTGCTACTTCAATATTAAAAATAAAACTTACCGGATTCCATACCAAAGACATTTCTAGTAGTATTCTCGGACAGTTTCCTTTCGCACTGGATTTCTTTGACCGATCTTTTAGTGCGTACCATTTTTTCTCATTATTGTTTATCCTTAAAAGAGGTATTGATAGTTTTCCGAGTGTTTCCGCTTTCATAGACTGAATTATTGACTCGTCGTATACTGTTAAGTCTAATGTCGATGTTATATCGTTTACTGCGCTGTGAACAAAAAATAAAGTAAATATTTATCCATCAAATTGATTATTGATATTGTCGTATATATTTACCGTTCTTTTTGTCTACGAAGAACAACAAATAGATTTTTTATCGAGCCAGTGCTATCTGTAGTTCATGGTCGCAATGAAAATCTCCATAGCTGTATCGAGGGGACCGTGTGTCGCTACTTTTGTGGAAGTCTCATGACTTCCGAGTATTTATATAAATCGAAAGGAAGACCATTTCGCAATTTACAAGTCCATGGCAGATGTATATGCCAAAATAAATAACCCAACGAAACGAATAAGGTACGGAAACGATTTTCCTCTTCCGTGGGCAGTAATTTATACAGATGTAAAGTTCAACTCGCTTAATTTAGTAGCATGTCACTATAGCCATACCCAGTTCTCGATAATGATTGTAGTGAATAATTATATACAATTTAAATAAACAAGTTTGATTTTTTATTATTTGGAATCCATTAAATACTTGTTTTAAAAATAATTTTAAACACATCTATTTGTAAAATGAACTTTAAACAAAACTAGTTTTTTTCAACACTTCACGTCCATTTCCTATTTATTGTATTATTTCAATATTTTTAAAAGCTGACGTAATATCGAATAAGAATGCAGTAGGTACACTTAAGTAATATGAGTATAATTAATACATTGTATAAGCGGTAAACCGGGGAGCTCAAATCACTCCCGCCCAACAACACAGGGAGAAGGAGGTGGCCGAAAAACAGCGCTGCATGGGACCTGGTCCTGTGGCAGGTAAAGCTAAACCACAACCTTTTGCCCGTAATCTTTTGTAATAAGCTATATTTTGCGAGAGCATTTCCTTAACATGTCTTCTATTTCATAATCACATATTACTTCGTTTATATATATTATATATTTGATGAAATATTTATTTTATTTATAGTATGTATATATAAATATGTATATATTTTGTATGTATTTGTAAGCAAGTATAATAAGTATCTTTATTCTAGTTTCCTCTAAATTTAACACCTGCCGCAAAATTTCCAGCCACCCAGGGTTAACTGGCAGAGAATGCCATAAGGCATTAAGTTTGCCCTATTGTAACTTTGATATTTTAAAGGTGCAATAAATGAATAAATAAATAAATAAATAAATTTTGTGAAGTTTCTTTGTATGTGGCAATAAATGGATTTTATTATTATTATTATTATTAACTATCATAAGCTTCAGGAGTTGAAACGTATCTGTAATTGAATTTAGATAAACTATTTATTGAGAGCAGTGATAGCCTAATGGTTGCAACTTGCTCTCTCAATCGGGAGGTCCGAGGTTCAAACCCAGGCACTCAGCACTGATTTATGTGCATATTAGAAACTAATTATGACTGCTTTTTGGGTGAAGGAAAACATCGTGAGGAAACCGACACACCCGAGACATTTACAAAAAAAAAGTTCTCAGCAGTGGGTGAAGTCCACCAATTCGTACTTGGCTAGTGTGGTGGACTATGGCCTAAAACTCTCTCATTCTGATAGAAGACCTGTGCCCAGCACTGGGACAATTATAGGTTGTACTCAAAACCCTTCGCCCTGTCCACCAATTCGCACTTGGCCAGCGCGGTGGACTATGGCCTAAACTCTCTCATACTGAGAGAATACCCGTGCCCAGCAGTGGGACAATAATGGGTTGACGACGACTCAAAACCCTTAATTCTATATTAAGTTGCTTACTATATATGCCTACCATTAGGATCAAATAGATTGCAATTTCGTTTACTCTGGGATTATATTATTACTCATAGCTACTTACAAAACGAAGTTTTTGTTCCAGTTCGGTTCACAGCTGCCGTGTACAACGTGGGTTTGCACCCTCGAGTTGTCCAGCTCCAGGATGCAGAAAGCATCGACGTTGCCACTCAGATTGAGAGCGCTGAGGCCCCTGGCGCCGTGGACGGTCACCGACAGCTGGCCCACTTCATTCCAGCTATCGTCGAGGCGGTACCATAGCTGTGGATGAAAAAAAATCTCAAAATTTGTCGTTTTACTTGTTTTCTAACAGAATTTTGACGAATATACATAAACTATCAATTTTCAATTTCATATTCAGGCAAGTTAATTTAGTGTGAATTTGTTTTGCCTTATTATTGGCATATCTCGTCAACCCATACTAACTACACTGGTTCTACCACCTGGTACATACATTTAAGTGGGGTACAACTTATTATTGTCCAACTGCTGGGCATGGGTCTTCTCTCAGAATGGGAGAGTTTAGGCCATACTCCACCGTGCTGGCCAAGTGCGAATTTGTGGACTTCACACACCTCCAAGATTTTTTTTTAAGAACACTCGGGTGTTTAGGTTTCCTCAAGATTATTAGCATATACGGGTCTCTAAAACTAGGTAAGCATACCACAGTGATGTAATGAAAATTGGTTTAAGTGAAGAAGGTGGAAGGGTTAGTCGTCCACCCAAGTGGGATTTTATCAAATCTTCAGGAAAGCGAAGAACTTCTAATATCTCTATGTAATTATAGATCCGAATTTCAAAGGGTGGAAGGGGGCATGAAATATGTATTATAATACCATCCAAATTTCGACCGTCGATCTACATAACTTGCGCTTTTTGCGCGTTTATAAAGTCAAAGACAAGTTGCGTAGGTCATCATACCGGTTTCCCAGGTAAAGGATTCCGGATATTATTACATCCAGATACTGGAATTACATTTCTGTGTATAACTATATTGTACTTTCCTTTTTGTATGCAATCATAGTAAAGGGGATGTGTGTAGAAAATACTATTTAATTATGGTAATAATTACATTAAATCTAAGTGAAAGTCAAAAAATGTGTTTTTTATGTTAAGTTAACTAAATAAATAAAATGTGAAAATAATATAAAATGTAAGATTTATGGAAAATTTTCGAGTATTTTATCATAATCACTTGATAGCGATAGAGTCGTCTAATTACCTGGACCGTATAGAAATTAAGATAGTTTTGCTAAACATATTTTGTAAATGTTGTACACATTCTACATTCAGAATAACTGATTAGATGTCAAGGTGAAATAGCTATCTAATCAAAGTTTAAGTAAATATCTTAATGATATTATGAGCACTGGATAAATTGTTACGTAGTTAGTGCAGTACCAAAAAAAAACGAGTATGTAGCTTAATATGACTGTTTTCATGAAAACCAAAGAAAATTTGCAAGTGATAGAACCAATGTAGTTTCGACTGGGGAGGTACCACCGCCACACTTCTTTTTGTGTGAAACAGTTTTTGTATTTCGTTGGGAAGGTGTGGTTGCCGGCTTACTTTTATATGAGGTGACCATCTTAGTCATGAGGAGTTGCAACGCATCTGTGATTGACTGCGGATAGAAGGATAGAACCCCTTTTCTATATGAAGTTATTCACAAATGTCCTTGGGCGGCAGTGATCACTCACTCGTTCGCTGCTTCAATCGAAAAAAAATGAGTAATATAATTTTATATCACAATTTTTATTACAGATTTTTTTTTATTTAATCTACTGATACTGTAAAAGTAACTACAAAATATAAAGAATTCATTATCGCCGATAACTCTCGACATAGACCGTTATAGTTACTGAAATATTACCGGAAGATCACAATATAATCCTAAGATCTGTACAAATCAAGATACAAATTAGTAGTGTCTTCATATTTCCTACAATTATAAAGATATATTATATAAGTATAATTGACTTGAAGATTCGAAACGATGCATAAGGATAAAATTACAAAAAAAGCATAGGTACCAACAAAAGTCTATATACAAGGATTTCACCTTCACCATCGGCAAGTCGACTGAATATAAAATGATTATTTACATATCAATATGTAAATCGTGATATAAGTAAAAAAACATATTAAGTATTCTGTTGTGAAGTTTTTTCATTCTCAACTTCTAATTCATTCAAATATTTGAACTAATTGAAGTCTTCGTCCAATACTATGTACAAAGCACTTCCTGAACAATCTTCATTATTTCTTGTTTTTATTATCAATCTACTTATGCTACGTAGACTGATGTAAATATACTTTGCTTAAGTTTCTTTGGAATAATATAAATAATCAATACGTAACGTCTAAACACATATGTAAAATTTAACAAGTAGGTACAAGGCGTCAACTTTTATTGTTCCGGGCTTTCATATTAAATCGATCATGAGTGCCAGAGATCTATTTCGTTTCGATGATCTTTTCTTTTCGTCGATTAATTTCCAGATTAGAAAATTTTAGGGCTATATGAGCTAGATAATGATTTTAAGGCTAAAGGACGGTGAAATAATATTCCATCTGGTCGACACAAAACCTCTACTGAACGTAAACAAAATCAATCTTTCAAAGACAGTTTAATTTATTTAAGTCGGTGGTCGCTGCGAGGTGGATCAACAAATTCAACTCCTAGAATTATCAGAAAAACATCTCCACGAGCAGAATATAATGTTACCTATGGAAATATTTATACCTATCATTTGTCATCGGTAGGTTTAGGCCTATATTTACATAAAATAACGTTTTCTATTCAGACTATGAATGTATCTTGCATCTGCACAATGATAGAATAAAAGAGAATTTCAATGCAAATCATGAACGTATGTAAACAATTTATTATAATTTAAACTGAACAAGAAAAGGCAAGTAGATACAATACAAAATAAAAACTTGACATGTCTACGTATGTTTGCAAATAAATAACATTTTGTCATTTAACTTCATGTTCAGTCATTTTTATGGTTAATTATCTAAATTTTAAATGTTTGTTTCGTTTAAGTACCTAAATCATCGTCATCACAATCTGTGGCGTGTATGAAATTAAGGATTCATCTTGGATATGGAAATTATTGTGTTCATCTTTAAATTTATTTCCATTTATTTAATCACTTGAACCAAAAATTGTTAAATGCAGTTAAAAATTGTTAAATTGGTAGTTCGACCGGGGAAGTACCACCGCCACACCTATTTCTAGCGTGAAGCATTTCTTGCGTTTCGATGAAAGGGTGTGGTTGCCGGCACACTTTTATATGAGGCGACCATCATAGACCTCGTGAGTAGCAACGCATCGGTGATTGACTTCAGATAGAATCTATGTTCTGTATGAAGTTGCTCGCAGATGTCCATGGGCGGCAGTGACCACTTACCATCAGGTGGACTGCATGCTCGTTTGCTACTTCAGTCAGATAAAAAATAAAATAAAAAAAATGCTCTTGATTTAAAGATATAATTATCGCGTACTCAAATTTTCCCGTTCATCAATTTATTTTTATTTGCATTCAAGGCAATTATAAAATAATGTAATACGTGTTACGTAGATTTTCAGTACCGTTATTTTTATACACGATGCAACGAGTAATGGACAAAACTATGCGCTCAAAAAGGTAAGTTTAATAAAAACTTGTTAATTGCATTTTGCATATCATAAACGTCAGTTTACCGGTTCGTTGTCCTCATAAAAAAATATAGGTATATTTTTTTATATAAATTACCATATGCTACCCAGCACATGCTTGACATGCGGACATCATATTTAAAGTTTAATGATATGCCTTGATAACACGAAATCTAGATAAAAGTATAGACGTCACCGACATTTACAGGAATCACCTTTTTTACGTAAATAGTTACGTTTTATAACAAGGCTGTTTCTTTGGTATAAGAAAAGCTTATATCTTGCTCGTTCATACTTTGTAGAGTTGCGCGACAAATGACTTAATCGCGAGACGTACGAAATTACTTATTATAAAAGATAATAAAATAATTGGCCGAGTGCGAGCAGAATGATACAACCAAATTTACTTCTACCTGTTTGCAATTTGTTGGCCTAAAGGGCACATAAGCACATAAAATGATTTCATGCTTTTTACACTCACATTAAAATAAACAGGAAATATTATGTAGTTCTGAACGCATGTTTATTAAAAATCCATTTTATATCGACCATATTTTAATGCAAAATATAAGGATAAATAAAGCAAGTAATTGAATTTAGTCAAACCACGTGACCTATTTTTGATAAGTTTTAGCTCCCCTTAGTGGCATATCAGTAGACCCCCAACAGTCATATATAAGTAGACCCCTGTCCTCTCCCTAATTTAGCTCGCAATTAGGTAATACCGTGTTAAATGCGTGGCGCCATTAGTAGGTACATGCGCAATATTGGAAAAAGCGCGAGATTTCCTTTAGGCGATATTGACTACGTAAACATATAATAACCTAAATATAAAAACCTAAACCCCACTCCCCTCCCTGTGACCAAGCGTGGTATCTTGAATATCTCCCCCCTTGAAATGGTCTCGTGATTTTGGTACCTTTAATAATTATTGATAATCTGTTAGTATTTTGAAAAAAGATTGAAATACTTTACTATATTTTCAGAGTTTTTTTAGCGTCATAGGGGAATAAGAATAATAACACGCGAGCGCACACAGTCACGCAAAAACGACAGGGTCGTAGGTCATTATTATGTCTACTGTATTATTATTCCGCTTTTGCATTTGTTTGTTGATGATAAAATATCTAGCACGTGTGTTATATCACAATGGACGAATTCTAAATACATATGCACTTATTAATAATAAATATTTATTATGAATATTGATCGCACAACATTAATATAAATAACACAGTTTATGTGCCTATTTTTTATGATAAAAATATATACTATGATTAAGCGTTACAATATTTGAGGTTAGGTATCAAGATATTACCTGTAATGTTTAAACGCCTATTAAATCATATTTATTATTATACCTACGCAGAATCTAATATAAGTGACGCCAAAGAAGTAGTTAAATTACCTACAATATACCAATTTTAAGTGACTAAATATTAATGGTCGTGAGTTTTTTGATATGAGAATAAGCAATACTGCTTGTGATAATTTAGTAGACTAGTCACCAGTAGCATCGGCCGAAATTCGACCGTAATTTAAATTAAAAATCAAATGTCATCTGACATTCTTGACGTTGTGTCTTTTCATTTTCATTTACTAAGTACATATGTGTTTGTAACAAATGCAAGGCAGTGTGTGTAATGTGTTTTTAGTTGATTTTATGTATGAAAAATGCATTATTTGAAAAAAATATTAACATTCTGCACTCCTTCTCTACGTCCACTATAACCGTGCAAAATTTCATACTAATCCGTCCGCGGCATATTACTTAAAAATCCGTCACAAATTTTTGCTTCACGTATAATTTAGTAGATATTCCGGTTCCGGTTTAGAGTTTCGGATTTGTCTTCAAATCTTGTGGAAAATTTAAGTGTTCATTGTGGCGATTCCCTTATCACAGCTTATTCTGACGTGTTCGAGGGATATAGTAAGAAAAATATATTTATTAGAGGCATTAGAAGGTCCACCAATTCGCACTTGGGCAGCGCATTGAACTAATAGCCTATAACTCTCTCATTCTGAGAGAAGACCCTTGCCTAGCAGTGAGACAATAATGGATTGACGAGATTAGAACTTGTCTTCTTGGACAGAAGCGCATACCTAACTATAATGATATGGGGGACTTTAAGTGGGATTCCCATGCTGATCAGAGTTGCACCCTGTAGTTCCGGGACCAGAATAGGGCTACGGCATCCCCTGCCTGTCGTAAGAGGCGACTAAAAGGGGCTTCCGGGGTTGCGAGCGGCTAGAGTGGGAGCTCGAACCGTTCAGTCAGGTGATCCCGGGAAGGACGGCGGTACGACGGAGCGGTGGGCCCAGCCGCCCATCTGGGAGGAGCCCGATGGGGCAACGCGCTCGGAGGATTGCGGTTGAAGTCGTTTCGAGATCCCGGAGTCCTCCTTTTTGGCGCCGAGAACGGCCACCGGGGGGGTTTTAGTGCGGTAAAAATCCCACAATTTCGAATACAAGTTAATAGCAATAAAATCTTACGGTCAGGTGGACAAGTATGTAGCTAGTGTCCTACTTATTATATAGTTAACGGTTTAATAACGGTGAAAACACATCGTGAGGAGCTTAAAATGCTTGATAATTTATCATCCTAAACTTTTACACAGATGTATAAAATCGACTGATTAGATAAAATGGCACTGAGCTATTTAGTTTCACAACATATTTCCATTACCTGAGTAAAAGAGTTGACGAAACACTTACATATTTTTCTTCAGCGGGCGCAGAGTGGTGTACTCCGTTCGTGGTGAGGACATTCTCAATTGCAGGACTCCTCTCAGAGCCACAAAGTGTGATCAGCACGTGCACGGATCCGTAGCCACACTCTAACTCCTGCCACAGGTCATGTGTCTTCTCCCTCTCAAACTGCGAGAGGTCGATGACGCATCTGGTAATCAATGATTAATGTTTTAAATTCGAAATTTTATGCACATCTCTTAAAGAATACATAGGTACTAAAGGAATATTAAAAGTATTAAAAATTTCAACAATATACAAATATTCATAATTTTGTTATCAATTCGGCTGGAACATGAAAGAAAATATGAACTTCTCCATGCTGGAATCAGTGAATTTTACTAGCAAAAATTTAATGTAACTGTGTATTACGATGACTAAATTTGTTCGTTTGTATAATGGAGCACATACTAAACCTTTATTTTTTGTTACAACTGCCCAGAAGATGCCCTGATTGACACTTGGACGATCTTAATGTGAATCTCTTAATAGATTGCTTATAGCTTTTAAACTAAGTCAAACAAGAAAATGTTCAAATCAAAAATATTTTGTTGATTCTTACCTCCCCATAAAATTCTTCTGTTTCGTTTTATGCCAAACTTTTATCTCTAAACTGTTGTCGTCATATAGGTGTAGGTTAAATCTTTCCCGCCAAACCGGTTTCGACTTCTGAACTTGCTTTGATTTGTGCGACTCATTGCCTAACCTGTAACAAATGGCCCACAAAGTCAACTTATAAATATGACCCTTTGAATCGATTTTTATAAAATGACGGAGTTATTCGTAGATATTGGAAAATACACATCTCATCTCAACGATTAGTTATGTGATAAGTTTGTACAATACAATTTTTCACATAACGATTAGTTATGTTATATTTTTTTACAATAATGCAAACAATAATAAGTATACTTATTAATAAGCTAAGAGGTTATTAATAAGTATACTTATAAGTATACTTAAGAGGAACTAAGAGGTAGGTTACCTACACAGCTGAAGGAAATACAAAAATCAATGAAAAAACATGATAACAATTAATCAAGTTGCATTGAGAAAGGAATGCTTCTGAGAATATCCGAATTAAAAACAAGCTACAAAAAACACTCTGTTAAGTATCACCGGAGATGACCTTCGTTTGGTACAAAATGGTTCTATAGCTAGCGGGGAGATTGAGGTATAAAGAATGGTCAAGGATTTTTCTTAAATTGTATGTAATGATTGCAATGTAATGAGTTCCTTGACTTTTTGTATACGGAAGCTTGAAAGGTTTGGAATTTACCATTCAGTCCATCTTTTTCAACTGTTAATACGTTAATACTAGTAGATAGGTCAAATTTATATACAATATACGTTTAATTACATAGCAGTAGTGTAAACACATTAAAGTAATATTGCAGATATTGCTAATGATGCATCAATTTAGAAATAATATGATTAGATCGGGCATTTATTACGTTTTAAAACCGGTAATAATGGATCAATCTTTCTGATAGGTCAAAATATTGTAAGTAACGATATGGCACGCAGATACGATGACGAATATTATGAGTAATAATTATAATCAAAATATTTGTTTGCTGTGGAACATTATTGCTACAAATGTTATGTATACAATTGCAAGAAAATAAGTAATTAAATATAATTTAAATATTGATACAGTTTGTGTATATGTATTTATGTACTTACAAGCTGAACCCATTTTATAAAAAAAAATATAAATGAGTTATTAAAATATTTATATAATGAACACTTTACAAATTTACCATTATAGTTATACTAAAGTGTCATGATTAGGTATTCAAATAATTAAGCATTTAGGAAAAACACACGAAATAAAGAAGAAAAAAAGTAAATAATATTCTCAATCACTATGGATTGATATTGTTGCATTTGAAAGTTTCAATTTAACCTTAAACCTCTTGCGCTTGACCACAATCAATGTTCCTGGATCGAATTATTGGCAAAAATAAATTTCTTTTTTCCAAAAAAACGCATATCGTGAGATCCCGATCATATACTGCCTAATATTGTTGGCTTATCCATATTTATAAATTAAAACCTACTTACCTAAATTTACAATAAAGACCATTGGAGTTATTTGCGGGAACATCGGGCAAGTCCCTAGCCTCCACTAATACTATGGTCACCATGGACTTCCACGTTTTTTTCAAAACCTCAAACTTTCTGTTCTTCCACAGATACTGCAACAAAAGTATGAAATTAATAACAAAGTCAATGAGTAACTGATATAAAAACTATGAGTATGCATTGTGGAAACATTCACCATGTATGTGCGATATTTTAATCTGACATTTAAATATTTTGACCGCTTTAAATACGTTCGTGTAAGTAATAAAAATAATGGAAGTAACGCGTTCCGTAGGAAATTAAAAACACACAATCCTCTTTGTTTTTTTTTAACATTTAGAGGAATATAAGTTTTATTGAAAAAATCAACTATTCCGTACAAATGTTCTTTACCAATAGAAACCAAATTTGATTCTGTAGTTATAATATACATTTTGTTTCCTGTCAACGCTAAAACCTGCTTATTCGCATGTATAATTAACAAGTATTTTAAAGTTTTTTGAAGTACCGAAATCTCCTGCTGGCGTTTAATCAACAATATCTGTTGTCGCCGCCACTAAATCTATTAACTTTTTAAGGGTTTTAGCACACTAAAGGCTATGAGGCGAATAAGCATTACATAATTAAGGAATTTAAATGCAGTGATCAAAGATTATTGCAAAAAAACTAATATTGCGATGATGATGTAGAAAAAGTGGTGCACGTAGTCGCTAAAAGTCTTGATATTATACTTTCGCAGCAAGTCGATAACACATGGTTAAATATCGATAAACACCGCGATTTTGTGATGAAAGTATAAATAAAGTATGAAAGTATAGTTTCCTGGTGCCGTACATAGAAATAGTACTATTTAAAATCGATTAGGTATATATTGGTTATCCTCAACTACCTCACTACGCTTAGAATGCTCAGACTGAAATAACCATAGCGCTCGTAAAGATGTATCTTCAGAAAACCAGGAAATCATCTTATAATGTACATAAAATTAATGCATTGACAACAATATGTTATTTTAGATGTTTACCTGCTAGACTTTCAGAGAATCTCTCGACTGTTAAAGACGTCATAAGTAACAAAAGATATTTTTTGCTGCATGTTTTTGCTAATCGAAGACGATGGGCGTTGAATACTTAGTTTAAAACGCAATAGAATACTCATAGATAAATATTCTTACCGTAGAGGAAATAATGTTTTTTCATTTTAAATGCATTAAATGTTAATTTTTAGCGTTACCCGGTTATGAAACTGTTTTGAAAAAATGAGAGTCTCATGGATACTTGAAAGTATCTCAACAGCGTAATTCGGTTGTAAAAGGCAGTAGGTACAACGGCAAGGTACTACAATAAAAAAATTACGTATCGGATAGGTACACATATGACATTATAGAGTAATCTTTTGTATTTAAATAAATCAACACAATCATATAGATGTAGATCATGATCACAATCATATAGACGTAATCATATACATGTCCTATTTTCATAAATGTTTTTTTTATTGAAATAAAATACAAAATATGCATTGCTAATAAACCAAGGTAATTCTAGAGAAGGTAAACAACTATTTTAAAGTGATGTTATACAACTCTTTCCTAATACTTGGGAATTCATTTGACTAAGTTTTATTAAATTTCGCGTTAAAATGACATTTTTATATTTTAATTTCACGAACAGTATCAATTCTTACGTGCCTTCATAAGTTGTTTTTTTTATAGAATGGAGCAAAGTAGGAATCGGGCCCTACCGCCCATGGACATCTGTAATCAACTCCATATGGAATGGATTCTTGTTTAAGTTGATCACAAAAGCATTGCACTCATGAGGACTAAGATGGTCGCCATGTGATGATTCAAGTGTGCAAACATTCACAATGTTCCAAAGCAACACATGACCTAATTCACGTTAAAATAAGCGTATGGTGTAATTGTTATATCTCCTTGGTCGAACTATGTTAGTTCTATCTTTCAACATGTCTATTCAGTTCTTAATTTACCTACTGAGTCTGGATTATTCAGTTGTTTTTTTATATTCTTATTCTTGTCTTTGAACATCAATCGTGCCAAAAAAAACGACTCACTTTAGGCCTTCGTCAAATCTAATATATCATCACTACATAGCAAAACAAAGTCGCTTCGCGCTGTGTCTATGTATGCTTAGATCTTTGAAACTACGCTACGGATTTTAAAGCAGTTTTAATAGGTAGAGTGATTCAAGAGGAAGGTTTTTATGTAGGTGTAATACATGCATTATATAGTGAAGGAAACTGATAATTTTAGACTTTTGACATATAGGCAGAACGAGGTCCGCCGGGTCTGCTGTTTTGTTGTTTTTTTATATAAAATTTATATAAAATACAACAAAATAGGATTCATCTCGAATGCGGAAATATGCTTTGTGCCATTAATAAGGCGTAGGTGTATTTCCTAATACTATTTCCGCGAACACTTGAATCCATTATTGAATAAGTATTTCTATTTTTTGTCTGTAAAACACGCGTTACGATTCCGATTAAATGTAATTGATTGATTTATAACAAAAAACAATAAAGGATTCACTTTAGGCTTTAATAATCTATTAAATTTAAAAAAAACATCTCATCAACCCATTATTGGCCCACTGCTGGGCACGGTTCTTTTCTCAGAATGGGAGAGTTTAGGTTAGGTTAGGTTAGGTCCACCGCGCTGGTCAAGGGCGAATTGGTGTAATTGATGAAAAAAATATATATTATACAAAATAGGATTTCATTTAAATGCGGAAACATACTTTGTGCCATTAATTAGGCGTAGGTATATCTCCTAATACTGTTTCCGATAACTCTTGAATCGATAATTGAATATTTCAAATTTTTGTCATTAAAACAGGCGTTACGATTCCGGTTAAGCGTAATCGATCGATTAATATTAATTCATTCGATTTTTTACACATTATTATAAATAAGCAAACATGATTTGTTCGTCATGTGTACCTATAGGGAATTATCCGACTGCGTCATAAGGAGGGCACTGTTTTTCAAATATATATCATATTGTCAATAGAAAGAAAATAATGCTAAAGCGCCAAAATAGCATTTGTGGGAAATGAGGATTGAAGGTATTTTTTTACAGAAAAAAGCCCGTCATTTTTGGTGGGATCTTGTTGTTGGCGGTTCATACTACCACCACTTTCCACCGACGATATGTATGTAAGTACGTTTTGTGTGTATGTCTATTTCTTTGTCACGCGCTAGAGCTCAAACGATTGTAAAATGTAATATAATGATATATTATTGAAATAGACTCCTGGCGTCTGTGCTCAGAGAAGAAAAGTTGAGAGGGATTTTTTTATTATGATAACTATTTAACAATATGGGTACCTATCAAATGAAAGTTAGTAAATAGATATTAAAGCACTTTATATTACTTTTTCAGACAAATCTCAATAAAGATTTAATTAATTAATTTAATTTCGTAATAATTTTGAGCTTTGTCGAAAAGAAGAAGGAAAAGTCATTTAGAGCTTACACAAGATTAAAGTCACATGAGGATAAATAACAGTAGACTCAACTCTTTATGATGTATTATGCTTACCTAAAGTTTATGGAAGGAGATGAAAAAAAAATGACATTGAATGCACAAAATATTAGATCATTAAAAATTGACTCCGTGTTTTAATGAAATTTCTAAACTACCACTTAACTGACAACCTTGCAAGTTATTTTCTAAATCTATTTTAAGACAATTATTCAGACATGTGCGAGAGCAGAAAAAATAAGCAGTAAAACATGCAAGATGCATAGTTCACGTAATAAAGTTGATTAAATTTAATACCTATAGTATTACTAAATACCTATAGTAGTACTAAACTGGAATATCTTATTATAATCTATATCTATATCTTATTATAACAAACATCTGCTGAATCTTGACCCCTTCAGCTACTTAATTGGACAATTTTAGAAGAAGGTGAGGCAGACAATCGCCGAAATGAAATAGTTTTTTCTTTTTTTCGTATTTTTTTTTATTTAAAGTAATATCTTTTTTTTGTTGTTCAGTTATATACGTGTTGATTATTATTATTTTTTTAATTATCTTGTAATTTTATCTTTTTGGGCTAGTAATGGATTAGTAACTAGTGGAAACTTCACTTATCTATGTATCTCTTTTAAGTACTAAACTTATATCGTTTGTTTCCTAAATAAATAAATATATTAATATTCTACGAAACATTCGATTATACGAAAATTCCACTACCTACTTTAAAAAAAAAACCTTTGTTTTACAGGTGACTCATACCACGGACTTTCGAAGGGGTGTTGAACACATAGTGACTCAAACATGATTAATGTTTAATGTTTTCGTTTATAACATACATTCGTTTTTCTCTTTACATCTTATATACACATTTTGGAGAAATGATATGAAAATAAAATAAATAAATGTCCAACGTATGTCATGCATAAGTATCATGTCTTTTTCCCTTCCTCTTAATCTTGGAAATTTAAAGTTTTAGATTTGTATAAATATAAACAAGATTTATAAATTAGTTCGCCAAAGAAGTTTCACTTCTGACATGTGTACTTTGTACGCACGCATGTTTTTTTTTTGGAAATAGTGAACGAAGTCCACGTTGAAGTACCTACAGTTGGATTTATTTTGGATTTATAAATTTAAGATTTATTTCTGGCGGATAGTATTATCAAAACTTGTATTTATATATTTACTGTATTTGCTAATGTAACTACTGCCGTCCACAGATAGTTAACACCAAATTAGATTTAAGCATTACTTAAGGCTGACCACTGATGCTTGCTACTCCTGTGGATCAAGTAGGAACGCATATAAGTACGTCTCCCTTACCACGCACTATAATAACAATAATTATTACCTTCTGAAGTTTCTTGCCGTGATCTCGAAGGATTGTAAGCCCACTGCCAATGCGATCCATGAGTTCAGTTGGAACTGCTAGCGCTGAGGGCGACATTGGGTCCATCGCCAGACCGTCCGGAATAGGTAAGGACCTGGGAACGTTAAGAAAACGTTAGATCAGTGTTTTTAAACCTGGTGAGGTTTTCAATCCACGGCTCGTGACTTACACAGTCGCGGTTACGTATCCGATCTAATACATTTATATCCGAATCCTAATAATGCAAAGCATTTTTTTTTGTACGGAAAAAATATTTGTAATAAAGTAGGCCAGGGGGGGGGGGGGTCGTGAAATGATACGAGGGTCGTGTCATAAAAAGATTGAAAAACACTGCGTTAAATAAAACGGGGTCACAAACGCAACAGCGATAAACGAATGTGTTTACTGTTCGCTAGTTATAAGAATATTAATCAATCGTGTTACTAGACTTGCAAATTTTGATAAGGTAACACATTTAGTAATTAGGCACCGAAAAATATAAGTTAAGTTGATTAAACGTGATGTGCTCTACTTTATTCAAATGAATGAATTAATTTTAATATTTAAAAATGATTTGATGAATCTAACAGCATTGATAAGCACTATTGTGTTTTGTTCTGAAGGGTGCGGTAAGGGTGACATAATGTGTTCTATGTAGTCAGAGGTAGTAACGCATCTGTGGTTGACCGTTATTTTTTTTGTTATTTATTTATTTTATTTTATTTTTTGTTTTTGAGTGGGAAACCCAAATAGTACTCAAATAGTACTTGACACCGTGGGATCGACGCAGGGTCATGTGGGATTTTAACCGAACTAAATCCTCTGGGGGCCGTTCTCAACGGCACAAAGAGGACTCAGGGATCTCCAAAGGAACGCAACCGGAGTCCTCTGAACGCGTTGCCTCATTGGGCTTCTCCTAGGTGAGCGGCTGGGCCCACCGCTCCGCCTGGTCTTTACGAGGCGGCCACACATTACGCCGTCCTTTCCGGGGTCGCCTGACCGAACGGTTCGAGCCCCCTCTCTAGCAACGCGCGACCCCGAACGCCCCTTTTAGTCGCCTCTTACGACAGGCAGGGGATACCGTAGCCCTATTCTTATCCCGGAACTACAGGGACGGTGGTAGACTTAACGTGAGACTAAGAACGTATCTGAAGTTTATTGCTATTGCCCATGGGGTAGTAATCACTTGTTATCAGATGGACTACATGCTCGTTTGTTACTTCATATGGTAAAAGAAAATCTGTATGTTTTACTACTTTGTGTTACGTCCATATTAAATATATAAAAAAAACAATATCAACATTATCGTTATACTTATTTCTTACGTAAGTATTAAGTGTGATATGCAAAATATTTTTATTCGCTTTGGGAAGTTTACTTTATACTTATTTAATTGGGCGTAGAGATATGTTTATTATAATCAACAGTATAAATTATATAATTAGTCCCGTGGACGTAATAAGATACTTTAAAGTAGTAAAAAAAATTCGAGACACATTAATCGATACATGTTTTATTTAAATTTGATGTCAATCACTCTTGTAAATGAGCAAACGCCAATGACAAAACAATTGAACCTAAATTAATGACTAGTCTCATAGAATAGCCTTTCATTTGAACTGTTTTCTTGATATTTTACTTGTGGTAGTGCATATCTATATACATATTCGTCTTTATTTAATGTTTTATATCTCAATTTAAAATTAGCAGAAGACGATATAGTCTCTCGTCAACCCATTATTGTCCCACTGCCGGGCATGAGTCTTCTCTCAGAATGAGTTTTAGGCCATAGTCCACCGCGCTGGCTAAGTGCGAATTGGTTCACACACCTTCGAGAACTTTTTTTTTTTAAGAACTCTCTGGTGTGTAGGTTTCCTCACAATGTTTTCCTTCGCCGAAAAGCAGTTCAGGTTCTCCGACGGGTAAACCAGAAACGCGAACTTTTGCAAACCGTCAAACAAAGGAAAGTTGCCTACTTAGGACATGTCATGAGACATGACCGGTACGAGTTGCTGCAACTAATTATGATGGGAAAAGTAGCTGGCAAAAGAAAAGTGGGCCGGAGGAAGAAATCCTGGTTACGTAATATTAGAGAGTGGACCGGGATAGCGAGTGCTGCCCAATTATTTCGCCTCGCTAAAGATCGAAGAAAGTTTGCAGAATTGACAGCCAACCTTCGCTAGTCGGAGAGGCACTTTAAGAAGAAGAAGAAAAGCAGTAACAATTCATTTCTAATAAGCACATAAATCAGTGGCGCGTGCCTGGGTTTGAACCTTGGACCTCCCAATTTAAAGGGCAAGTTTCAACCATTAGGCTATCACTGCTCTGATGATATGAAATTTACATAATTATATTGCTACATTTTAATATAACTATGTGAATTTCATATCAAACTTGTCAACCAGTTTGCACTTGGCCAGGTAGACTGTGGCCTAAAATTTCTTCCATTTCTTCCATTCTGAGACAAGATCCTTGCCAAGTAGTGGGACAATGATGGGTTGACGACGATATCAACTTCGTTAGGAATACCTGATTTAGGGTACTCATATACGTATTATTATATTAGGCTTAATTAAAATTAACTTTCAGGAAAATAGGACTTCTGTAAAGCCCTGTAGTTTTTGTAAAGTGTCTCGTCTCACTTGATCTAATTTCCGATGCCGCATACAGATGAAAAAATATTTTTTGTTTGAGCATTGCATAAAAAGCTATATGAGATTAGATTAAATTAACGGCTTTTAGTTTAAAATAACACAAACTTTTTTTTCTAATCTCTTAAGACACAAGTTACAAAAAAAAATTAAATTGCATACTTATCTTATAAATTTTTTGCGCTTGTTTGCTAAATATAAACATCATGTAACTTAACAAAAAATATGTATGACAAATTAGTGTAAATGTATTCATACTTATTTGCATCAAAATTGACAATTGACATAAGGTGTTAAGGGATCCGTTCTCAAAGGATTAAGAGAGAACACTATTACGCCTCGACTATTTGTCCGTCTTTCACAAAGCTCTATGTTTTAAACCATTACATGAAGATGATGTGTCCACAATTGATATAAATATCATAAATGTAATATCTTAGAGCTTATGTTTGTATATCTCAGAGCTTAGAGCCCGTAAGCTCTCAGTGACCAGAGGTCTAAACAAAGTTAGCTAAAGGTGTGTGGCTCCCACTGAAGACTAAGAACGCTACAGAAAACTCCCTTACAATATTTTTTTTAGGCAGAATAGGTGAGTCGATGGTGTTTTCGGAGTCCAATCACAAGAAGATGTAAAACATTCAAAATCTACTAAAATTGAGATAAAAGTTGAATTAAAGAGAAATAAAGTTCAAAAGTACAACTCGGCTAAAATTAATTACGTTGGCACACGTTACAATTGTATGGCGGTATGTTTGCACTTTAACAAAAACGACTGAACAATAATAGAGCTGTGAGGCGGAAATACACATAAGTTATATTTGTAAAAAAATCTTTTATGGACTTAAGAGTAGGTTCTAATGATGTAACATAACGCTAGTTAAACATGTGTGATTTAAAGATAAGCATAATTAATGTTTTGTCTGCAATATTTTTTTGGAGTTTATAAGTAATTTTATAATTAGAACTCTTACAAGAGGGATTTAATTTTATCACAGGATTATTGCAGCAACGTTTCTTATTGCTGTTGGCAGTAATTAAATCCTCCTTCTGATTCAGGTAATAAGCACGTTACGTCTCCGAAATGAAAAACGTTATGAACCCTCCATTATTTTTTTTTCTCCTACAAGTGTGTGCGTGTGTGTTTTGAGATTCGATTAGCGAGCATCTTGCGCGGTTGGTGTATTGTGATTATTGAACGCGTGATACTTCGCGTCTTATTACTTTACAATGAATGCTACGGCGTTTCGTGTCTGACGCAGAGGTCTCCCGACCGCACACGTTTTATTTCATTATTATTCGCACAATACTTGGAAAAAGTAAAACGGACATTGTATAAGGTCTTATTGTACGGAAATCAGCCTGTGGAAAAAACCGTCTCGATGCCGTGCGTGATCTTGGAAAATAATTGTAACTAGTTTTGCTAACCTTTACTTGCCACTTCGCCGTATCTGAATTGAAATCTACAACTTTTTAATTATACCTAAATTAAGTACCGACATAATTATGCAAACGTTTAATGGTAAATCGTCGGTGGCCATTTTTTTTCATTTGTAAATTCTAACTCAACTAAGTCGTACGAAGTTGTGTCTTAAAATATAAATTAATAATAATCTGCACAAATTAATTGAACCAAAGTACTTAGGTATCTATAAGTCGTTTTAAATTATCTAAGTATAATAAGATTTTATGAAGTTCCATCTACGGAAATATATTCAAGAATTTTCACTATGGGTTAAATTCAAAACGATGGAAACAACTTCGAAAAGGTTTTTAAGCGATAATACATATACTTTTAACTCTACAATGTAACCCTGAAAATATTTAAGATGCTTGTCTTAAAATACCCAAATCTAACTCGTATAATAAAATCATTAAATTAAGCAAATTAAAAACATTTTTACCAAGCATTCCTAGCAGCATTCCGAATAAGTGTTCACAGTATACAAATATGTGGCCGACCACGGATATATTAAATTAATATTAACGCGGTATTTATACATTTTATCCTTTAACGGATACTCGCGATATGCGATTTTTTAATTTCTTTCTGTCGATATTTCGCCCCAATTGCATGGATCGTGATCACGGTCAAAATATCGACAGAAAGAAATTATTACATTGCATATCGAGGGTACCCGTTACGTCCGTTAAACCGTGCATTTAATCATAAATGCACGGATATATTATCTCTAATGTTTTCGGGGTTGATTAAAGACGTTTATAGAAAGAGGTAGGTATAATAAAATACCAGCGTCAACATCACGCTTGCTATTTCTATTCCACAAAAATGACGTTTACTTTCAATATTTAGCTTTTGTTTATAGTTTAAAATCCCGCTGCAGAATGCTAACGTTCATCACGTATTAAATCAAATTTACATTTTTAACATATGTATATGATTAGGAGAATATACCTATTGACAATTGACAACAGGGTGCCAATCAAAAATAGGCTGCAAATATTTTATAGTAGGTAAATGAATGTTCATTCATTGGCTAAAAAATAGTTCACTTGTTTTGTAAATAAAATGTCATCCACATGAAAGTAATGTATCTTCTTCTATATACGTGAAGCGAAAACTTTTGATTCGTTTCTAAGATACTTGCCGCAGGCGGAGGACTATAAAATTACGCACGATTATTGCTGATGTAGAGAAGATTGCGCAATGCTAGTACTTTTTTCAAATAATGCGTAAAACATACATAAAATCATCTAAAAACACATTACACTCACTACCTTTAATTTGACACAAACACATAAATAATAATCGAAATAGAACAATCCTAGTCTTACTATGAAAACATAACGTCAAAAATGTAAGATGTCTTTGTCAAAATACCCGCTATTGCTTTTAAATGCAGTTTAGTTATCATGCAATATGAAGTTTAGTTTTTTAATTTAAATTTCGATCGAATTTCGACCGTTGCGACGGGTGACTAGTGTAAATAATTCTAAAATCCATGGGTGCCGTTGTACACTCGGCAGCTACAGTTGTAGCGCCAGGTATAACTTGGTATAAAAGGGGCTTCCGGGGTTGCAGACGGCTAGAGTGGGAGCTCGAACCGTTCGGTCAGGTAATCCCGGGAAGGACGGCGGTATGTGTGGTCGCATACCGTCGTAAAGACTAGACGGAGCGGTGGGCCCAGCCGCCCATCTGGGAGGAGCCCGATGGGGCAACGCGCTCGGAGGATTCCGGTTGAACTCGTTTCGAGATCCCGGAGTCCAGCGCCGAGGACGGCCACCGGGGGGGTTTTAGTGCGGTAAAAATCCCACATAACCCTGCGTCGCTCCCACGGCGTCGGGTACCTTTTGAAGGTTTCCCCCTCGAAAACAAAAAAAAAAAGGTATAACTTGGTAATATTTTGGTCTATTTATTATATTCATACACCTGTTTTAAATATCATTTTTTTCATACGACGTTAAAAGACTGCCAATGAAAAAATAGTTCACAGATAAGAGTTCCTAGTTATTAAAACACGAGGTATCCAAGATAAAGTAAAAGAGAGTTATCGCGCAACGATTTTAATGAACATGGAATAATCATTAAATACTTAAATTTAATGAAGATAATCGCTTTCAACTCTTCTATCATGATGATAAGGGAGGTACCGAATGCTTAAATCGTAGAATTTAGCTATTGAATGCTTACAAATATAATAACAACGCTAAGCTATAGAAGTATAGATGATAGATAAAAAATTTAACCTTCAACTCCCCGACTACAAGACTTTATACTAAAGTAGTATTTATTTAAAATATTCATAATAGATTATTCCCGCGGCATCGTCCGTTTCGATTAATTAAATATAATATCTTAATGAAGGTAATAAACTACTAACTACGCTAGTGATGCAAAGAATATTATTATTCGAGTATTCGCGAGTGCGAATTCTAATATTCATTTTTTTTTTATTTTGACGAAAATTTTTAATGATTTTAGTTCAAGGAGGTGCTTCTGCATCAACATATACTATTAACCAGTATAAAATATAGAACTAGTGTAGAGGGCGGCAAAATGACGATTTAGCGACCTTTTTATTGGTCGTCGAACATACGCACAATCCTTGCGAATGGGAATATTCGTAACATTACTAATGAGTGTGCCAAATGGCCTAGCCGGATTAATATATGAAATCTGCCCCCGTGGCTTTTTTGACTCAGAATCAATTTAATATAATAGAATAGAAGAAGAAGAATATAAAAGACATTTTCTGACGAGTCTTGGTGACTTGACATATTTTAAGAAGATTGAAATAAAAGATTTTAATTTTCCATTGATTATTTATTTTTTTTACTATGAAAATAAATATTAAATCGAAAAAACTGTTTTTTTAAATCTCGCAAACCGCTTGGGTTAAAGAGCTAAAAATTAGAGAGAATTATTTTTATTTGACACTAGTTTGAGTCCAAAAGCCACGGGGGCAGATTTCATATATTAATCCAGCTAGGCCCTTTCATCGAAATCCTCCCGTAGGATTTTTCGCCAAAAAGTACCAAACACACGTACATCCTTACAAACTTTTGCAATTATTATAACATAGTGAAGACTTTGTAATGTCATATAAGTCGGTATTTTTTGTTTTAGCTGTTTTTAACTAACACGTCTTCGTTTACAATACGAACTGACGTGTTCGTTCGGATGAGTGACGTCCGTGACCCGCCATGATTCACGGACTGTGACCTCTTCGCTCTGTAACTTTCAAGTTCGATTCTCGCCTAGGTTGAGGTCGATACAAAGACTAAGGAAAAACCCATTGGAGAAAAAGTGACGTTATCCTTATGACTTGGATTTTGATTTAAATGTCGAAAATCAGACTCTCTCAATAAATATTACATAAGTGATATTGGAAAGATATTACCGATTTGTTATAAAATCTAAGTTTTAATATTAACTCAAAGTCGTTAATTATTTGTTTACTTGTAATTGTCGTTAATTGTTCTCCTTAAAAACAATTTTATAAACAACACGGATGTGAGCTTTATATTTTTTCTGGCAACTAATACGTTTTACATGTTTTATATTTTTTACTAGCTGTGCCCGCGACTTCGTCCGCGTGGAATAGTTATTTTGGGCATAATTTATTTTTGCAAACAACCTTCTCAGCTTTATAAATTATAGCTGTTACCCACGACTTTGTCCGTTTCATTTTCTATTATTATTTTAGACAATTTAGTTTTGAAAAGAACATAGCTAACATATATAGCTCATATATAAAAAAATGAAATTATTAGAACCTAAAACAAAATACCGTTAAAACAAAATCAAATAGTATTTAAAAAGTATTTTTACACGACGATAAAACGACGCAAGATCTCTAAGATATCAATATCTTCTAAGATGTTCATTGAAATTAAGTGATATCAAAGACAATTTTGTTCACAATTAAATACTCTTAATCAACAACACATTTATTTGGACAAAGATTAATATTATTACGTTTATACAACTCTTAACTAATTTCGACCGAATTTGATTACCATGAAAACGGTTCTAGTGAGTTAATCCTAAAAGATAGACATATACTGTCGCGGACATTTTTTTAGATCATTTCAAGAGAAATAATTCTTTCATACATATATTTTTGGTATCTTGTACCGTTTTCGCAGCGCACGCAACGGAAGCCCTCAAGGATGAATAATTTTCCCCGTTTTTTCACATTTTCCATTATTTCTTCGCTCCTAATAGTTGCAGCGTGATGTTATATAACCTAAAGCCTTCCTCGATAAATGGTCTATTCAATACAAAAAGAATTTTTAAACTCGAACCAGTAGTTCCTGAGATTAGCGCGTTCAAACAAACAAACAAACTCTTCAGCTTTATATATTAGTATATACTTTGTTATCTATTGATTTGTTTGATATCGGGATATACTTTTCAACCAACTCCTCCACATTTAAACGAAGACGTATCGATATAAAGATTGATTTTAACTTTTCCGGATAACAAAGAAATCATTAGAAAATTGGAATATCACTGAACAGCGACATATATTCTAAGTTCATATTTTGTTGCATGTGGTCAAAGATAAGATCTTTTAAGAGGTGCATCGAGCTATTTGTGCGTGTAAATTGTTCTTTGTAAAGCAAAAGACAGAATCAAAACACTTTTACAATTCATACGAACAGGGCGCACCCGCTCGCAGGGCGCTGCCGCACCCTGCTCGCTTATTTTTTATGTTTTCTTTTATGTTCCAACCTAACCTAACCCATCCTGTTTAAAAAGCTACAGCTAAATCCAACTCTTAATAATAACATGACAATACTCCTGCATTTTTAGGATTTAGGTATTCAAAGTGACACTTTTCATCATAATGTTCTCTCAGCAACGGGTCGTAATGTATTGTAATCAATAAGTACCAAACTCATACGGCTTAAGTAGGTTGTGTACTTAGATTAACAGGGTTGATGAATTGAAGTTTAATTTATTAATCACATTTCAGTTTAATGAGCTGTCATTAAACTCATGATATATACTGAAAACAACCGTAAGCATTATGTGACTACCTTTTATAATTTAGGCTTGCACTATACCGCATCATCAGGGAGGAGTTGAAGGTAAAAAAATATCCCGTGTCTTTGCTTAGTATTCTTATTACTTATACGTAAGCACTTGCGAGCCAACTTCTATAGCTTGGGCGTGCAGTACCCTGCATCATCAGGGCTGAGGAGCTTAAGGTCGAAATTGTCATCATGTGTCTTTGCTTAGTAATTATATGACATACCCGAAAGCATTAAATGGCCAACTTCTATGGCTTAGGCTTGCAGTACCCTGCATCATCAGGCTTGAGGAGTTGAAGATCGAAATTTTCGTCTTGTGTCTTTGCTTAGTAATTATATTACATACCCGAAAGCACTAAATAGCTAACTTCTATGGCTTAGGCTTGAAGCACCCCTGCATCATCAGGGTTGAGGAGATGATGGTCAAAATTTTCATCTTGTGTCTTTGCTTAGTAACTATATTAAATACCTGAAAGCACCAAATGCCCATCTCGTATAGTTTAGGCTAGCAGTATCCTGCATCATCAGGGGTGAGGAGTTGAAGGTCGAAATTTTCATTTTGTGTCTTTGCTTAGTAATCATATTACATACCCGAAAGCATTAAATGGCCAACTCCTATGGCTTAGGCTTGAAGTAACCCTGCATCATCAGGGTTGAAGAGTTGAAGGTCAAAATTTTTACCGTTCATCTTTGCTTGGTATTTTTATTACATAACCGTAAGTACCAAATAGCCAACTCTTACGGTTTAGTCTTGAAATACCCTTACATCATCAGGGTTGAGGAGTTGAAGATAAAATCTTTGTCCCACGAATTTGTTTATCAATCTTATTATATATCCATAAAAACAAATTGACTTACTTCTACGGTTCAGGCTAGCAGTGCCCCTGCATCATCAGGATTGAAGAGTTGAAGGTCAATTTTTCTAGGAAATATCTACTTAGTAATCTCATTCTACATTCAACTCAATTGGACTCCTACAGCTTAGGTTTGGCCGAGCATCGCTAATTTCGTTAATTTGCTTCAAGGAAATGGATCCTATGATCAGAACCGTATCAAACTCATCAGAGTTCTCTTGAAGTAGGTACATTCTTTCAAATATAAGAAAAATCATCAAATTCGGTTGGCGGGAAATTGAGTTATTCATCTATTTATCGCGCACATCGTTAATGCAAATATCAGACTTATGCGCTTTTCTTATGGATGCCATTGTCAAAAGTGAACTAAAAATAAATGGGACCCCATGACACGCACTACCTTTCAAATGAAAAAAAATCATCCAAATCCGTTCACCCAGTGCGGAGAAATCGAGTAACAAATATAAAATTAAAAAAAAAAATACAGACGAATTGATAACCTCCTCCTTTTTGGAAGTCGTTTTAAAACTATGTTTTAACATAAAAATCAAAGCGAAATACTAAAGTTTATTGAGGTAGCCTCCAAATTGACGGACTTTCATACATACTTACATCTCCTATTTGGGTTAAATTGGGGGGGGGGGGATCAGAAAATTCATTCCTAACTGACGTCTATGATGTTTATTCAATAGATGAGTGAGAGAGCATCCTTTCGTTTTTATATAAGTATATATAGATATAGAGATATAGATTTGTATAGTATCAAATAACATAGGTACACACATAACCAAAAATATTACATAACAAAGGAATACATTTTACAGACAATAACATGTTTAGTTTCAACCAATTCAACTATGCAGTTACTCATCTTATTAACACTTATCGAGCACAGAACAAATACTGCGTAGTTTTAAATTGACATAACTTTTTTATTTATAAACCGATTTACATAAAATAAACACTAAATGTTAAGTGAAGTTTTCCACAACTCATCCGTGAAAATTATATTCAAATTGGATCAGCCGTTTCTGAGATTAGCGTTTTCAAACACACAGACAAACAGACAAACAGACAAACAGAAAAGATTTCTAAAAACCATTATTTTGGGTTCTATATCGTATTAAAGACCCCTAGAAATGGTTTTCACCTAAATTTATTCCATGTACAGACAGCGACCTCTTACAGATTTATTATAGTATAGATAAATCGGTAATTATAGGCCTTTATTATAGAAGGTGAACCTCAGAGCGGAATTGTTGCTTCGGAAAGACAAACTTGCAAAATTTAAATCATTTTAATACAATTTGCCTACTCCCCATTTATTTATACTGTTAAAGTCATGTTAACATTGGTTTAAATTTGTTTGGTATTATTGAATTATTTTCCTACACATTATATCCAAATAATAATTAAGGTCAAATGACGATTTCTGACAGAAAATCTTCCGTTCATCATTAATTACTTAAATTTACAAACAAACATGGTAAAAAATTCGGAAACAAAAACGAGTAGCGAACGCGAGTCACACTTTACGCGAAGAATGCTTAGTACCATAACACAATCTATTTACAATAAGTACCTTGTAGGTACATACACAAATTAAAATATTTGGTTCAAAAAGAATACTAAAAACACGCCTTCAGTATGCATAAAAATAATATATTTAAAATAAAATATACTACTTACGATACATGTTTCTACGCATTTTACCTATACCAATATTTTAACTCTACCAGCTACCAAAGAGTAAATGCAACCGATGACTGCTAAGTCGGCAATGACCGAGTAGCGCACTCCAAATACATACAGTATAATGTAATACATCCAACCCAATACATACAGACGGTTTAATGATTGCTCTCTAGATTATAATATTTTAGTGGTGTAAAGAAAGGTACCGGTAAGTTTTAAAAAGTCTAAGTGAGATCCCATTTTATGTCATGTCAATCGCAGACATTATTTTTAAGCAATAAATGGGTGCTAGGTATCCTGGTATCAGTAAGCATGCCGCTGCTCTCTATACAATCATAGATTCAAAAAATGTGCAGCGCGGTTTATATTCCTTCAAAGCACATCTAATAAAAAAGCTCTATATTCGCTTTCTCAGAAAAGTTCATCAAGAGGTAGCTTGATGAACCTGACTCGATCAACAGACTATTTCCAGGATTCCAAATTATTGTATCGTTATGTAAACTTCATATAATATATGCATATTATACCTTCATTATATTTTACTTATTTACATTCTGATTCGATTAGATTTAAATTAACTTCCAAGATTTAATTAGATTGTTTGTTAGTTACAAGTGAACCTAATAAGGCGAGTTAAAATACATTTTCTAGTTAGTTCTGGAGTATTAGCACTTGACTGCCTATTGACATAATGATATAAATAATTTATTGTTATGCCTAGTTGAGGGGGGGGGGGGACAGGTACCAAGAAGTTTGTTCCTGTAGTTCCGGGGCCAGAATAGGGCTACGAGGGTTGCGAGTGGCTAGACTGGGAGCTCGAGCCGTCCAGCTAAGCGACCTCGGCAGGACAGCAGCGTGTATGGTCGCGTGCCGCCGTAGAGTCGAAGATGCAGTGAGTGTATTTGCTCATCGGGGAAGAGCCCGAAAGGGGCATCGCTCTGGAAGGACTCCGGTAGTGTTCCGTAGGAGATCTCGGAGTCCTCCACGCAGTGGAAAGGACGGCCCCCGGGTGGTTTTAGTGCAATAAAAGAGCCACATAACCCACGTCGCTCCCACGGCGTCGGTTACGTTTTGAAGGTTTCTAAAAGGTAACCAAAAAAAGCACCAAGATTTTGTCAGGTGCCTTGCTCTATTCCTTGATGCTATTATTATAGATGACGATGACGACGATTAAAAATGTTTTGTTTTCAATTATAATAAATGATTTTGATTATGAAAAATAATGTCATTAATTAGTCAATGATTAAAATAATTACTGTACTTAATTATTTGGTATTTAATTATTCAGTTTAATTAGTAATTAGTAACTGTCGGCAATTAATAAGTTCATTTTTGACTGTTCAAAAGTTCCCAACAAAAATGTTTTTTTTCATAGTTCCTCGGACAGATTTTGACTAAGAAACGTTATGCACTATAATTTTCATACTGGGCAACACTTGGCCCAATTCTCATACAAATACAGTCAATCACCTTAATTTTGCTCTGTAAGTACGCATACTAACTTGACGTTTGAGTTCATGATTCACGATAAAGGAAAGATCCAAATATATTGGAAAATCGCTTTTTTATAGGTTTGAAGACGCAAATGAGCATACAATCCACTAACGGTAAGTGGTCATTGCCGCCCATGGATGTAAGTAACTCTATATAGAACAAAGGTTCAATCTGATGTCAATCACAGACGCGTTGCTACTCCCGAGGAATAAGATGGTCGCCTCAATTCTTATGTAAGCAATGTTTTTTTAGAGGCATATGGGGCACACAGTGCCAGATTTAGAGGAGGGCATCTGGAGATACTATCCTGAAGCCTTTTCAAAAGAGGTTTTCCCACCGATGAGATTTGGAAAAATAGAAAATAATTGTCATGATAAAATAAGAAAAATGTTTGTTGCAGAAACATGATTGAGGGAATTTTATATACGATGTTTTAATTATGATTTGATAAACAGATTTTTCTAGTGTATGCAGGTCAATGAGCTTGATACAACAGTATTTCTCTAGAGTTGGAAAAATAGAATAACTTGTAACAGTAAAGAAAATATAAGTATATTATTCTAAAAACTGAGCCAATGCCATACCGATTTATGATCTCAATAGTTTCTTGTTTATTCCAATGATGTTGTAGCTGTATAATCCGTTTAGGATGACGAATCATTTCAACTTCCATTGATTAAGGTACTTCTTTTTTACACACTGTAACGAATTACGTTTAAATATAACTTATTATGTATTTTTTTCTTCATGTACGTATTAGGTACTGGTTTTAAACTTGAAACGTTTGACTTGTAGGGAGAAAAATAGACATAATGCGAGTACATAGTATAATATCATATGGTAAGTACCAAGAGACAACAAATATTCGCATATTTACCTACTTTTTATTGTGTAGTTACAAATTAAATCCAAGCTTTTCATTCCAACGATTCAAAAAATTCTCTAATATTTTAGTGATCTCCATGTATCCTTGTTTCCAGTTGCGTAGCTAGGCATGGGCGCAGTGTGCCATTGCCCAGGGCCTTGTACATAAAAGGCCTCGCGGGGCCACTTTGGAGGAGGTGGCGGAGGCATTTTCAAGGGAACCAACCCATGGAATTATGTGTGTATGACGTTGTGACCACCTACCATCAGGTGGACTAAACGCTCGTTTCCTACTTGTAATACAAATTTCCTAATTGTATACAAAAAAAGGTTAATTGGAAGAGTTGTATCAAAGCACTGGATTATCAAGACACTCCTCATTGTCGACTAAGATAGCACTTAGATGCAAATAATGAATAGTCTCCCTGTTCCCTGTTTTATATGAAGTTACTTACAAATACAGACTACGTTGATCACTTGCCATCATGTGGTCTTAATGTTCGTTTGTTACTTCAATTATATACAGTTACAAAAAAGTTTAATTGAAAACGTTCTATCTCGTAAAAGACTAGTTTTGCGAAGGGTTTCCTACTGTCGATTAATGCAGGCCTTAGATGCAAATAATGAATCGATTCTTAGTATAAGTACTCAAAGTAGGTAATCTACCTCGTAAAGACCTGAGTTCGAAATAAATTGCTTTATCGGTTTCTTTACCTATTTTGCATTATATAGAACAATATATTCTGATATGATAATCATATATAAATGTAATCTTTCACAGTCCAAATCACTCCAAGTATATCTAGATAGCAGTTATAAAAAAAAGTAGGATTTACTGCATTTTACGATCTGTATCTGTTATATTAAATTGAATTGAGATATTATCAACATAAATACACGCACGCACGCTTTCTACACTCATAACCCTACAGTAGGATTTTCTCCTGTCGTGGGTACCATGGACACACACAAGACGAATACACAAACACCCAGACCCAGAACAGGAATCTGAACTCATCATTCAGATACCTATCTGATCGGGAATCGAACCCGGAACCCATTGCGCGTCAGACCGGTATGGTAACCGCTACGCCACGCGGGTCGTCAATAATAATAATGTTATTCGAAATGTTTTTGTAGACACGTGTTTATAATTTTTTCCTGAAGTTTTGCTCGCGTGAATTTTCGCGCATCGTTTCATGCATGTAGGTAAAATCACGCAGAATCTATCTACCTACCTGTCTACCTATCTACTTACCTATAATAATACCGGTAATATCCTCTAGCTTTAAGAGGCAATCGAGTGCATTATCTGTATTAGTAATCTCTAAGTTTAAGTCTACGTCCCTGTAGCCTCGGGGTCAGAATAGGGCTATGGTATCCCCTGCCTGTCTGCCTGTAAGACGCGACTAAAAGGGGCTTCCGGGGTTGCAGACGGCTAGAACCGTTCGGTCAGGCAATCCCGGGAAGGACTGCGGTATGTGTGGTCGCATACCGTCGTAAAGACTAGACGGAGTGGTGGGCCCAGCCGCCCATCTGGGAGGAGCCCTATGGGGCAGCGCGCTCGGAGGATTCCGGTTGAAGTCGTTTCGAGATCCCGGACTCTCCTTTTCAGCGCCGAGGACGGCCACCGGGGGGGTTTTAGTGCGGTAAAACTTCCACATAACCCTGCGTCGCTCCCACGGCGTCGGGTACCTTTGGAAGGTTTCCCCCTCGAAACCAAAAAAAAAAGTTTAAGTCTAAGCTCGTTAGACTAATATTGGTCTTTGTGGCGGAACATAGTCGGCCCGACACACAAGTTTCCACATTTGATTACCAGCCAAGTATGCGTTTGATTAATGATAAAATATCGGGTTTGGGTTTTACTTTTTTTTATAATAATGAAATAGCAAACGATAATGCAGTCCACCTGATGGTAAGTGGTCACTGCCGCCCATGGACATCTGTAAGCAAATTCATATAGAACATAGGTTTTATCTGAAGTCAATCACATGCGTTGCTACTCCCGAAGACTAGGATGGTCGCCTCATGTGAAAGTGTGCCGGCAACCACACCCTTCCATCCAAGGAATGCTTCACGTTAGAAATAGGTGTGGCGGTGGTACCTCCCCGGTTGGACTACACCCGTTCTACCACCTTTAAGACTATTTACTGTTTATATAGTTGCCTATGTATATGGCTATGTTAAATGCAGCCAAATGGAAATTTGTAGAGCGATGATATGAGTTTTGTTGTAACAATTGTAACTAAAATATAAATAAGTATATGGTAGAATCAATTTAGTACCTAACTGTCAGTTATTTCCAAAACTTACTCAGACATTTATTCTACTTATTTACAATGATTCGAAGCACTCTTCACCTATTTACCCACAGACCGTGCACGGTCCCGTTACCATAAGTTTACCACTATATTCCGGCCGCTTAGAGCAGCGGTACTCAACCTTTTTATTGTAAGGGCCACAAACATGTTTCAGCGGAGTGATTCCGGGACCCAAGCAGTGGCGTAACGTGCGGTTATGTTGCCCGTAAAGCAGTGATAGCCTAATGGTTGAAACTTGCTCTGTCAATCGGGCGGTCCGAGGTTCAGACCACTGATTCAGTCAGCGTCAGTTACACTAGTTATATTGAGAATTTAGTATGCAAGTATACTAAATTCTCAATATAACTAGTGCAGAGAAAATTAAAATGGAAGTTAGAAAGATATTTGGCAATCCTTATCAATAGCATTAGTGTTATAAACGTGAATGTATGTTTGTTACGCTTCCACGTGAAAAGTACTGGTTGGATATCGCTGAAATTTGTCACACACATAGTTTATGACCGAGTTAAAAACATTGGATATTCCACAGTGGTAGAACACGACTGAAGCGGGCGAGACCGCGGAAACAAATCATTAAATATTAAATGGTTCATCAAGCATAACAGTCCTGCTGCTGGGCAGGGGTCTACTTTAAGAATGAGAGAGTTTAAGTTTTTAATACTTTTTCACGATGTTTTTCTTGCAGCCACAGTTAGTTTGTAAGATTCATATGATTTTAGAAAAATAAGTGGTGCCTGCGTGGAATTCTAATCTGCAACCCTCGACTTAGCTCCCGAGTTTAAACTATTACACTATCTCAGGTCATATACGAGATATAATACAACAAAATCAAAGAAATTTAAGCATACCTACTATTCGACATCAACTTCACCTAGATGTATAACTAAAATATTTTTTTTAATATTTATGTTATGAATGTAGTTTAAAATGTTCCAAAATAATAGTTTTTTAATTCACCGTTTAATACTTTATAAATATCTTTATAACATGGGATTGAAACTAAATTAAGTAGGTATTTAAATTGTCACGTGTTGAATCTTTAAAATATTAGAATGAATAAAACATTTTATTCTATAATAAGTACATAATTATAATACTTTTATTATATTATATCTAAACTACTCACGAATCGCCAATTGGCGCAACCTTGTAGAATTATCGATTTAAAAATAATCCGAAATTATTAGTATTTCGTCAATTCGTATTTAATTATCATAAAATTTAACGTCATATTCTGTCATTGATTGTATTTTGAGAAAATGGTAAAGTTTTTAACCATATTTTTTTCACTTTTACATCAATTAATAACAAACACGACCGTCAAGAATGCTTCCTTTCAGCGGCCAGATTGTACCGACAGGCAGTAGTACCTTCTTATTTTTTATACCGATTTTATCAGTTTGTTATTTTCTGATATTTGACGATTCCATTTTTAAAATATTCATTTTATTATTATTATTATTATTTAAAAATATTTTATAAACCTAGCTAAATTTAGAACCTCCTGCTTTCTTTAATAATATAAAAAAGCAACATTGATTTTGTGCGATTATGAATCGGTTTTGTAACCAATTTAATGAAGAATACTGATTTGTGTCGCACATTTTGCGATTTTTTCATTTAACGAGCACTGTTTGAAAAAGTATATTATCCCTCTATCATTAGTTTGTTACTTGCATAACCTGTTGCTTAGTCATCCAGGGTCTAGAGTAATTATTTCTCGAAACTGTAACGAGCCACGATAATGCTAATTGGTATCATGTGCGAAATGATGTCATAATTGTTTGCCTAATAAAAACTTTTTAACAAAAAATATCTACCGACTTCCATGTCACAAAAAAGTAAAAAATAATTTAAATATATTTTGGTCTAGAACATACTCAGTACTTAGTACATAGTCCTGAAGTCGGTGCTCGACATATTTCGCTGGACGACGGTAACTACGTCCTATATGAGCACTTACTTTACTTTTTTGTGACATGGAAGTCGGTAGATATTTTTTGTTAAAAAGTTTTTATTTTACACTTTTTAGTGACTATATTTTTATGTTTGTATTTAAATAAAGCCTCTAAGTTTGCTTTGTGCATCTACATATTCACAAAAATTAAACATAAAACACTTTTACAATTCATACAAACAGGGCGCCCCCTCTGGAAGTACCCCTCCATCATCAGGGTTGAGGAGTTGAAGGTCAAATTTTTCATCTTATATTGTTGCTTAGTAATCTTATAACATATACGTTAGTACCAGGTGGCTAACTTCTATGGCTCAGGCTTGCAGTACCCTGCATCATCAGGGTTTAGGAGTTGAAGGTCAAAATTTTAATTTTGTGCCTCTGTTTGGTATTATTTTTACATACCCGTAAGCACCAAATTGCCAACTCCTATGGTTTAGAATTGAAGTACCCCTTCATCATCAGGGTCGAGGAGTTGAAGGTCAAAATTTTAATTTTGTGCCTCTGCTTAGTATTATTTTTACATAACCGTAAGCACCAAATTGCCAACTCCTACGGTTTAGGATTGAAGTACCCCTTCATCATCAGGGTTGAGGAGTTGAAGGTCAAATTTTTGATTTTATATTTTTGCTTAGTATTTTCTTTACATAACCGTAAGCACCAAATTGCCAACTTCTATGGTTTAGGATTGAAGTACCCCTCCATCATCAGGGTTGAGGAGTTGAAGGTCAAATTTTTCATCTTATGTTTTTGCTCAGTAATCTTATAACATATACGTAAGCACCAAATGGCTTATTCCTATGGTTTTGGCTTTAAGTACCCCTGCATCATCAGGGTTGAGGAGTTGAAGGTCAAATTTTTGTCCCATGAATTTGCTTAACAATTTCATTATATATTCGCAAACATCAAACGACCAACTTTTATAGTTCAGGCTAGCAGTACCCCTGCATCATCAGGATTGAAGAGTTGAAGGTCAAATTTTTCATAGTAAATACCTACATAGTAATTTTATTCTATATTTTACTCAATTGGACTTCTCCAGCTAAGGTTCGGCCGACTATCACTAATTTTATTATTTTGCTCCAAAAAGTTGAAGATCCTATGATTAGAACCTTATCAAACTCTTATCAGACTACCCCTGGAGTACATCCTTTCTAATAAAAAAAGAATCATCAAAATTGGTTGGCGGGATATTGAGTTATTCATACATTTATCGCGTACATTGAAAATGCAAATTTAAGACTTATGCGTTTTTCTTATGGATGCCCTAGTCAAAAAAATACTAAAAAAAAATGGGACCCTATGACACGCACTACCTTTCAAATAAAAAAAAATCATCTAAATCGGTTCACCCAGTCCGGAGAAATGAGGTAACAAATATAAAAAAAAAAAAAAAAAAAAAAAAAAAATACAGACGAATTGATAACCTCCTCCTTTTTGGAAGTCGGTTAAAAATGTATAAATCTCCTTGAAGTGTATAAAACCATGAAACAATTTGGAAAAGAAGAAGACCGGCAATAATACATCTACGCATGAAATTAAAGACAGTTAATGCAAACAAATTTATTCTATGAAAGCGAAATGCGGTTGTGAGGATGCATTTGTGATTGTTACTCTTTCAGCAAAAAACTACGAGTTAGATTTTATTAAAAATTTGAACACACGAAGACGCGACACGTCCGACGCGGGCAAACCCTCGGGATTACCTATAACATAAATTCATGAGACTTGGAAAACTTTTTGTCTACTTACTGTAATAACATAGTAGCGGGTAGAGCAATCCCAACCTACACCACTGGGTGGTGTTGCCATATTAAAGTCACGGAGACTTTATTACGAATTTTTGAAAATTTACACTTACTCGACGTAATACTTTAGTGCATGAATTTTAGGTTCATTCCCCGTGTTACTACCAATCTTACTACCAGTAGTAAGACGGGGAATTTTATTACGGTTTTTACTACTGCTGCTGCTAGTAGTAGCACGGGGAATAAAAAAATACCGTTCTTACTACTATCTTAAATCTCAAACGAAAAATCCATTTGGGCTCTGGGCTGTAGAGTAAACCCAAGAAATGGACATTTATACACAGTCATATACTCGCAAAAAATACCCTCCAAGTAACTTGGAGATGTCAAGAACATGTCAAGTCAATCACAACACTTGTTTTTAAATTGTATTTTCTGCATTTATATGAAATAAACGTACCCACTCGCAGAACGCTAGTTTGTGTGTTCTTTTATGTTACAACCAAATCTAAATAAATTTGGTAGAACTATAGCGACATCCAACGCTATAGTTCTACCAAACCCTAATCGTCGGGGTAAAGAAATTCAAAGTAAAATTTTTCATCATAATTTAAGAATACACGTTAAAAAACATTAAAAATGCATTTCTAAGATCAAACTAACGTACCTGCGGAAAGTGCGTAAGTAGATTTTACTGTATCGTATCTAATGGAGATTTGGCGAAAAATACCACTTTCGGATGAAAAAAAGAGGTGCTCAATTCATCTGTATTTTTTCTGGAGCCACTAGTCCTAAGTAAAAATGTACAGGGCAAATAATGTCAATTTTCTCATAGCCTATTACTTCTTTTTTAATATATTTCTCTTAAATCTATATTTATTGCATTAAAAGTTAAAAAAGTAAGAAAATCGTAAGTCCTGTATGATTTTCTTGATCACCGCATCAAAATAAATGAATGTACCAATTTTGATTCGATCTTAGGTAAGTTCTAAACGGAAGTACTTCCATACCACCGCCACACTTATTTTTTAGTGTAAAACGAATGTTGAGTTTCGGCTCACGTTTATATGAGATGACCATCTAAATTTTTGGTGTGATTGACTTCAGATCAGAAAACACATAGTTAAGTATCGCCCTGCGAGCGGGTACGTCTATTTCGTATAAATTCAGAAAATACAATTTATAAAATTGTTGTTAGCCAAAGAGAAAAAAACATTTTAGTGTTCGAGAGTAGCAACGCATCAGTGATTGACTTCAGATGGAACCAATGTGTTTGACATCTCCAAGTTACTTGGAGATGTCCAGGAGCAACAGTGACCGCTTACCATTAAGTGGGTTCTATGCTTGTTCGTTACTTCAGTCGTATAAAAAAAAGTTTAATCTTATCTACATTACCTGACTGCGTCGTAAGGAGAGTATTTTTTGCGAGTATAAGACTGTATTTAAATGTCCATTTCTTGGGTTTACTCTACAGCCCAGAGCCCAAATGGATTTTTCGTTTGAGATTTAAGATAGTAGTAAGAACGGTATTTTTTTATTCCCCGTGCTACTACTAGCAGCAGCAGTAGTAACAACGGTAATAAAATTCCCCGTCTTACTACTGGTAGTAAGAATGGTAGTAACATGGGGAATGAACCGAATTTTATACTCAAATTGAATAATCAATATCTTACAGATTTATTTTAGAGCCTAAGATTAATTTTTACGCAGTGGTTGATTAGATTATCATTTGTGGAATTAAAGAAATTAAGCTGATAACGGTTTAATTTTTTGATATTTTTTACTCGTATCGTATCTTAATTATTGAACCAGTAGTTATATAAGCATCTACATATATCATACATTTAATTTTAAAGCATATTTTTGTAAATTACGTTTATATTAATAATTTCATATTTTTTTATTTCATAGTTGATACTAAAGTATAAATGCATGTTATTTCTAGAGAAGTAGATCAGCTATAGATATAATATGTTACCTATTAAAATGATGTTAATAGGACATAATTACAAATAAACAAAAGCTTTTATTACATGCATTTTATATTTATCTGTTTAAAGATAATCCGGATTAGGCAATATAAATACATAGGTACGTACTGTTCGTACGTACGTAGGTAATGTTCGTATGAATCTTACGAGTTATGACAATTCAATATTTTCAATTATTTGAGAAATAAGTACCTACTTCAATATTTATTTATAATTTTCTTTTTATTAATAAGTACGTATTCTTATTTAATTGTTTATCAATCTATATAATAAGTGGTAATAAATAATGTTTATTTATTTCAATTCATATAACTGTTATTGCCATCATTAGGATTATTGACGTCTATCGAATTAAATCGCCATTAGGAGTCATTTATGACCAGTGCTTTTCAAAGTATGGTTCACGAGAATGAGAATCTCAAAATATTTTTAAGGATGTCGAGAAGGGGTCGCGAAATTTCAGCAAAAAAAATACTAAGATAATGTTAATTAAACGACATTTCATATATTCGTATTGTTAGTATGTATGTATTGTTAGTACCTGTATTTAACCAATACATAATTATAACAATAAATAAATATTTTGTGAATATATGATACAGATAACATGATTTAATCAAGGCAGAAGACAGATATAAATCCAAATAGGCAAATGTACATATTTACATACTAAAGGTCGTGCTTGGAAAATATTAAAAAACATTGATTTTATGACGTTCGACGATGACGTACGAAATAACATAGACATCACAATAATACTATTATGTAGGGAATGATCTTATTATTATACTAAAACGCAATATGTGTTGTACGATCTATACAAGTTTACATGTATTTCTATTTTCAGAAATATACCTACCTAATTTCAAAAATACAGAAAGAACTCATCGAGGTTAACAGTTAACGTCGAATTATATAAATTGTCGAAGGCTACCTTTGTAAATAAGTTAAATTGCTATTTTCTTAACATTTCCTATTGTATAAATATATACAGTCAGAAACTTTAAGGAACAATTGAGGATGTGCACAATGGAGGATTTTTTAGTCTTTCTCGAACTATATGTTCGAAATAATTTGTCATTAACTTGGGTAGTTGAATTGCACGGGAAACATATTTATCCTAAGCTATCCAATTTAATCCTCGGGGATAACAAGACATCTGTGGTCAATCTCAGGTAGGGCCCTAATTTTATCTAAAGTTAATTAGTGATTAGTGATGTCCTAAGGCAGCACTAGTAAATTTCCATCTGTTGGTCTGCATGATCGTTTGCGATTTCTGGATAATAAAATTAGTGCTAGTATTTTTCCAACTTTTTTTACAAAGAGGTTTTACAAACGCCGACATTCGCGCTAATTATACAATTTACAATTGTTTATGAACTGTTTTACGATGGAATTATAAAATGTAAATGATTATCATTATTTTGAAATAGATAATAATGTAACATTTAATAATAATACACAGAGAAGCTTGATAGTTCAACTAATGTATGTTTTTCACATAACCGTGTAAATATCGTAAATAATGCATTACCGTATGTAGTTAAATGATTACATGTCCACAAGTTTATTAGTATACTCACGATGGGTGTTCACTTTGCTTGGGGACCCCGTCATTATCTAATATGTCTGTCTGTAAATTCAGTACATCCTTCTTACTAGCGTTATTTTCAAATGCTCGGTCAGAACTACCCTTATCAAAACTTTTAACTTCCTCCCCATTCTCTGATTTTGAGAGTACCCGCGGATTGACATCTTCCGGTACGATTGTTGTGGTCGATTCCGATAGTTTATCGATATTCATGTCATTCACAAAAGAACTATCACATTGCGGTGGTGATTCCCTACACTCCAAACTAGATTTGCTTGTTAATGAAATTTCACTTTTAAATGGCATCCCTATTACTGTGTTACATCATTTAACATAATCCACGTAATATTATATGTTATTCAAGCACATGTTTTGTTATCACTTATTTGTATTAAATTAATCCGACAAAGATAACACTAATTTCACTTATATATTTGTTATTTCAATATATTAAATTGTATTTCTTTCCGATATAATGTTTTGTTATTTGAATAGTCATAACGCCGATCTCATTACTAGCGTCGATCGAACTAAATCGGCGATTAGTCGAGACCTGTTTGACCTTATAATAAATCGGCTGCGACATTAGGAAACGATTCCACTTTAATTGACGAAACGTAGGAAAAACATTAAAATACGATTAAGCGGTCTCACATACCTCTCTACGATGGACACGGTCTGTGCGGCGGTACGCAAGTAACTGAGTCGAGTTCACGACTCATTCGTCAGGGAAATCCACCTTGCGATTCTTAACATCTTTGTTTTCGTCTCAGTAACACGTATTCACACACACATATATAGTATTTGCATTTTATGAACCACAAATATCAGACACACAACACCAATAAGCACCAAATAAAAACTAACAACGAACTAGCATGCATGACTATTTAAAATACGAAATCCGTCTGCCCGCAACGTTAGTTCGCACCTCTATACTTCATAAGCCCACATTAATTGAAATTGGACCGTAAAGTAACTGCATAAATTATCAATAGCAACGTCATTCAGCAATAGTGACGCGTTGCTGTAAATTGTGAAACATTTGTAGGTCCTGCAATAATGTTCAATGAATAATAGAAAAGATAAGGAAATTATGAATAAGGATAAGATAATAAATGTTAATTAATTCTAAATTAATCATCTAGTACATCTGTGATTGTTGTTAAATTGTTACGAATAAAAATTAAACGGTTTACAAAGTCATTACACAAAACTCAACTAATGTTTGGTGCGTGGGATCTTATATGTGATATAATGTTTATGGACAATGTTATTATTATGTAACATGTGATTTAAAAATTAACAAATGTATATGACTTATCATTGATAAATCAAATAGATGATAAGGTCGTGCCTTATCACCTAATGATCAGATGAACCCTTATCGTTATGTAATTTAATTTTATTACGACGCTTAGTTCATCTACATTGATATTTTCTCGGTTTTATTGTGAAACAATGATGGTCATTATTTATTACTTTGTATTATAATGTTTAGCGTGTTATGTTTAATCGTTTTATAAGCTGTAATTTTCATAATCCCGGTGAATGTTACATTATATACTTCATTATATATCAATGATTTATAATATTACATCTGACTAAAAATGTGGCGGTAAGAAATTAATAAGATGATGATATTTCTTCAATATAACATAACATACATGACGACATTTATTTATTAGAACAGAAAAAAACAAAACGCAATCACGATAATAATTTCCTCTTTTTAATCATTTTAATGCAAACTCCTCGAAATACATCCTTACATTAAGTAGTCAAATTAAGAATTAATTCAGTAATTGACAATAACTAACCTTAGATATTTGTTTTTTATTGTTTAAAGTCTTTATTTATGTAAGTAATTAAAATCTAAGGCAGGGATTCATAAACTGGGCATCGAAGCGCCTTAGTGCGTAATAGTGATGTCGCATTCGCCAATATTCGCATGTTTTAAGATATTCACATTCGCAATCGCATTCCCAAGATTTGGTGCGAATGTTTTACGAATACAAAATTGCATTGCTTCGCAAAAAAAGGCCGCCAAATCTAACCAAATTGAACTCGAACTGCAATTTATCGACTTAAAAAAACGTTGCCAAACTTTATATCCTCTGGCACCCTATACCAAGAACTGAAAAAAACTAGAATTTGTATTTGTTGATAAGGAATATTCGCATTTGCATTCGCATTTGAAAATGTCAAATAATGACATTCGTTACATCACTAGTGCGTAGGAGCACTATCCTGGGGGAGTTGCGAAACGATACGCATAGTTCACTTCACGGGATTTTTGGCCTTAATTTCTAAAAATGAGTATGGTACACAGTTTGCCAATCTCATTTTAAGAAATTGAGGCCACAAATCCCCTAAGGGTTTACCCCTAAGGAGTAATTTAGCCGAAGTTACTCCAGATATTCTATTTTGTTTAGAGGATAAGTACCTCTTATAGGAGATGCCTATACTAAACAATTATCTGATTGTTTTATTATGGAATTCTCATATTTTTTTAATTACATGCGTGTGAAAAATCATCTAGAGATACATATCCTTACGATTGACTGTTATTCTGTCCCTGGAAAAGCTGTCAAGGCGTCAGAAAGATCTATTACTTCTTTGTAGAGAGATCAACGTAAAGTTTCTTTACTGCCAAAAGATAACAGTCATTATGATTACGCACCAATAAAAGACCGCCCCTACCGGTCTGCCAAATATCATAACCATAGTGCATACATGCAACTGATATGTGACGTCAGCATTACCGTCACCCTTTAACAACTTAATCTGGAAAATAACTAACATTTGAAACGATGAATTAATTTATTACCGTCTGATACCATGACGTGTACCTGTTTGTAGTCATTTTCGCATGACGTGTTCCTTCGTTTGACGTTTATTGCAAATTAAATAAAGTTCTCATCATTGCAAAGCGATTTGAATTTGAGTTTCATAACACGAAATAATACTCATCGAAAATGATTAAATTAAAAATTAAAAATATAATTTGTATAAATTGTCATTATTAAATTGTTATCAATTTATACATATAAGAAACATATGACCGATTGCCGGAGTTTCTACTTTTCATTACCAAAAGTTTAATTTTAATTTAAAATTTTAATTACTCATTCTTATGGCTATGATGGCAGCATTTTAGTCCTTGGGAGTAACTCATTTGTGATGGACTTTAGATACTTACACCCTATGTTCTGCATGAAGTTGCTTGCTTGTACGGCAGTGACCACTAACCATCAGGTGAATTGCAAGCTCGTTTGCTACTTCAGTCTTATAAAAAAGATCAGTCTTATTATATCGTGATAACAGTAATACAAATAAAACACGTGTAAAAATTACGAAACGGATTGGCCTCCAATAAAGGACTTTATAAATTATATAAACTAAAAGCCAAGGCTAAGCTAGTTTCGATGCAATTTGTGAAATTGCTAATATGTATTGCGTTTTATTGATGACAATAATCCAAAAAGGCCATTTTAAATTGAGGTTAGATATATTTAAAAGATCATATTTAACTCAAAACACTCGCACGCAAAAGGCGTTGACCTCCACTTAATTGTTTGGCCTTAGGTTACTATCGCTTTTGGTGCAATGTCAGTGTCACTCAGTGGGTGGTTAGGTGGTAGGTAAAATGGAATGCTAGTATGATTGCCCGTATTTTGTTTGGGGTAATTGTACTTTATAATTTTCGAGAAAAAATATGTAACGCTAAAACACTAAGTATTTGGCATGATCAGGACTTAAAATACTTAGTCGTAAACAGCGTTGTGTGAAACAAACACTATTACAAGGTTGTCATTGCCACCTTCAAGTTGCAGAAACACAAGCGTCAAAGACTATCGGGGTTTATCCCTTTTCCTTCGCCGACCACTACCTTTTAAAATGTTGCCAAGAGCCAAAAAAGTAAGCAATGAAATATAATATACATTCCTCCTTTATGAAACTACGTCGGACTAATTATGTAGATAACTACTCCAGAGGGTTTCAATAGAATGTCTTATGTACGTACATATTTCAGCTTTATCATATGCTTAAAGCAGAACACAGCATTGCTTACACAGATATCTATCGGTCGATAAAATAACGATCGATCAATGGTTGAAATATCATACATCTATCGATAATTGTGATTAAAATTGATTACTGCGTTTATATTTTAAATGTAGTGCCAACCCATTATTATCCCACTGCTAGGCACGGGCTCAGAATGAGAGTTTTAGGCCATAGTCCACCGCGCTGGCCAAGTGCGAATTCTAGGACTTCACACACCTCCGTGAACTTTTTTTTTAAAGAACTCTCGGGCGTGTAGGTTTCCTCACGATGTTTTCCTTCACCGAAAAGTATTGATAATTAATTTCTAATACGCACGTAATTTAGAAAAATTAGTGGTGCGTGACTGGGTTTGAAAATCGGACCTCCCGATCGAGAGAGATCGCAAGTTTTAACCATTAGGCTATGAGAAGTGATAGCCTATAGATATATATTTTAATTCAATATTTTAAATGTATGCGACTTCAATTGAACCGATTTACAGGGATTACAGTTATAGGGAAGAACTCCCCTCCTTGCTTTCACATACTCCGGCCGTTTCAGCGGTAAAGGGGGGGCATTTTCGGGTCTCGAGGGTTTCCTCTTTGCCCGGGCAGTTCTCAAAGGGCTTAACACCCTCAGGTGCCTTAATATTGTTCCACAACATAGGGATATTAGTTAAAATATTGTAATGTAGAGAGACACCATTAAAATATAACCGACCACACTGTTTAGTGAGAGATGTTAAGAGAACCATTATATTTTCAATGGAGCTATGGTTCATAAATGGTAAGTATGTCAACGCTGTCGAACCATGAAAGTCGGTATTTGTTATCTTTGATATTAAGTAACCTTGCAAATATTGTTTAAAGTCTATATGGTTCGATTACGTTAGGACAATAACAGCTACCTATATCTATTTCCCTATTTAGAATACTAATTTAAGCTGCTTGGAATTAGGAGGATTGGTACGATATTTTGATTTCTTAAAACTTTACCGTTCAATTACTGGACTTATATTTCCTGTTAAAATAAGACTGAAGGCCGCTCTGCCTAAGAGGTCATTGACCAAGAGCAGATTGGTAGACATATGACACTGGGAAAAATATACTTATAAAAATATACCTATTTATAGATCACTCAAAATTGTGAGTTTTCACTTGATGCTTTTCTTCGTCGTTATTATTATATTATTACGTGAAAAACTTGGAATCTCTTAATAATAAAATTGCGCGGAAGCAGGACTATGAAATTTAGCAAGGTTGGCATGCATAAATTATACATAAAACACAACCAAAAGCACATTACACACACCAAAAATCTCAGATGCACTTGCCAAAACAGCTGTCAGTGCATTTAAATGCAGCTTAGTCAATCAAATCTTTCCCATTAATGGGTGTTTTTAAAATTCTCTAAAATTAATAAATAGTTTGAATATATTTAAAAACTTTGCAGTACATAAAATGTTTTTAAATTATAATTGAATTTGAGTACTTATTATTCATGCGATTTTTGACAATATAAGTTTAGTTTTTGAGTAGAATTACGGTCTAATATCGACCGTTGCGACCGGTGACTACTAATTAATATTCTGTAAGAGATATAAAAAACCGTGAAGTGCGGGTCGGGCTTGCGCACGAAGGGTTCTTGAGCACCTTTAGTATCTCTTGAAAAAACCAGAAACATCACATTTGTTGTATGGAAGCTCTCTTATATATTTATTGCATTTTGTTTCAGAATTTATTTGAAGTTAAAGCGGCAACAGAAATACGTGTTCTTTGAAAATTTCAAACATCTAGCTATCACGGTTCATACGATTGCCTAGTAACAGATAGACAGACAAGCGGACAGCAGAGTCTTAGTAATATCGTCCCGTTTTTACCTACTCTATGGATACGGAACCTTAAAAACTAGCAAGCAAATGGAATTCCAATTTTTTTCAAACTTTTATAACAAATGGAACGAAATGCAGAAGCAGGGTATTCGTTTTGACAGAATTTGATCAGCCGGAGGCATGCTATCAAAAACGAAAAAAGGCTTTTCAGATACCCTTGTCAAAAGGGGCTCTTTTGACAAGGATATCAGGAGAACCTTTTTTATTCGTTTGTCATCCAATTATCATTTCATAAATTAATTCATTTATTATTTCCTTTAATTAATTAGTCAAGTACCTATCATCCATTCTGTTGTCTTATACTTTTATAGGAGGTGGAGTTAAGTTTTAATAGAACTAAATTATTATTAAAATACATATACACATTATTTACTTAACAAGTTTTTAAATATATTTTAAAACACTCCGCATCAAACAGGGCTCTTAGCCTTTTGAATTCTTACTTGAATGACAGAATTCAAAAGGTTGTAATAAATGGTAAAAAATCGCCCGGCAGAACGGGCGTTCCACAGGGTTCCATACTCGGACCATTCTTGTTTTAAATTTATATAAATGACTTGCCTTATTATGTAGGAAATAATCACAAGATTGTATTGTTTGCTGAAGATACTTCATTATTATTTAAAATTAAAAGACAACTGGACAACTTTGACGAAGTAAACAATACTATCTCGAAGGTTGTACATTGGTTTTACATTAATAAGCTTCTTCTAAATAAAGTAAATGTATCAAGTCCTTGTTGCCCGTGAGACAGGTTGAAAGTAATGTACAACTCAATGGAACGGTTTTGGATCTTGTGGAGTAAACTGTCTTTCAAGGCGTTACTTTAGATGCCAAATTGCAATGGGTTACTCGTGTTCACAAAATTAATAAGTCTTTTGTGGGTCAATGTATAAGTACGCTTTTATTACTTCCAATTGAAGTCAGTAATTTATCTAGTAAGTTTAAAGCATTTAGTAAGATCAAGCTTAGTCATAAAGCATATTACAAAATTTCTGATTATATAGAAACAGTTTGGGACTGAACAATACGTAATTATTTAAATGTCCAAATGTCAAGCAAGATACTGGAGCTAACTCTTATTACCCATGTAAAAACAAGATGGTGAAAAAAACAAAGAAAAAAGACAAACCAGAAAGTTTCTTGCCGGATCTTCTGAGTTGAGGTTGTGTTCCGATCCAGTGGTAATGTAAAAAAAAAATGTATGTAACTGACAATTTGTAAGTGCCCCCGTCGGCCTATGCGAAATAAAAACATTTCATTTCATTTCATCACCTTTGTTAATTGGTACTATGGACGAAAAGGTTTTTTTTCATAACAATGTACGTGTTATTTTTTTTTGGCGTGACTGAAAACATACGTAATGTACATAAGTAAGTGAGTAATTAAAATGTCATATCCTGCAAAACTTAGAGTCTTAAAAGTAATTATCCCATCTTAGTGATATGTAAATTGTTATATCACTCTGATGAAAATCTCGAAAAAATCTTTGTTTACTTGTACTGAACTTTAATGCTTCAGACAGCTTTAGTTGTTTTTTGAAAATTGCTTAGATTGTTAGAATAACCGCTGAAATTAACGAAAATATTTTGTAATCCTTTATATTGTTATGTCTTAGCTATTCGTAGTTTACAAATCGTACATTTTACTCATTTTATTTTTATTATGTAGGTACCATAGCATTATTATGGCGTTAATGCACCAGAGGAATGGATCCATAAAAATGGATAACATATTCGTAAATATGATTTATGTACTTACGCAACAAATAACTACATGACATAAAACTATATTTCTATTGGATTAACAAATTTCTTCGTAACTAGTCCGCTTCGCTGTAACTGGTAAAACCCACTATACATTTTTATTTATAAGGCCTACTAATTTACAGTTACCTAAAACGAAAAGTATACCTAGTGACAACACAACTCTTTCACACGTTCGACTGATCAGATATGAAGGTCAACTCTATTCACCGTACATCCTTTCCACTACGACCAACAGATGAGCAATTGTGCTAACAAACTGAACTGAACAGAAATTACTAGTAAATCCTTAGTAGATTGAGCCAATATTGGTTTGTGATGATGTATCTCTTGTTAACGGGGATTACCTGTTATGGCGGATGATAATATAATTACATAATATTACTTCAAATACCAGGTGCTTAGTTAACAATAACCGTCAATTGACTGCTTATTATTTATTACGTCCAAAATAGTTAGCGATTTGCGGTTTAATAATAATACATGAATAATTACATATTAAAAGAAGCAAGTTTTATTTACAAAAGAATTTAAAATAAACATCACATCATATAGACGTCATTAATTTGTTTCCTCGCGCGTTCTTTTAGCCAACTTTTTATAATATTATGTTTATTTTTACTTTTTACTAACAATTAATGCCTACACGTATGACATTATGTGCTAGTTTTAAATTAAAAAAATCTAATAAATTATTAAGATACCAAAAAAACATTAAAAAATCCATCCCTTATAGCAAGCTTTTCTGTTTAATGTTGAATAAAAAGCAATACATTTACATTACATAATTTTAGACCTTTATTTTATAAACTATTTATAGGTTCCATATCCAAAATAAAGTGTTCGATTGAGTCCGCGTTATTAGGTAGGTAATGTTCAAAGATTAAAAATTTAAAAACACGTTTAAAGCAAAAAAATGTTTTAACAAAAAAGAGCCGGTAATTAGAACGTGTATCTGAAAATAAATCATCACGTCACAACAAGGATGTTAAGTATTATACGTTCAATAAACAAATATAGTCTCAGAATCGCTATTCTATTAAGTACCTACCTATTTTTATGTGTTTTTTGTTCCTTAACTTTGCGTTTTAACTACTGGTGTTTCTTGTTTCTTGGGCTTCTATCATAATACCCCTTTGCACTTTTTTAGGTCATGGTCTACTACAATTAGCAATGTAGATCAGCAGGCTACCCTATATAATTTTATTGGTATAAACTCCTTCTTGGACGCGTTATGATTGATACGACGTTTTTCTTTGCACACACTTGCAAAGACTTCGATGCGCTCCTTTTCATTCCTTTTTCAATTTCAAATACAAAAAACTTAGGTATTCCATGTTATTTATTAACCATACAGGTCTTGCTTAGTTAAACATTTACATTAATTTGTTTATTCTTTTCCTTTCTACACAATGTTGTATTGAGGACAAACTTATGCATTAGCCCGTGCTTTGGTATGTGTGTACATACGGTTCCGTTAAGTTTTTCTTTATTTATGTGATGCAATTTACACATATACGGTTCAACAACCTTCCAAGTTCATGCTGACAATGAAAAGGTCTTTCACCACCTGGTTTCTCGTTATGTCGTATGTAAAAGGCCGGTTTGACTTATATGTTATAAGTATACCTACCTTTTTTAATCAATATAGGCGAACGACTGTTCGCTCACCTAGCATAGGTAGGTACTAGGGTTGTTACGGATGCAAAATTTTAGACATCCGCGGATGCAGATGCGGATGCGGATTATTGGAAGTTCACATCCGCGGATGCGGATTCGATGCGGATGCGGATTCAATGCGGATGCGGATGCGGATTTAAAAGGATAATTATTTAAATTTTGAGTGCATAAATAGCAAAAAATCAATTTAAAATTAACTTTATATTTATTTAATCATATTTCTAAAATAAAATTACAAGTCTTTAGTTTTACTTAAGACACAACAGAATTTTGAGCTTCAAAAAAAATCTTTGTTTAATAATCAAACTTAAAAATTGGTAAATTATATTTAATAAATAGCAATAATGCAGTTTTCTCAGCTTCCAACCTGTTTCTTAGCGGATTATATATTAACCCAGCTCCACTAAATAGCTGTTCGCTTGGAATTGTGGCTGGTGGAGGTGATAAATATCGGCATGCTAATTTGGAGAGAATTTTAAATTCACAACGGTTAGCTTTCCACTAATTAAGTGGATTTTCATCTAAATTTTTTTGATGATTGTAGTTACTTGTTGATGTGAATCTGCATCCGTTAAACTCCGCATTGATTGATGCGGATGTGAATGCGGATGCAGATGTCTGAATTAATGCGAATAATCCGCATTTGCGGATGCGGATACGGATATTCGTAACACCCCTGGTAGGTACTACTATTTAGCTATAAGTTAGATAAACTTATCTTAGTAGTTATGTAGTCATCAGACTCATTACCATCCGTACAAATCTGTAGATAATGAATAATTTTAATAGGAATTCTACTTGAATTAGTTTATAGACATGCTTCTCTGCTGTGAACAACTATGGAACGCTTCTTCTGTTTCTACTGCCTCAGTAGGCAGTAGCACTTGTGTTTTTACCACACCTTTTAATCAGAAAACAGTAGCTATTTTTGTAATAATGAAGAAAAAGAAATGGCTGTAGAACATTACAGACGAGCCATGAGAGGGTATTCCACATTTAAAAGGAACTGTTATTTACAGTTCAAATGTTAAATATGTAGAAAAATATTTATAAAAACTTCTTAAAGATTTAACAAGACAATAGGATGGCACGCTTTCAAATAATTAAAATAGAAAAATATATTTTAAACTCTGTATAGGTATTATATACACCTACACCGTAGTTGATCAGATTTTGAATATTAATTTTTCCGCGGGCCTCGCGGCATCCTCGAAACACACCGGTTCTTTTGCGAACAGAAATGTTTGAAATTTATTCATATGAACACCTATACATCCTATTACGCGTACTACTTACATTAAAATATTTGGAAGAATACCATTGTAAAAAATTAAAACGACATATTTTCGATAATACTTCGATATAGGAAAAACTTTTTTATTTAAATTTGCTGATTGGTGACCCAATAGCGGTTGTGTTTGTGATATGAAATTTCGGATCTGGATTCGGATAATAATAATATTATTTGGGATATCCGATAGTTAACGGTTACGGAGCTCCGTAACATCCCTGTTCCATAGTAGATAAGTCAATAATGTGCTGAACGGCCCATTATGATATAAAGAGCCCAATCAGAGAGAGAGAGTCAATACAAAGGGACTACTTTTACCGAGACTTATTTCTCTGGTGGTAGTGTGGTGGTGAACCCCCTGCAGCTACATTTTACCATATTCCTTAGACTTGACAAAAAATGTTAAGAATAATTGGCGGGTCGCTTAGGTCTCTTTAGGAGAACTAAGGAGCTAGATAGACTTACCTATTGTGCTTGTGGGAGTAAGTACTTAAATTTATTACTTTGGATTTTGCCTATCCCAGGTTATGTAATTACTAAGTACCTATCTAAATAAATACCTAATTCCATGTAGGTACTCGTAGCTGCCATTTACCAAATGGCTGCACCACTTAAAAAATAACAGGCCGAAAAACAAGAAACTGAGTACTACTACTCTTTTGTAATGTAGATAGGAATATGCTATACAATATTTTTTTTGTGGAAATACTGGTAATTGCGTACAATATTGGCAGTGCGGTACGCCCTTCCTACAATTCCTTTTAAGGGAGGTCGTGTTGTTACTTTTATTTGAATGCCGTCGAATGTAAATGTGTCTTCGAGTTAAGGCACGCTCCACAGTTTTTTCAAATCCCAGGCACGAACCACTGATTTTTGAATCATTTTGTGCGTATTAGAAATTAATTATTACTGCTTTACAGTGAATAAAAACATCGTGAAGAAGCTACACATCCAAGAGTTCTTTAAAATAAGAAGTTCTTAGACGTATGGAAAGTCCACCAATTCACACTTGGCAAGCTCGGTAGACTACGGCCTAAAACTCTCTCATTATGAGAGGACCCGTGCCCATTAGTGGGACAACAATGGGTTGACAGCACATACTCACCAACGCACAAGATGGCGCTGATTTCAAATGAATAACGGTTGATGAAGTTTGTAATTACGCTATACCATGGATTCATTTCAAAAACAACGTTTCTTGTAATTTCACCCTAGTATTTTAATAGTATTTATTACATACCCATTGATCTACTAGAAGTTAGAATCATAATACTTTGAGCATTTCAATACTCATTTGTAGAGCAATATACATTGACGTAGTTTGGCTAATCCCCTGCGGGTAAATCATTGCTATGATTTATTAACAGGGGCTTTACCGACAAATCGTTCAATATGGATGTATGGTGGTATTATAAACGATTGTTTTTTAAATAACTTTCTTAAATTTATATTAGCCCTCTTTTTACATCGATAACACTTACTTGTAGGTATATATTAATACAATAGGTTTAAAAATTACTTGATTTACTTTAATAACTTACTAGCGGTTGGCAATGTAACAATGTAATTAATTATGTTCGTACCAATGTGCCTTTATAATTGAAATAAAATGATCTCTACTGCCTGAAATCTGTCATCATTATTTTAATTATTGTTTGTGAAGACGTAGGTATCTAAAATGAATATTACTTGGAAATCTATCTAGGGCACTGGTTCCTAACCTTTACAATATGGTTACCCCTGTGATTGGGGAGGAGCCTTTATTTTTTGTTTTATATATACGCATTCTTGTAGAACTGCAGTCTGAAGACTAAAAAAAGCAATCTATACATATTTAAGTTTGCGATAAAAAAAGGCCGCCAAATTTAAATTTTACCGCCCATTACATTATTCTTATAGCGGCGCCCATTACCCCCAAAAATACCTGATTTACCTTCGAGGGGTAATTACCCACAGGTTAGAAACCCAGGATCTAGGGCAGCTATACTCAACCAGCGGCCCGCGGGCCGCATGTGGCCGCAGCTGAATTTATATTTGGTCGACAATTTGGAATACGTAGGATTCGCGACCTTTTTTATTTTCTTCGTTTCGAACGGGCAAGTTAAGCCCCCGTTACGCCACTGCTTGCGGCCCGGGACATTCCGCTGAAACATGTTTGTACGTACAGTAAAAAAGTAGACCTAGTATGTACCGCTGATCTAGGGCATGTCGAATTTGATGCCAGCGAGACATTACTGAACATTTACTTTAAATACCCTAAATAGAATGAACCATTCTAATATTAGTCGCATATTTTTATATTCTTCAGGAGTAGGTTCATATATAAGTACTTTTGTCTTAGCACAGTTTTTAATAAGAGCACAAGGAAAACAAGGTTTCAGGGATGACTTATCGCCACTGGCTACTACTACTGAAATGAAGCTATTTCCAATGTAACTTTCAATCTTTTGAAAAACCTCAACTTTTAACCCTATTCTAACAAAAGTAAATAAGAATGATGTTATAGTGCATGATAATTCTCAGTTGCATTTATTAACTGACGCATAAACCCGTGACACTAATAAATGGTTCATGGGTCAATTTAAATTACACCCAATTAAAGAAGTGTGGGTAGGTACGTGGTGCATAAACATCTTGACTTCTTAGTACTGACACGAGTACATGACAAGTAATAATTTCAAGATTACTGCCAATGAAAAAATATGACTGTACGTCTGTTGTAGCAAAATACTTTAAAAATTTTAATTACGCATAAGTACTACAAATAATGGGTAAATCTACAAAATACTACAAAATTTTCTGTTACTTTCTGTAAAAGGTATAGTGAAGTATATAGTTATCTATGACAATGCAATACATAAAACTAAAAACGCCGATATAGATTTCTTGTATAGAAGCCCTTTATATATATTTTGGAATTTTGGTATTTCATAATACATACCTACTAGCTGTACTCTGCGCACGTTGCTACGCTATCACAAAGAAAATACACCAGAAACCTTCGCGACCTCATGAATAACAAGTTTGCTAAAGATAATCAAATGAATAGTTTACGATTCTATAGAAGACATACAGACAAACATTCATTTTTATAAAGAAGATACATATTACGGTGCAAGAAATAGAGCTATAAGCTAAGCGATATTGTGTCAACCAGGTTTAAAACCAGATATCAAAAGTGCGTATGTAAAAACTGCTTGTCTGTTTTTGATGCAACTTTCAATTACAAATTGATATTTTAATATTTTACATTGAAAACTCTTGTACCTGGGCACATTCAAGCGGAAATTTCGATGGGTGTTAGACCTAGTCCGGTTTGACCGGAATAGCACCACCGCCACAATTTTTCTAGTTAAATAAAAGCTAATTTCCAGGGTAGCAGTACATTAGTCCTTGACTTTAGGATCTATTTCTATCGGTATGTAGTACGGTAAGGATTTCTACGACCAGCAGTCTGCACGCTTGTTTGCTATTTTAATCTTATAATAAACAGATTATAATATTATCTTTTTAGGTAATGTAAAGGGTTACCTATACAGATCTGGGACTATGGAATAAAATACGTGTTCCGTTAACTGTGTATATTTCAGACTGTGTACTTAAACGACGGACGCAGCCGTCTCTATATACATATTTTTTCGCTGAAATGCAACACTCACACTCTCACGATTCAGATGATCTCATTTTAATTGCTGACATGAACATTGCAATATTACATGTCCCTACACCATTCCCCCCTTAACAAAAAAAAATAAAATAATATATATATACATAACGTATAACCTAAGAAAAATAAATGGCAGCGATGTATATGCTGACCTAAGTTAAGTACTGGGGTGGCATAGGTCGCTGACCGTGTTTAATCTTAAAACTATAAATATTTTCTAAAAATATGCTACATTGCATGAGTATTGTTGCATTGTGAGTGTTGCTGCATTGGCATTTTCATCAAACATGATTACTTACACTTTCGCAATATTATAATGAAATGAAATTAAAAGTTCTAGTATTATTATTTTTTATAAAAACGTAACTTAAGACAATGTATATAAAGTATAAAGCAAAATAGCAAAAATAAAGTAACTGACCTACATAATTATTCATATTACAATACTCGTGTCGCATCAAAAATGACTACTAAACAAAACGAGCAGGTGGCCTGATGACACGGCCGCTTCTCGTTGTTTTAGGACATAGAGTTTTACTAGATGTGGCTGTGTTATTAGAACTGAAACTATTTTTATTCAAGTCACAAAAATTATTAAAACTATTACTATCATTAAAATTATCTGACGGCATCTCGTCAAGTATAAAAGCAGGTTTAAGCCTATCAATAGATATACAAGATTCCTTATCTCCTATCTTAATAATAAAAGTCTTTCCTTTCCTACTAATTACATTATAAGGACCTTCGTATGGCGGCTGCAGTGATTTTCGCAGCAGATCATTTCTTACAAATACGCTCTTACAAGTATTAAGATCGCTAGACACAAATAATGATCGCGAATTACCATGGATCTTTGGTCGCGGTTTTAATTTATTGATAGCATCCCTAAGCAACTGTAAATATTCCGAGTCCGAAGTACATAACTGAGTATCATCATAAAAATCACCCGGCAAACGAATCGCTTTACCGTAGGTTAACTCAGCTGCGCTCACGCCGCTGTCACTTCTAGTAGCTGAACGTAGACCTAATAACGCGATCGGAAGTTCATCTACCCAGGAATTGTTGCATTGTAAACGTGCCATGAGAGCCACTTTTAGTGCTCTATGCCAACGTTCTATCATGCCATTGCTTTGTGGATGGTAAGGAGTAGTACGAAGTTTGTGTATACCCAAATACTTCATGAGGTTATTAAACAAATCACTCTCAAATTGTCTTCCTTGGTCGCTTGTAAGCTTCGAAGGACAGCCAAAACGAGATATCCAACACTCAAATACTACTCTAGCTACCGTCTCCGCTGTGATATTCTGAACGGGTACGGCCTCAGGCCATCCCGTAGCGCGATCTAACATCGTTATGCAATATTTATAACCATCAGCTGATATTGGCAAAGGGCCCACTATATCAATATGTAAATGTTGAAAACGATCTACTCGTTCAAATTCACCTATACCGGAAAAAGTATGCCTATTAATTTTTACTTTTTGACAGCGTATACATGCTCTTGCCCACTTAGCAATGTCTCGATCCATATTTGGCCAAAAGAACTTTTGTTTGATCAATTGCTTACTACTTTTAATGCCCGGATGGCTAAGGTCATGTACTGAGTGAAATGCTATTATACGAAATTTTTCAGGTAAATAAGGTCTAATTCTGTTAGATGATACCTCACAATATATTTGTTTCTCGCAATCTGGTAGGTAAAATTGTTTAAACTGTAAATTGTCATCCGATACTTGCAGCGCGTGCTGTAGGTATTCGTCACTGGATTGCGATTCCGCTAACTCAGTGTAATCTAATGTCGTGGGACAACTTATAGTTTCTATCCTTGACAACGCATCTGCTACTACATTTTGATTACCATGTATATAACGAATATCGGTACTGAATTCGCTGATATAGGAAAGTTGACGAATTCGTCTAGGACTTTCCTTATCACTATTAACCTTCGTAAAAGCGTACGTTAAAGGCTTGTGATCCGTAAAAATTACTAGTTTACGGCCTTCTAATAAATTTCTAAAGTGTCTGATGGCCATATATATTGCTAACAATTCCCTATCGTAAGTTGAGTATTTAACCTCTGTTAACGTTAATTTTTTAGAAAAATATCCCAACGGTTTCCAGCATTTATTTATCTCTTGTTGTAAGACTGCACCTACGCTAATGTTTGACGCGTCACACATTAATGATAAATTAGCATCCTGTAATGGGTAAGACAATGTAACGGCGCTTTTTAAGCTTTCCTTACATTTCTCAAATGCCTCGTTGGCCTTATCCGTCCATGTAATTATAGTTTTATCTCGCTTCTTAGTATTATGTAAATAACTATTTAATTCCGCCTGGCAATCGACTGCCCTAGGAATATGTGCACGGTAAAAGTTAACCATACCGAGAAAACGACGCAATTGCTCAACGTTTTCGGGTCTCGGAAAATTTACAATAGCTTGCACTTTATCGTCGAGCGGGCGAACGCCATCCGTCGACACTTCATACCCTAAGAAGTCTAATTTGGACACCCCAAACACACATTTTGAAACACTAATTGTCACGCCGTACATATCGAATCTTTGAAAAATCGCTTTCAGGTGCTCTTTATGAATTTCCGCTGATTCACTCGCTATAAAGACATCATCTATATAATTAAAAACGAAATCAAAGCCACGCAGCACTATCGTATCCATGAATCTCTGAAACGATTGAGCTGCGTTGCGCAAACCAAACGTCATCCGCGGAAATTCAAAAAGTCCAAACGGTGTAATGATTGCGGTTTTTTCAACATCCTCCGGGGCAACCGGTATAAAATGATAAGCTCGATTTAAATCTAATTTACTAAAAATAGTTTTCTTTCCTGCCAATAAATATTTAAAATCGTTAATGCGCGGAATCGGATAACGATCGGGCTTAGTTATGGCATTCAATCTCCGATAGTCTCCACATGGGCGAATTTCCCCATTTTTCTTGGGTACCACGTGTAACGGACTCGCCCAAGGACTTTTAGATGGCTGACATATACCTAAATCTAACATATTTTGAAATTCCGCTTTAACCTTCATGTAACGGTCTGTAGGTAGCGGTCTCGCCCTAGCGTATACCGGTGGCCCCGTAGTTTCGATATGGTGGCACACCGAATGCTTAGGTATGTCCTTATAAGATACTAATTTAGTGACGTCCGGGTACTCACACAGTATATCAAGCCAAATACTATTATTAATTACTGTCTTAATTGATGATTCACAATCATTATGACAAACAATAGAAGCGATCGTATTTAGACGCGTAAGTTGATCTACTAGCTTTCGCGTGCTTAAATCAACCAACAACCTATAATGGGTTAAAAAATCTGCCCCTATTATAGGCTGTTTGACAGCCGCTACGATGAATGTCCATCGGAAAGCTCGCCTTAAACCTAGATCTAAAATTAAATTACGCATACCATAAGTTTCTATCTCGCTTCCATTAGCCGCATAGAGTTTGTACTTGTCACTCGCGATATCCTTGGAACGGCACTTAGATACGGGGATCACGGAAACGTTTGCGCCAGTGTCTATTAAAAATCTTAGTCCACTGTTTTTGTCCAACACACAAAGGCGATTTGACGTGTTGATACAAACTTCCGCCACAGGTTGTATCACACCTAGTTTTCCGATGTGGTAGTGTTTTTCGGCTCCTTCCAGTTACACGTTTCGACACATTTAGTAGCTTTGGTACGATGCTTAAAATGATAGTAGCATAACCACTCGGGATTGTTACGCCTTCTACTCACGGTTCTCGATCGCGACCTTGCTTGTCGATTTCCGTTCGCGCCATCTCTACCGCGTTGTGGGGTCCGCGAACGACGCAGCTCTGCGACTTCCAACCGTAGCATTTCCACCATGGCAGCCAATTTCGAGGATGAGCTGGAGTCCTTTGTGGTAGAAGTAGACGACACCGCTGCGATCTCACGTCGCTCCACTATGGGTTCTTGGGCACGCATCGCAGGTACTCCTTGAGTGGCCATAGTCCAATTTGCAGTTAACTATTCGGGTCACCAGTTTAGGTACGTCACGTCACGTTACGATCACGTCGGGAGATGTATCACGTCGGGGTCACCAGTTTAGGTAATGTAAAGGGTTACCTATACAGATCTGGGACTATGGAATAAAATACGTGTTCCGTTAACTGTGTATATTTCAGACTGTGTACTTAAACGACGGACGCAGCCGTCTCTATATACATATTTTTTCGCTGAAATGCAACACTCACACTCTCACGATTCAGATGATCTCATTTTAATTGCTGACATGAACATTGCAATATTACATGTCCCTACAATCTTCTTAAAAAAGATTAGCTGGATACTATTACTGAGTACCTATGCATACTTAAGAACATAAACACTGATAGAGGAATGTCTAAACTTAAGGGAATATTTAATAAATAACAACTAACAGTACATTTGTGTATATCTTATTATTACACTATTCTTACATTAAAAAAGTGCAAAGATCAATAATAAATTTAAAAATGGTAAACCCACTGAAAACCATTAACTGGTCACTAATCAATCTTCATGTTATATATTTTATTGTCGCCATAATTATAATCCATCAAAACGTCATAAAAAAGTCCTTATTGAAACTTCAAAATTATCAACAAATTACAGAATAAACAAAACAAATCATTTAGCTATGCTAAATATTCTTGATGACATAAATTCCTTAAAAAAGTACCTAATTAGCAACAAGATTTTAATACATAAAAAATACATGATAAATTTACCTACTGTTCTTAGCAGATTATCAATCTGTAAAAAAATATAACGAAAATCTTTTTAGCAATTTTCAAATAAACTAATAAAATCAGCTAACTTAAAATTGTTAAACTGGATGTGCAAATATAAATGCCTTGTTTTTTTGAAGTAACAGCTACCAAAAATCTACTTTTAGCTGCATATTTGTATAGATATATAGGCACATTAAAACATACATTCACATACTTAATTTCAATTATGAAAAATGCAATAAAGCAAATCAACCACATAAAATCACAATATTCTTGGGTATTTATCTGTGTATGTTTCATCACTTAAACATATAGAGATACAATATAAGTAACACCTAATTAAAATAAACATGTAGAGCAATATTTAGTTAAAACAGCTTATCTAATGTGAAAAATATATCAAATAAAAAGTACATTAATATAGGTCTAAATAAAAAAACTCACATATCCTGTTTACCAGTTAGGCAAAATACTATTATGCAACATCCCATCGATGCTAGGCAGATAATTTTGCAGATTAACTTATCAAAGGACTTTTGTTTCTAATAAACAATAATCCAAGTCCATTATCACATGTTATAACATATTGGTGTTACTGACAAACTGCAATTTAATAAATATAAAAAACTATCTACTGAAAAAATCCTTTCCTTCATTTTTAGCCTTTCCACTGGTCTAAATAGGTGGGTATCAAAATTAGGCTGTCAGTCTTCATATAGACCGTTATATTATAAAACTTAAGTCTCCGCATAATGCAATACTTTAGAAAATAGATAAACAAGGCTTTAAATGAATTTAACTAGACAAATCTAACCATTTTTTTGTGACATGTGTATTGTACATATAAAGGAGGGTTATGTAGCAAAAATCTGATTTCACGAAACATTAAGACGTGTCTAAAGCATCAACTTCCCCCAAAATTTGACAGAAATAGTACTGGTACTATTCTAAACCAAAATCATTTAATGGAGATCTTCTTTTCTTACACAAGACCTTACCATACAAAGTTCAATGGTCTACCACATTTTAGTTAAATTATATCAGGTATAATTATAATCAATATCTGTCATTTGAATTTGCAAAAATGTCAAATTCATCTAAAACCTTGGCTGACTATGCTAAAACCAGTCTAAAAGTTTACATTCCATTAAATAATTTAAAGAGTACAAGCTTAAATATTAGTGTGTTAATTTGCATTTATATTATTTTGTGCTATACTAATACTAATTGTTGTACTAAACATCATAAACATATATTTGTTGGTATACAAATGCTATAATTAATTCCTTTGTTACTTACTTAATATGGAGAATTGGATTATCCTAGTGTTTAATAATATTTGAGGGTGTTAATACACTGATTTTAATGAGGTGATTTATCTGCATTCTATGCATTATACTGTATTCTTGGGTACTGCACATTAAACCACATTGTTACACCCACAAACATGGATTACCACCCCATTAAATATGTTGACAACTGTGTAAATACCCTATAAAGCTGTAAAATTTACTAAAGACAATATTAAAATTGAGTCATGAAACTGTGAAACAATCATATGAAATTTTATCCATTATCAAGCATCTTACACACTATTTCTGCAAGAATTATTTTTATAAATATGTACAAAATTTGAGTACATTAAAGTACATTTGAGAACATTATTAGGTGACAAAGTTTATGCTGAAAACATTCATCACTCTCTATTGTTTCAATTTACCAGGAGCTTTCATATGTGGCAGCCCAGAAACTAGTGTTATAATTCTTCATCAAGCCATTATTAAAAATGTATCAAAACTTTTTATACTAATGCTTATGTTGCAAACATTTTTGATGCAACTTTCAATTACAAATTGATATTTTAATATTTTACATTGAAAACTCTTGTACCTGGGCACATTCAAGCGGAAATTTCGATGGGTGTTAGACCTAGTCCGGTTTGACCGGAATAGCACCACCGCCACAATTTTTCTAGTTAAATAAAAGCTAATTTCCAGGGTAGCAGTACATTAGTCCTTGACTTTAGGATCTATTTCTATCGGTATGTAGTACGGTAAGGATTTCTACGACCAGCAGTCTGCACGCTTGTTTGCTATTTTAATCTTATAATAAACAGATTATAATATTATCTTCTTAAAAAAGATTAGCTGGATACTATTACTGAGTACCTATGCATACTTAAGAACATAAACACTGATAGAGGAATGTCTAAACTTAAGGGAATATTTAATAAATAACAACTAACAGTACATTTGTGTATATCTTATTATTACACTATTCTTACATTAAAAAAGTGCAAAGATCAATAATAAATTTAAAAATGGTAAACCCACTGAAAACCATTAACTGGTCACTAATCAATCTTCATGTTATATATTTTATTGTCGCCATAATTATAATCCATCAAAACGTCATAAAAAAGTCCTTATTGAAACTTCAAAATTATCAACAAATTACAGAATAAACAAAACAAATCATTTAGCTATGCTAAATATTCTTGATGACATAAATTCCTTAAAAAAGTACCTAATTAGCAACAAGATTTTAATACATAAAAAATACATGATAAATTTACCTACTGTTCTTAGCAGATTATCAATCTGTAAAAAAATATAACGAAAATCTTTTTAGCAATTTTCAAATAAACTAATAAAATCAGCTAACTTAAAATTGTTAAACTGGATGTGCAAATATAAATGCCTTGTTTTTTTGAAGTAACAGCTACCAAAAATCTACTTTTAGCTGCATATTTGTATAGATATATAGGCACATTAAAACATACATTCACATACTTAATTTCAATTATGAAAAATGCAATAAAGCAAATCAACCACATAAAATCACAATATTCTTGGGTATTTATCTGTGTATGTTTCATCACTTAAACATATAGAGATACAATATAAGTAACACCTAATTAAAATAAACATGTAGAGCAATATTTAGTTAAAACAGCTTATCTAATGTGAAAAATATATCAAATAAAAAGTACATTAATATAGGTCTAAATAAAAAAACTCACATATCCTGTTTACCAGTTAGGCAAAATACTATTATGCAACATCCCATCGATGCTAGGCAGATAATTTTGCAGATTAACTTATCAAAGGACTTTTGTTTCTAATAAACAATAATCCAAGTCCATTATCACATGTTATAACATATTGGTGTTACTGACAAACTGCAATTTAATAAATATAAAAAACTATCTACTGAAAAAATCCTTTCCTTCATTTTTAGCCTTTCCACTGGTCTAAATAGGTGGGTATCAAAATTAGGCTGTCAGTCTTCATATAGACCGTTATATTATAAAACTTAAGTCTCCGCATAATGCAATACTTTAGAAAATAGATAAACAAGGCTTTAAATGAATTTAACTAGACAAATCTAACCATTTTTTTGTGACATGTGTATTGTACATATAAAGGAGGGTTATGTAGCAAAAATCTGATTTCACGAAACATTAAGACGTGTCTAAAGCATCAACTTCCCCCAAAATTTGACAGAAATAGTACTGGTACTATTCTAAACCAAAATCATTTAATGGAGATCTTCTTTTCTTACACAAGACCTTACCATACAAAGTTCAATGGTCTACCACATTTTAGTTAAATTATATCAGGTATAATTATAATCAATATCTGTCATTTGAATTTGCAAAAATGTCAAATTCATCTAAAACCTTGGCTGACTATGCTAAAACCAGTCTAAAAGTTTACATTCCATTAAATAATTTAAAGAGTACAAGCTTAAATATTAGTGTGTTAATTTGCATTTATATTATTTTGTGCTATACTAATACTAATTGAAGGTTACGCTCGAACAACGTTGCAACCAACAATTTTTCAGATCGCGGTTTTTTTATGGAACAACGTTGCACGTGTGTTTAGAAAGCGTTCTCACTCATTTACATGATTCTATCGTTTTTTGTCCTTTTCTAAATCGAGATACTTCGGCGCTCGCATCTCCCACCTCAGTCGAACAACGTTGCAAGTGCAGGCATGTCGTCGCCCAAACACGTCAACTCGGGTGTTTTAAACCAAATAAATAAATACAAAAAACGTAAAATCAATATAAAAAATCGAAAGGATTATAAACGCAAGGCCCTAAGAGATTCGGGAAAGCCATATACAAGTCGTAGAGGCCAAAATGTTGGTGGAAAACAGGAACCAAGCCAGGTTGGTGGAAAAACGTTGTATCTGCTTTTTGAATATTACGGTTCCGCTCTAACAAGGACGAATTTGTCCGTTTTGACGACTGTTAAAAATGACGTTAAATGGCGCTAATGACATTATGTATTTTTCATCTATGCTTAACTATCTGCCTTTTAATTTTCCACTTTTCCGCGATTTTTCGTTAAATTTCCCCTAGAGCGGTAGGGTTGGTACGTTATTTTTATTTTACCAAATTTTTTATTAAGGGTTTTTTTTTTCGTTGCAGCATACCGTTTGCAAGTGCTCGTACGGTTGTAAAAATATTGCATTTGAAGAAAAAAAGGAAATTTTCAATAAGTTTTATAAGAAAACATACAACGAACAGACATTTTTTTTGGAATCTTGTTTGGATCTATGTGAGCCTAAAAGGAGAGTAGTCCAAGAAGCTGTTTCAAAAAGGCAATGTACTGTTAAGTATTTCTTATGTATTTCGCCTCCAACTAAGATACAGATATGTCAAAAAACCCTTTGCAATATATTGGCTATCACAAGACGCCGAATACAGATACTTGTTGAAAAATTAAAACAAAAAATTCCTTTAGAAGATCAAAGAGGCCTTCACAATAATAGACCACACAAAACTACGGACAGTGCCATTCAGTCTATTAAGGACCACATTGGAAGTTTTCCTACTCAAGAAAATCATTACTCACGTGCCTCTAGTAAGGCTTCGTGTCTTGATCCATCTCTATCACTCTTACGTATGTACCGATTATTCCAGGAGAAATTTCCAGATATAAAAGCAAGTTACGATACTTACAGAAGTATTTTTCGTTCTGATTTTAATTTGAGATTTGGTACTCCACGCAGTGATACTTGCAAAGTTTGTGACAAATTTTATATTCAGCTTATAGCTGCTGATAACGATGAAAGTCATCAAAGAATTAGCAATGAATCAAAATTACATCATATGAAATCAGAGAAAGCCTATTCACAGCTAAAGGAAGATTCAGAGTTTGCACGTACTAACAGTAACAATGTGGTGTTGTGTGTTGATCTACAACAAGTCATATTTACTCCAAATCTGTCCCACTCTGATGTGTTTTATCAGCGCCAATATTCAAACTATAATTTTGCTGTACACAACATGGGTAACCAAAAAGTAATGATGTTTCAGTGGCACGAATCATTGGCAAAACGTGGATCAGCAGAAATTGCTTCATGTTTGCTGCAATACATCACACATAATTTTCATGTTCTCCAAGCGGGAGAGGAAAGAAAATTAACAATATGGTCTGATCGGTGTGTGGGGCAAAATAATAATTTCAAGATGATTACTTTATTTGCTTACCTTGTCCAGTTAAAATATTTCACTGAAATAAATCAAAAATTTCTGGTCAGCGGCCATAGTTTTTTGCCCTGCGACCGTGACTTTGCTCTAATTGAAAAAAATAAGAAATCTGCAAAACTTTATGCTCCTGAAGATGTGACTACGTTAATTTGCAATGCTAGGGTCAACAATCCGTTTCAGGTTTTTGTGATGAAACAAAGTGATTTTGTTGATTTATCTCCCTTGGAACAAATATTCAAAAGGGACCCAAATCTAAAAGTTACCCAAGCTAGATGGATACGATTTACCGCAGATGAACCAGGATGTGTTGCCATCAGGACATGTCATAACATATTAGAAGGTTGGCAAAAATATGAGCTCTTGAAAAAACAAAGGGGTCGGATTCGTACGACTAACACTCCAAGAGGATTAATAGCAGGAGTACCCCTGGTGAATGAGCTGAATCCATTGTATGATACACCATTACCCATCACATCTAATAAAAAGACTGACTTGATGGCCATGTCACAATATTTACCACCTGATAAAAGGAATTTCTATGAAAACTTGACTATTTAAATTTTTGTATGAAAAATGTTGGAATAACGTTGTAACCTACAATAAGATGCAACGTTGTTCCAAAATTTTGAAATTATTTTTTTATTTTTTGACGAAAATTCGTGTTATTTCTTTGAAATATTTTGTTAAAATATGTTTTTCTGTAATGTCTTAACAATTAAAAAGTTTTGATTACCATGTGTCTTAATAAATATTTCACAATCATAAAATGTTTTATTATTTTTGAATTGTGTATTTGCTAGTTGCAACGTTGTTCGAGCGTAACCTTCAATTGTTGTACTAAACATCATAAACATATATTTGTTGGTATACAAATGCTATAATTAATTCCTTTGTTACTTACTTAATATGGAGAATTGGATTATCCTAGTGTTTAATAATATTTGAGGGTGTTAATACACTGATTTTAATGAGGTGATTTATCTGCATTCTATGCATTATACTGTATTCTTGGGTACTGCACATTAAACCACATTGTTACACCCACAAACATGGATTACCACCCCATTAAATATGTTGACAACTGTGTAAATACCCTATAAAGCTGTAAAATTTACTAAAGACAATATTAAAATTGAGTCATGAAACTGTGAAACAATCATATGAAATTTTATCCATTATCAAGCATCTTACACACTATTTCTGCAAGAATTATTTTTATAAATATGTACAAAATTTGAGTACATTAAAGTACATTTGAGAACATTATTAGGTGACAAAGTTTATGCTGAAAACATTCATCACTCTCTATTGTTTCAATTTACCAGGAGCTTTCATATGTGGCAGCCCAGAAACTAGTGTTATAATTCTTCATCAAGCCATTATTAAAAATGTATCAAAACTTTTTATACTAATGCTTATGTTGCAAACATATGCATTAGGCTAAGTATTAAAGTAGTCATACAAATGATAAAATATCAAACATATAATTATATAATAATTATATGCCTCATTTGGAACTAAACAAGAATTCTATTTTGTATACATGGTCAGAATAATAACTGATGTACAAAGGTTCTACAACATGTAACTTGTTAGAAGTCAGTATATATAAAAGAAGTGTCTATGGTTAGTAGTAAGCAATACATAGTATCCAAATACTTTTAAATGGATGCTATTTTTTTCATATTACATGCAAATTCTCCTGGTATAAACATTTACAGTATACATAGTTATATATCAACTTATTACAATTTGTACCAAATATTAAACAGTATTTGGAGCTTAAAATCTAATAAAAAGATCTATAGTATAAGTTATAATTGTATCCAATAACATCAGGCAACAATTAAACATTTGAACACAATATTTCTTACGTCTAATGGAATGTTAAAGTACAAATATATGAAAATTTTCTATGTGTTTCAATTACGGTGTGCACGTTAATGTATAGAAAAAATTTGTTAAAAATTTCTTTAAAGATATGTAAAATTCAGTACCGAATTTAATCATTCACTGAACGTCAGTCTTTCTAATTGTTTTTGTTAGTGCACTTTTTGCGTCATGAGTGCAGCAGTACTTTATGTGTGTCACATTTTAGTACTGGCCTCTAGGGAGCGCAGCAGGGGCGCGCGGGCCATATACTAGAAACGATCCTTGGAAGCATGGAGGTCCGGGTTGGTGAGGTACTGGAGTTCCTGCAGCTCTTGGAACTTCTTGTGATCTCTGATGTGAGCATAGTTCGCCGACAAGCACATTAAGTAGTGAATCAAACTCAGAATAACCAGGATACAGGATACCATCGCCAGGATAAACATGAATTCCGCCTTTTCTACATAATCCTTGCAGAAAAGTTTAATTTTATGAGTCTCGCAAAGCTTCATGTCCTCTTGTCTGACTGATGATGGGAACATGAAATCAAACTGTGTGAAATCGATGCAAGTTTGTTCATAGTTTCTCGGTTTCGAGCAAAGTTTCCAGAAGATCGTGAATAAAAATGTCGTTATAACGAGGAATCCGAGCAGTATGATCCACGTAAACGTGAGAATGTACGTGATTATCATGAAAACCGCACACGATATCCGCCCGCCGACTCGCGCCCGCCATGCTCTGTAAACCTTTTGTCTGGTCGCACCTGTTGTCAAGCATCCCAAACATAACAACATGAATCCCAGGGCAGCCATGCAGGCGCTACCGACAATAAATATCATTTGCAACGCCTCGATCCATATCAGGCGGAAGTGGAACACCTCATCGAACATCAAAATAGAAAGGGCTGAACCCCTGTACATAGTGCCACAGAACACCCCCACGCCCAAACAACACATTATTGTAGCTATGAGGGTTGCATAAGGGACCCTTGTAAGGCAGGCTTGACACGCGTCCCCCATTGTGATAACACTTCACTGTATCGTTATTCACGGCACTCGATAACGTTCTTTTCAAAACAAATTAAGTTACGATTATCAAACTAACCACTTTCAAAAACTACACATCAAGTCGGACGAACGAAATAATTAATAATAAGTTTTTTATGAGTAATCGAGAATAGTATGACTATGATTCACAACATTATTCGTCCTTCTTTTTTTCCCACAGATTATATATACAGCATAGTTATAATGGTAATAACAAATACACAACACCTATAAATCATGTTTTCGTTTTAAGAATTATAATTATGTTTATACGAGATGTTCAACATAATTATTCTGAAATAATATTGGTTACAAATTAAAAGATATGGTATATTAATATATTATCCGATAAAAAACAATTTGATTATATTCCATTATTAAACTACAAAACTAGGCTTTGTAACATTATTATCATTGCCTACATTCGAGCGGTTGTCACTTTGACGTCTACGTGGCAACACGTCAATATGACACTTGAATTTAAAATTCGTGATACTCATGTAAACCGGAGCAACTTTACGATTGAAAACTTTATAATTACTTATTTAATTATTTGATAGAGAAGCCAAGAAAGATAAATAAAGTAAAAGATAAGTTTTGATAATGTGTACATTTTAATTTTTCTATTAGACAGGATGGAAACCTTATATCATCAAACAAACCAATTAATACAAGAGACATCTGATTTGTTCATCAATTTGGAAAAAAACCCTGACTCTGTTGATATTGAAGATGCAATTCAGACGAGAATCAATGCAGTTAACGCGTAAGTTTCAATATGAATAATTGAATGGAGTACCCATAAAGTATTGAAATATTGGCCTCAATACATTGCATATTTTTAATATTTCTTGGCCTGGAATCACTGATATTAAAATTAAAAAGCGACAGCTGTAGTAAAATATTTTTGTTACTTTTATTATCATAGGAGCAAATCTCTGATACCACAAATACATTGCTAAACAATTAGCTACAATTGTTTGATTAGCCATCCGAAAACTATCTATAAAAATATGTGACACCATCTAGCAATGGTTTGCAAGAGACATTTCAATTGATCTAAACTTTAGATTACTTAAAAGTAAAACAAATATTGTAATCCTTTATTTATTTGATTATGTTGCAATTTCAAATAATTAAAATTAAATGAATTTTTATAATTATATGTATATAAAAAATAATACCTAATAAAATAGAATTATTGGAAGGAACACATCGAAATAGATGTATCTACTGTACGGATGATGCAAGAATTATTGTGCAAATGTTTTAATGACCCATGTGGCATAGTCATACTGGTTTACTGTACAAAGGGTCCTTCGATCTTAGACTGGTCAACTATTTGAATGACAGAAGTAGATTTCCAATTTTTTTTATGGATGTTATTCTGTGTTATAGTTTGTTATTTGTTAGTAACAATCCATGTTAATTATTATCATCAGAATTGAACTAAAAGCATAGTATTATGTGTAAGCAAACAATGATGTTCTTTGTTATTCATGTTTCAGAAACTGCGAGAAGTTGGATATTATGGTATTCAAAACCCCTCTCAATCAGAGGCCCATGGCAAAAATGAGAGTTGATCAGTTAAAATATGACAATAGACATATTCAGGTAATTTTTAATACTTTCCTGGCAGTGTAAGTAATCCATAGAACAATAGTATTTGAAATCAGTTCAATCAGCATTATACATTTTTTTTTTATAAATTTAACCTAACGATAAGGCAGACGGGCTACCTGATGGAAAGTAGTCACCGTCGCCTGTGGAAATTCCCAACACCAGAGGAGTCACGGTGAAGGAGAGCTCTTTTCGCAACTTTCTTGAAGAACCTCATGTCATACATGCAATATTATTGCGCTTTAAATGGCCTCCGAATCTCTATCCACCAACTAGAGTTTGGTTAAAGTGTCTTTGAATAAGAAAGTCCATAATATGGTAACTGTCCCTTCTATAATCAACCCTAGATTACTGTTTGAGGTCAAACACAGATGAGTTGCTAGTCTGCTACTTTTCGGAGGCCTATGTTGGAATGTAAAGTGTTGCCAGGTGGTAGAACCAATGTAGTTCTACTGGGGATGTACCATCACTACACCTTGCCTTGTATAATAGTAGTTTGTTTTCCAAGGAAAGTTGGGACTTGCAACCAATCAACCACACCTATTTTTAGCGTGAAGAAATTCTTGCTTTTTGTTGGGAAAGTGTGGTTGCTGTCAAACTTATATGACGTGACCATCTTCTTCTTTGGGAGTAGCAGCGCATCTGTGATTGATTTTAGATTTAACCCTTGTTATAATTATATTAGGTTGGTTACAGATGTCCATAGGTGGCAGTAACCACTTACCATCAGGTGGACTGCATACTCATTTGCTACTTTAATCTTAAAAAATATGAAGGTGGTGTTACCTTATGTGGTTTGACTGGGTAGCCCACTGCTTTACTTAGGCTTATGTCAGGTATTGCTGTTTTAATTTATAAGCTTAGTGTTGTATGTAATTGAGACCATCTCACAGCCAACTTCAAGTAATTCTTTATTCCAGATAAGAGTTGCTTATAGATGTCTTTGGGCAGTATTTATTACTTAGAAATTGCAACTTCAATTTTAAGACGATAAATTATGCAATTTTGCAAGGTTAGTTTTTGGGAGTGTCAGTACGTCTGTGATTGATGTTAGGTTGAACCTTTGTTCTGTATGAAGTTTCTTACTAATGTACATGGGCAGCAATTGTCATGTACTAGGTGGAATGCATGTTTGTTTGCGACTTTAAAGTTATGAAAAAAATAACATCTATGATTACATTTTATTATTTAAGGCAGCGCTGGTAAATGCTCAGAACAAGAGACGGAGACGCGAACAGGAACGCACAGAGCGGGAACAGCTACTAAGTAGACGTTTTGGGCATGATCATACTGAGATCACTGTGGACTACACCGCCCAAGCGCAAGTGTCACTGCAAAACTCACATAGGCATGTCGATGAAATGATTCACACTGGTACAGTATTTTTTGGACATATTTGATTTTAATCCTTTTACACTCAAAGAAGACAGATTAGAAATATGTCAGGCTATAGACAAAAACCCTCCATTAGGTTTTTGTCTATAGTCTATAGCTATTACACTATGTTCAGTAATAAATCTCAAAAGGCCATTGAATGAAGGAATAAGTGAATTTATTAAAAATATTCTGGTAATAAAAATGAAATAGGTTGCGTAAGATTGTAAGCACAAATGTTTACTGAAAATTCATTATTAAAATTATAACTTATTAAAGTTATTTTCGCAGTAGTTTACCAATGCGAATATGACTTATATGTTACATGTGATATTTTCATATGTCTTGCTTATTCTAGGCAAAAGTTTATAGGTGTATAAATGGGTGCAAAAGGAGAAAACAAGAAGTAGTTTGATCTATCATGATTCTGCTACGAATTTGAAGTCACGTATACCATGAAATAATATATCCCATAGAGAAATAATTAACGGACATGAGCACATCAATGTGATAATTACAACTAATTAGATATCTATTCTAAGAATAAAATAAACCGAGCTGAATTAATAATTATTGTATATAGCGCCATCTATCGGGTCTAGTGGAAAATCGACCTGCTGTTTTTATGAACTTGCTAATAAACATGAAACAATGTTTAATTAAGTAGCATCCTATTCCTTTCCAATGCTATTCGGAATCTATTATAATTTAAAGCCATCTTCTGATATAATTATACCAAATATTTGAAGGTATTAAATACCGTGCTTTGACAATAATGTCACCGCTACCTTCTTATAGTTACAGCAATTGCTATGTTGGTTTTCTATTTTGATGGACTTATTAAGGAAGGTGAACTAACTTGGAGATTCATATCAGTAAATCTTCGTACCCCAGTGTCCCCACCAGTACCGTGGGGATTGTAAGGTCGTGCATAAATAAGAGTTAAATTGAGTTATTATAAGTATCCTAACGAAATGAATCCTAATGAATTGAGCGAATTTTCTGTATGCAAAAAATGACAGTGCTTTATAGTATAATTCTAAGATTGAAGTAGTAGCAGCCAAGCATGTACCTCATGTGACGGTAATTGGTTACTGCCACCTGCAAGAAATTCATATAAAACACAAGTTCTATTTAAAGTCTACCCTCGTAGCAACGAGGATAGACTTTAAATAGAACACGACCATGATAATCCGAGAGTAGTACTCTCGAGGACTATCATGGTCGCGTCATATAAAAAAAATTGTCTGCTACCACATCCGTAACGTAATCCGAAACGTAAGAACTGCTTCACGCTAGAAATATCTGTGGCGGTGGTACTTCCCTGCTCGAACTGTACCGGTTCTACCACTGTTCTGATAATAATAAAAAAATAATCGTAAATCCTGCATCGGTTGAAATTTTTCATATTATATTTACAGAGTAACGACTGCAATTCATCTATTTACTTTTATCGTCTACATTTGCATCGTAAAAATGTTCTCTAATATATGGTGTGTGAATACCGGTTGCGTCATGAAATAAATTAGGCAGATATATTTTGTTTTATATTTGGTTGTGTTACTTTTTTATTAGCTTTTATATGTACCTACCTATATTGTAATTTAAAGTAGCGTCTTTATTTTTAATACTAAAATGAACGTAGATATTTATGAAAAATTTAAGTTGTCCACTATAACTTAAACTCCTTTGTGTGTTGTTCTATATAATGGATGTGTTTATATATAATGGAAGTATTTTCCGTCTATAAACTATTAGATATGCTCTGTTGGGTATAACCAGAAGTAGATTTTATGGAAAGTTTTGACGTAGACACCGCACTTGGCTTGCTTTTTGTTAAACACTAAACAATAATATCGTTGGGAAGTAGCCTATTGGTCGCAGTTGAAATAAATCCTTTACTTTTAAATCGTAGAAGCAGTAAACGAATAAGCGTTTCAACCTTTTTACAATTAATGGTAAATGGAAACAGTCGCGTATAGATATAGATATATGATGAACCACAGATAAAATTACAATTTCAGCTGAGGTTGGTTACATGAGCGTTGATTCATCTGAAGAGGGAGTTTGAAGGCTTTGTATTAGTGTCTTCTTTCCTATATACCTCATATACAGCGATGGCAGAATACAGCGTTCGACACTGTTGTTATACATTATACTGCTGTGGCAGATGCTTCTAGTGTCAAACAACAAGGATCTAGCATTTCTCCTTTTACTATGAGATTTTTTCAAGGTGGTAGAACCAGAGTTGTTCAGAGCGGGAAGTACCACCGCCAAACCTATTTCTAGCGTGAAGCATTTCTTGCGTTTCGATAGAAGGGTGTGGTTGCCGGCACACTTTCACATGAGGCGACCGTCATAGTCCTCGGGAGGAGCAACGTATCTGTGGTTGACTTCAGATGGAACCCATGTTCTGTATGTAGTTGATTACAGATGTCCATGGGCGGCAGAGTCCACTTACCTTTCGCTACTTCAGTCAGATAAAAAAAAATATTTAAGTAGCAAATGAGCATGCCAACCACGTGGACCCTGTTGTCTAGGGACATGTGTAAGAAACTATGTATAGAAAAGGAATTTTATTTGAAGCCAATCATAGATGTATTGCTACTCCCGAGGGCTAAGATAGTCGCCTTATTTGTAAGACAGTAAGTCTACTTTTACACCTAAACGTAAGAGTATTTCAATATTTCGTGCAACACCTACTGCAGTTCGAGGCCGTATCATAAATTTTAAAAACAGTTTTTGCCAAGTTCTCACATGAACCGTGAGACTCGTGGAGTCTAGATCGTTACAATTGTATGTATATTTCATGTATTCGAGGTTATATTGAGATATTATCGCTTTTTAGACTAACAATGTCTTATTTTGTTATATTACGTTCAGAGGCATTCGTTTTTATTGCCGTTTTTACGTTATTTTATATTTGTTAGATATAAATTATAATTAGCGTTTTTTCTTCCGCTATACACTCGAATAACATGTATTTCTTGGCTCAAGAATTCAAGATACCTTTGTTTCTTTCATATTTAATTCTGGAAAATCCAAATGAATCAGATAAATTAAAAAGTTGTTATTACAGCTCTTACTTTTTTGATTAATTGGTAAAGTAAAATCAGGCACATTTGGGAATATTTGTTGTGATCGGTCTGTTTTTGTGTTGTTATTTTACGTAGAGCAAGGTTTCACATTTTTTGTCCGCAATAGTTTTTTTTAAATGGTCACTTACTGTGTGAGTACATTTTGAGTAAACATGAATTTGACCTTTAAACCTGACGTCACATATAAACTTATTTGACCATTTGCCTATTATTATTCAAGAATAAGTCGCATAAAAGAACAACTTTGACAAAGTAACAACTAAGTAACTTCCAGCTGATGAAAGGGCACTGAAATTATTCACAGCAGCATTTCTACTCTCGAGAAGTGGCCTAACTCTACGTGGGCAAGCTACAATTCGTCCACCAAAAAAAAGGACGCCAAATGTATATTTAAGTCGGCTCTGCAATTTGACGTCCAAAAAACACCAAGTCATAGGAGGCTTTGTATCTGTGAAGCGCGAGGCCCTTTGCATCGCGAGGCTGTAGGCGGAGGCCCACACCGCCCACGGCATTTTTTTTTTATATCTGACTGAAGTAGCAAACGAGCATGCAGTCCACCTGATGGTAAGTGGTCACTGCCGCTCATGGACGTCGTCGTCGTCAACCCATTACTGTCCCACTGCTGGGCACGGGTCTTCTCTCGGATTAGAGAGTTTTGGGCCATAGTCCAACGCGCTGGCCGAGTGCGAATTGGTGGACTTCACACACCTCCGAGAACTTTTTTTTTTAAAGAACTCTCGGGTGCGTAGGTTTCCTCACGATGGTTTTCCTCTATCACTGCATATCTATGCACCGCTCATGGACATGAACATGGGTTCTATCTGAAGTCAATCACAGATGCGTTGCCATTCCCGAGGACTATGATGGTCGCCTCATATAAAAGTGTGCCGTCAACCACACCCTTCCATCGAAACGCAAGAAATGCTTCACGCTAGAAATAGGTGTGGCGGTGGTACTTCCCCGGTCGAACTACACTAGTTCTCCCACCTTTAAAACGGCGCCTTACGCCGCAACGGCTTTCGACGACTAAGATAATCGCATTATATGATAGTGAGCCTTTGAAATTGTGGACTATACAATTAAACATTTCAATTATACATGCCTGCTTGTTACTTGGTTATATTGTCCGATAGTGGATGAAGTCTATCATTGCGCCCGTAGTCGGCTGGACCATGACCTAAACACCTCTTTGGTAAGGACATTTGTTCCCAGCACTCTAATTCTATTTTAGACCATATCATCGCGGAACTAAATACATTTTGATACGTAATGGGTACTCATGATATGCGGTTTTGTGACTACAATCAATACAACTGGGTCGAAATATCGGCAAAAAATTCTAAAGCGATTCAAAAAACCGTATATCGTGAGTACCCATTGCGTATTGAAACTATAATGCTATGTAATCACTGGATTGATAATCATCAAAAGAAGAATATAAATCTAAGGGCGTTGCCCCATCGGGTTCCTCCCAGATGTGGGCCAGGTGGCTGAGCCTACCGCCCCGTCTCGAGCTCTTCCGTCGAACCGAACTCTTCCCGGGGTCGCCTGGCCGAACGCTTCGAGCTCCCACTCTAGCCGCCCGCAACCCCGGAAGCCCAAGTCGCGTCTTACGACAGGCAGGGGATGACGTAGCCCTATTCTGATCCCGGAAATACAGGGACGGTCTGATCTTATCTAGGAATACTATTTACTCATCTACTAATACTAATTACTAATTAATTAGCGGCAGTGGTTATTTATCGTCAGATAGCCTGCATACTTGTTTACTACTAAAGATAAAGAATAAAGAAAATATATAGAGAACGTTTTTCATCGCACGTTTATTGAACTAGTCACCCATCGCAATGGCCGAAATTCCGCCGTAATTCATCTCAAAACCTAAACTTGATTTTGTCCAAAGTAGCACAAACAATTCTCAAATTCTATTAAACTGTACTAATTTACGAGCTATTTTAAATACACCTGTTAAAGGTAAAAGAGGTTTATTTGACTAAGCTGCATTTAAAAGCAATAACGGGTATTTTTACTTGGGTGTTTTCATAATAAGAAATTGAATGTTTTATTTTGTTTATTATAAGTATATGTATTCGTGTCAAATGCACGGTAGTTTGTGTAATGTGTTTTAGTTGACTTTATGTATGTTTTAAGCATTATTTGAAATAAATATTAGAATTTCGTACTCTTTCTCTACATAAACTATTACCGTGCTAAATTTCGTACTCCTCCGTCCGTGGCAAGTTTCTTAAAAACGGATCACAAGTATTTGCTTCACGTATACGAATATTCTATAGTGATTTGAGTAGAGCCTTTAGTTTAGTTTATCTATATAGGCTAAACCCAATCAAATCGTCCACAAATAGTCCACCAATTTGCACTTGGCCAGCGGTGGACTATGGCCTAAAACTCTCTCATTCTGAGAGAAGACCCGTGGCCAGCAGTGGTACAATAATGGGTTGACGAGAGAGCCTATATGAGGCATTCTAAGATCCCAGACGCAGCACCGTATGTTGAGCATCTGTGGCCAACTTCAGGTAAGACTGATCTTGTCTGAGAATAATTACGAATGTTCATTGACAGTGGTTAGTTACAGATAGGCTGCAGGCTCGTTCACTAATTCAAGTATACTTACAAAAAGAAAGATACAGAATGGTCTTCATCGTGTGTTTATTAAAATGATTTGATTAACTCCTAATAAGGATGATATTAGCGTGTTTTGTAGTCAGTCATGGTAGTAATGTTAGTTGTATCTACATTATGTTTACAAATACTGTATACTTATTAATAATTTCAAGGCAATGAAATTAATTCACTATTCGTTATAAGTACTGCCCAGAACCGGTATGATAGAGTTAAAATAAGAACGCTAGTAATGTAATCCTTGCAGGCTTTTCTGTACTTTTCAACTTACACTTTTAACAATAGCAGTTGTTTAAATATTAGTCATTTTTTATTTTATTAAACAGTGAAGTGCTCATTTTGTTACTGACTTATGTTTAGCGCGATAAGGTAACATTATTTCTTATTATTCATCGTTATAATAAAGTTACAAGAATGACCTTCGAAATCATACACAAAAACTTTTTGTAAGGAATCTGGTATTATAATTCCGTGTTTCTCGAAGTTTGATAATAATAAAGTGGTATTGTCTGTAAAAGAACGATGCATTAGGATTATAAAATGCATTTAATTTACTACTTACCACATTATGCCGGTGTTTTGAGGAAAAATGCACTTAAATCACACACAGTCCAGCTTGAAATTAAACACTAGAACAACACGATTTATTTAATGACCTCAACATTGAGAGAATTGTTGGCACTCAATTTTATTAATTGGTTATTTATTTCGCGCCGATACAAGTAAACAACGGATCGCGACAGTCGCACGCAACAAAATGTTTAGTTTGCGGAGTATCTCCGAGTACGCGACACGATTTGCCGGCGTTATATCGTGAGCCTTGTAGAGGTACTGCGCTTTGAGATACGATTCATACGATGCGACTATACGATTAATATCGATCTAATATGAAATTTAGATCCAAAAGTCGCATAAATGTAGACAAAACGGATGTCATATGAGATTTTAAAAGAATCTTTTAATCTAATGCAATGAATCGTAAGGATGTAATTTATTTCAAAATATCTTGCATCAATTATGTGGTGCAAGAATTTAACGGTCCATCAATAAATCAATATAAATACTTTTCTATGCAAATTAATTTAGAATTTTGAATAATACGTGATTACGTAGGAAATAATTAAAATGAGCTTGGTTGGTACAATAGTGCATAGATAAATAATTGTTTATGGAACTGATTAGTTTCCAGAAGCACAGAGGGCTCTTTATAAATGAAATTAAAATGATAGACATTTGCTTTGCTTACCCATCATATAAATATACTGGATATATTTTTTCACTTTCACTTTTTATTTGAAGCTGATTACGATATCTTCGTTTTAATAGTTTAAAACAATAAAGACCTAATTTTCGGTGACTTCTAACTCCATTTATGTAACAGATGCAATCATTTGTACCATGAAGAAGTAGCATAATTATTAAGTAAAGATTTCACATTAGTCCCCCTAGATGGCGGTGTAACATGACTCTAAAACACGTTATTGAGATTATATAAGACTCCAACCTCTTATTACTTTCATTTCTGATTAATTTACCTTGAGTGTAGTGTTAATTTTATCTCGTTAACACAATGATGATAGAAGTTTTTTATTATATTTTAGTCTACATGTACGAAAGTATTGGTAAAGGCTACTTAGCGAAATTACTATGTGAGTAAATTAAATAGTTCATAGCTTTATTGAAGCCTTGGAAAAATATGTTTACTTTTTATTAATAGCTGTTATGTCTGTTTCGAATTTCGTTTTCTAATCCTTTAGTTGAACTGATGAAATCCGCGTATTAGATATTTTAAATAATTAATAAAAAAAGGTGGTTACAATTATCTTAATTATTTAATTATTAATTACTTAAAGTTATAATTAATTAATCAATTAAAGTTAATAAAACCGTGAGTAGTGAAAACACGAATAACGTTTAACTCCATAATTTCACATGATTACTAGCTAATTAAGGAACAAAGATATTCGTATTATTCGTTAAGAAGATAGAATCCGTGGTATTTGAAAAATGCATCCTTATACGTTTATGAAATCGAAAAATATACACGGGATAACCTGTGAATGTACATGGATATTGAAAAACAGTTAATCTCATTAATATTATAACTGCGAAAGATTCTCAGGACGTATGTGTATTTGAGGTTTACGCAAAAACTACAGATCGCATTTTTATAAAATTTGGCACTCAGATAATGATCTGGATTAACACATGATACTTATTATTAGAGATGCGCCAAATAGTGGTTTCATCGAATAACCGAATACCGAATATTATTCGGTTTAACTTTTACCGAAGCGGATATTCGGGCAAATTATTCGGTCTACCGTTTCTAATTAAGAAACAACTGCGAAGGTAAAAAATAAATGATTTGAGGTTTAAAAATAAATGTTGATTTATGAATGTAATGTTTAGAAAAAAATGTAAATTTGATTGAGGTTTTAACGTTGATTTGAAGTTTATTTTTTTCTATATTAGTGGTTTAATCCAACACACTCTTCATAGGATTTCTTTGACTTATAACATAAATCTTACGTTAAAAAAATTTTCTCATTGTTCTATACTTGTTGCCAAGAAAATAGAAATACTCGAACCGAATATATTCGGCACCAAAACCGAATAATTCGCCCGAATACGAATAGTAAAAATGACGAATACGCCGAATACCGAATACCAACCGAATATTCGGCGCATCACTACTTATTATAGTAGAGTGACGGAAGCAAGTGAAGCCACGAGAATAACCTACTTAATTACTTAATAATTAATTAATGATTTTTACGCGCGATAGAGATGCGTTTTTTAACGTTATTATTCTTATTTGTATTAATTTTACGTCTGTATTATCGTATTCATAACAATCATTATCTTCATGTGTAATGCTTGTTTCTGCTACTTACATTTCGGCCTTGTAAGTTGCAAGGTCATTGTCCTTGAGTTGATTAACATGCATACATATATCGCAATATGTACCTACGTTTTACAATAGAGAACTTAGTTGAATACATTTAATTAGTACTTGACTTTGTTGTATTTAGGTACAACTGTTGTAGTTAGGGCTTCTGGGGTTGTGGGCGGCTAGAGTGGGAGTTCTAACCGCCGAGCCAACAACCCCTAGAAGGATGACGGCATGTGTGGCTGCATGTTGTCGTACTCCGGAAGGCGTAGAGTCTCTTCTAAGGCATCGGTGTCCCTTTTGATGGTTTCTTCCCCGTCACAAAAAAGATACAAGTAGCTGTGCTAGTGATTTTACCCGCGGTTTTTTTTTCCATGAAAACCGTTCATTTTAGGTATAAAGATAGCTTATGTGCTATTCCAGACCTACGCGCCAAAATTAATCCAGAGTTATTTAGCTATTTTGGCGTGATTAAGGAACAAACATACATCCGCCTAATCTTTCATTTACAGTAATAATAATAATTATTATTTATTTATTCAAGTAACTAGACTCATTATAACTCCTCATTTATAACGTTTTGACATTGGAATACTACTATAATAGTAATACATTTTTTTTATTTCTGGAGACCGGTTCATAGTGTGATTTGAAAACATTCTGAATTCTAGAATTACTATGTAACATAAATAAAATAATAGTGTGACAAAAAATAAAATAACACGCCGAAACAGAGGTTATCAAGTTCTTTAAATTCGAGTGCGCGACGATCTTTGAACTTGAGGGCGCATATTCAAACATTGTAATCCGAAGAGAATTAATGACATACGTTATTATTATAAATGTGAAAGGCTGTGAGGATGTGTTTGAGGATGTCCTCTTTGACGCTAAAACTACAGATTTTATTTTATTTAAATTTGGCACATAAATAGTTAAGTAGACGCGGGAGGGTGGAGGTGAATGCTCATGCATACCAATGCGGCCGTCCACATTGGTTATGTGGGACTCACGAAAGACATACGTGCCTACCTACTAAACACCAACAGGGGTTGACTTTGGCCTTTGAGAGCTTAACGTCTTCGGCTTTATAAGTTCTATAAGGGACATCCGCGAGATATTAACACTGTCGTGAAAAAGGTTGGGCATTAGTGACATCGGAGGGATGAGCACTAGGCTTGGTACCTAAGTTGCCTGATGTTTGGGCCGCCAAGGGGCATTCCAGGGGTTCTGGGGGGAGGGGGAATAAACAGTAAACGTGATCAAAGCCTTATCGAATCATATTGAATTATTAGCTCTCAGCCTATAGCTTCGCGTCTTAATTCGCATACCAATATATTTTACACTTCTTTTAATTATTTTTAAAAAATATTGACCTATTATGTCACTCTTTCAAAGTTATGTACTGTCGTAAAATATCAGGACGTGGAATTAATTATGTGTTCGTGATGCACGTGTTACGTGTCTCAGTTCGAAGTTAACCATATATTATTATGAAAAACCTCCGACGGCTAATTGAACACAAACACGTAGTTGATAAAAACACGTTACAAAAAGTCTGGTCCAACGACCAACTTCCAATGAAATGATAGAGGCAAAGCATATGTAATGCATGGTTTAAGCGCATCGTTATAGAAAAACTCAAGATACACATTCAGCGTCTTAAAACTATCCGGTGAAAAGAGCGCTCAATGTCTAAATTGAGCGCTCATTTCAAGTAGTAAAATTTTATTGCTTTTTGCTTAAAGCGTTGTAAATACTTTAAATCATGGACGTTAGGTTGTATTGCTAAAATATATGGTCGTTATGACCATCTATAAATGACTACGTAAATTTGGCAAATACATTTTTAGGTGTCATTTTTGTTCGAGACTGTGTATCTAGTGTATTTCTATATCTATGTTTGAGCGACATAAAACATTCACAATTAGTACCAAAACTGTTCTTCGTTGTCAATTATGCCCAGTACATTTAGGTAGCATTCTGAGGATCCCGTATGATCAAACTTTAATTTTGTTTTAGAATTTGTTATAGCGTATAAAGGTACCTACATGTAGTAATTTAAAATGTGCATTTAATATGGCTCAATAAATATTTTGAAAAAGAGAAGAACAGAGAACTTCTTTTTATTTTCAGTGTATAACATATACATTTGTTTTAGTGACCATAATATGTCCACTAATTCGCGCTTTGCCAGCGCGGTGGACTATGGCCTAAAACTCTCTCATTCTGAGAGAATTTCATGCCCAGCAATGGGACAATAATCGGTTGACCATAGTTTAAAAACTAAAAATTCAAGTGTCTATGTATTACATTTCTAAACCTAAGATCCCTGCCCTAGGAGAGGGGCAGAGAGTGGAGGCCTATTAATGGACGTTTTTATCCTTCACGTACAGAACCCTAACAACCTTCGTACTCTATAAATATAATTAATCTACGTTCTTATTGAAATTCACTTTAGGCTCTCTGTGTTCTTAATTTTACACTACTTTCCCAAAAAGCTAATGATTATTAATGTCAACACAAGGTTGTATGAAAATAACCAACGATAAAAAAAGGAAAAGAATATAAAATTATAAAAAATACTCGGTATAAAAAGCATAAAATTATTATGATACTTATATATCCAATGTTTTATAAGGCAAAAAGTAGACAATAATTTAAACAATAAAAAACACATAAAAATGCTTAGCTATGTAAAAGATTCCATTTATAAGTGTAAACATGTTTATATGTATTATGCACCAATGATTTTCGCTATCTTACAGATTCACCATTAAATGAAACGAGTTAAATTAAACGTTTTATGTTACTAACCAGTGTTTTCAATGTTAGGTTACGTCCCAATTATGGTTCATAGTTAAAAGAGAGAGGGCTGGCCGTGAACTGAGAACGCGATCAAGAATCAATCTATTGTGAAATTATCTCATGGGTAATCTTGTTTCGCCTTGCGGTTGCGGCATACGTTTTCTACTCTCGAGTATCATACGCATCTGTTATTATAGAATTCCATAGATTTTTATAGAAATAAATACACGGCCGTCTAGACGTAGAAATTACATTTCTAATACAAGCCATCGATTACAGTAACTCGGCTCGCTTTTATATGAGACGACCATCTTAGTCATAGTAGGAACGCATCTGTGATTGACCAGATAGAATCCTCTATAAAGTTGCTCACAGATATCCATAGGTGGTAGTCACTTACCATCAAGTTAACCGCATGCTCCTTTTTTATTTCAATCCAATACAAAAAAGTCAGGACTATTTGACGACTCCCGTGACGGAGACTCCTTTTATGTGTTCTGGGAGTTTGTGTGTTCGTCTATTAGTTCGCCATGGCACAGATGACACATAAGAAAATCTAGAGTGGGGCTATGAGTGTAAAATGCGTTAAATTTGTATGTTGCCCATACAAATATGTTAATGTATAATTGAAGTATAAAATAATGTACAATTATGAATTGATTATCTATGCTGTGTTTTTAGTTACATTTTAACTGTTCACGTCACTTCCTGCTGGTCTCATTCACCAATCTTAAAAATCCAAATATACATATCTCTACACGGATGTATATTCACTTCTGTCGTATCAGATTATTATTTTTAATTTAATTAAAACCACAGTACTAGTATCTACAGTATTCTAACTTCTTACAAACGCACGAAACGCAATTTGTACCTACGCGCCACGATTTCGGTATGCACTCGGTACCCAACATCTAGCGAATGTGCCGTAGTGGCGAGCGGGCGATGTGACGTTTTTTAAGCAGTGGATCTTTTTATTTAAATAATAATGTAGCAAAGAGCAGTTGTAAACTACCTATATTAAGCTGTTTTTGATTGCTTTAATTGTGCATAAACACGTCTAGTGTTAATAATTTTTATTTTGGTTGGTAAAATATTATTCAGTGTGAAATTTACAACTATTATTGTGTACGATTTATTATTAAGTCTGTTAAATATTAAAAGAACGCGTTGTTTTTTTACCTTAATCTACTGAATGAAATACATAATAAGTAAGAAATAAAGTCAAGTATACACATGTATTAAAATACTTTAGGCGGGTAGCCCTAGCGCGTATTCTCGTCCAGCGCGTCTGGAGGTATAAAATTTAAGGACACGGCAGAGTTAGACTACTGTATGATATTAATACTGTGTTAAAACGTTAAACTCCTTTCGAATAATGATCTTTAATTTTTCTGTCTGATATTTCTAAAGATAAGCACTTTCAAACAAACAATATGTTTAAGTTTATTTAAAATTAATATCTATTAGGTGTACGGTTTTTGGGTGTAATCGGCAGAGTTAGAACCAAAGAAATTGCAAGGAACAAATCTAGAATTCAGTAGATTGAATTTTGTCCTTATCAATCTTTTAGGCAGAAGCTAAAATTGAAGATTTTTTTCCATCAAACCTTTGGCTGGGTCAATTCTAACACAAACCAAAATATTGGTTCCTCCAATGGTACTAAAAGGATCTTTGATTAAATTGAAGTGTTAAAAAATCTTTCAAATATCTTATGCTTGACATGATACTAATTAGAATTATGATTAGTTAATACAGTGTCTGGTGTCTTAGTTACAACATAATTTCATTTATAAAGTACTTGTTATTTTATGATAAACAAGTTAGCATTGACACGACCTAGCTTATCCCAAGTACAAGAGATTGATTGGCTCGATCACAGCTATGTGCGAAGTAGCTTTGAACCAGTTTTATGGGTTTTTTATGATAGAAGAAGCAGTCGAGCATAAAGTTGGCGGATGAGTGCTCACTATGGTCTATGGACATGACCGTACCGAATTGTGAAGGTCCATTTAAAATCTATATATTAATACGTGAAGAAAAACTTGGTATCCCTTTTTAAGGCAAATTACGCGGACGGTAGAGTATGAAATTTAGCATGGTTATCTATACTTCTATACTAATATAATAAAGAGGAAAACGTTGTATTTTTGTATGATTGTCATGAATTAACTTAAAATCTACTGAACCGATTTTAAAAATTCTTTCACCATTAGACTACTACATTATCCCTGAGAAACATAGGCTATTTTTATTACTAGAATATATAAGGCGTCTTTGCTAAAACTTAGTAATGTGATTCAGTGTCAAAAATTTTGCTCAAAAATTTTTTTCATTGCATAAACTGCGATTCCTATTGGTAATAGAACAAAAAATGTTGTACAATGTAATCGAACTTGTCAATATCTACGAAAGACTTGGACACCGCCGCCGCACAATGATCAGTGTACACTTACGCAAAACAGTCGTCGCAAATTTTTTTGAGACTACTATCGGAATAGCATTAATACCCACTACTGACTATTGACCAAATCCCCATTACGGATGTCCAGGAGTGGTGCTCAAATGTGTAATGGTTGGATAGATTACATTACAGTCTGCGCGAACGAAGTCGCGTCGATTCTACTAGTAGTTTATATAGAGAAGGAGTACAGGATGCTAAATTATTTGAAATACTACATAAAACACATAAAATCAGCTAAAAACACATTACACACACTACCAAGCATTGAACACAAACACATTTATGATAAACGAAATAAAACTTTCATTGTCTTACTATGAACACATGTCAAAAATGTCAGATGTCTTTGTCAAAACACTCGTTAATGTTAAAATGCGAAAGTTTGTAAGGCCGCATTTGTGTTTATTACTCATTCGCGCAAAAACAACCGTTTGGATTTCAAATTTGGCACACACATAGTGTACCCCATTTTGGGAAACCCTGACCTAGACGTCAGGGTTTCCCAAAGTGGGGTACACGAACCCCTAGGGGTTCGCCATTCAAAGGCAGGGGGGTTCGCGACAAGATATACGTAATGGTGTCGTGATGACTGGCAGGCACGTGCGGCACACAAGGTACTTATGTAAGAGTGGGTTTTCACACTTGGTCATGATAAAAACTAAATATAGAAATCAACTTGATGCCGAGTCAGAATTCGGGTTAAAATTGTCCAAAGTTATTCCTAAATTTGACTTCATCTGTGACAACAAACAAGCACACCCATCACATTAATAGTAGTATAAATTTATTTCTTTTGGCACTTTATTGTTACCTTTTAATGAAATAAAAACATTATTTATGCCTAACAGTCAATTTTATTGTTTTCTTTTTCAATTTTATTGGGTAATTTGAATAGTTAAGTAAAGGGGGTTTGCAGTCATTTGGAAACTTTACAGGGGTACGTGGAGCCGAAAGTTTGAGAAACCCTGACCTAGATTTTAATACATTAGAATACCTACTAATTACCGCGGTAGTCATGACCGAAGCTATACTTGACCGAAGTATACGCTTGACTTGAAAGTTATTTATAATTTTGTTGTAATTTACATTTTAAATAGAAAAAAATGAATTTACTGTACCTACTGTATATTTGTACTTCCTAGGAGGTAGTAGTGTAGGTTTAATACTTTTCAAAATGAAGTTGTTCTATTCCTGGGGCTACAGATTTTCAAATCTAATAATACATCCAATCTAATTATTAATTATGATTGATGCCTGAAAACCCAAATTATGAAGAGTTCTGTCGTCCTTATATTTTGGTATGTAGGTCATGGTCAGTTTGTGCCTAGTTTTTCATAATTTTATGATAATAATTTATCTAAAATATCTCCATTACTTACTGCATATTTTACTGTATGCATGACGTGGGAAAAACATTTAAATCTATAAAAACTACATATATTAAAACTATATATTTCCAGTTTATCGAGTCCTTTTCGCCTTTCTCACTAATCATTTAGTTTCTATCATGCAATAAAAAAAAATATATATATTTACATACAATTATATTGAAGTATAAGGATTAATTAATTTCAATTAAATTCATAAAAAATATGCACATTAAAATTATTGTATTTTCCCCTTTTTTACTTTTATTAACTAGCAAAAACTTAACGTAACAATGTTACAAATTTTAATTCTCAGACCTATAAAATCCTACGAGTTCCTAAACTTTGAAATTGTTCTATTATTTTTCGAAAAATTCAAAAAGTTATTTTATAATTGATAATTAATAATATATTTTATATTTGGAGCAACTTATTTTTACTTCCTAGGATTGACAATGTTCCGTAGCCTGTACTTTCCAGTACATCTATGAGGTTGATTGCATACATATATCTATGGGTAGTAGCGCCCACTTACCAACAGGTGGTTGAACCAGCGTAGTTCGGCCGGGGAAGTACCATCGCCACAGCTATTTCTAGCGTGAAGCATTTCTTGCGTTTCGATGGAAGGGTGTGGTTGCCGGCTCACTTATATTGAGGCGACCATTATAGTTCCGGAGTAGCAACGCATCAGTGATTGACTTCAGATAGAACCCGTGTTCTATTTGAAATTGCTTACAGATGTTCTAGGGCGGCAGCGTCAATTGCCAACAGGTGGACTGCATTCTCTCTGCTGTTTTAATCATATCGTTAGTGCGAAGGAAATAATGCTAATGCCCCAAAATAGCTTTTGTGGTAAATGAGGTTTGAAGTTATTGTTACGTTGTTTTATGTTGAGTAGTATTATCTCCTAACAACAGAAAAAAATCATGTCACCTTTATTTTTAGCGTGTATCCCTATCTTGTTGTTGGGAGTTCATACTACTAAACTTTTTTTTTCTGTAAAAAACAACTTCAAACCTCATTTCCCACAAATTATATTTTAACGCTTTAGCGTTATTTCCTTTCCACTAACGATATATAAAAAGGTGGCTGCTTGGTAGGTACTTCTCACATAACACATGAAATTCTAGAGTCACAGTGGAAGAGCGTGGTTACCAGCTTACTTTTCATACTAGACAATCAATCCATTTATAAATTAATCCATCCATAATGATAATGTATTTTTTTCTATTCCAGGATCAAACATCTTGGATACGCTGAGGTATAATCGCGAAACGTTGAAGGGAGCGCACCGAAGACTCATCGACCTGGCGAACACACTAGGTTTGTCAAATGCAACAATATCTCTCATAGAGCGGAGAGTTGCTCAGGACAAATACGTGCTGTTCGGAGGAATGTTTGTCACAATAGCAGTGATAACGCTGGTTATTATATATCTGTTGTAATTAAAAGTATTGGTGTATGGTCGAGGGACCACCGGCAAGAACGAAGTTCCTTAATCTTATCTCAAAAATGTAATAAAGAACCATTATATCTCATGTACCTATGAATGAAAACGAAAAGGAAAAAACGAGCCTCAAGTTCAAGTATTAACAAAATTTCCATACATCCAATAAGTATTTATTTTTATCTCACTGAAGTAGCAAACGAGCATGCAGTCCACCTGATGGTAAGTGGTCACTGCCGCTCATGGACATAATTATGTAATCAACTTTATACGGAACATGGGTTCTATCTGAAGTCAGTCACAGATGCGTTGCTACTCCCGAGGACTGTGATGGTCGCCTCATATAAAAGTGTGCCGGCAACCACACCCTTCTATCGAAACACAAGAAATGTTTCACGCTAGAAACATTTCTTGTGTTTCGAATTCTCAAATTCAACGCAAGTAACATTAAGGAACTACGTTTCAAAAATATTATATTATGTGCTATATCTTGTAAAATACTCGTATGTAAAGGTATTCAAAGAGTTATTACTACAATTGTATGTATAAGTAAAGCGTTATTTAATTATTTTATTTATTACATTATTTATCGAATGATTGATATGTGATAATGTGTTGATTTTTTGTATGTATATATTATGCTGTAAAGACTTAATAGGGAGGGTGGTTGTCAACCTTTGGCTATTAATTGCGCTCCCGTGTACGACATATTAAAGTTTGTAATGTTTGAAGGCTCTTTCGTCAATATTTCAATATTTTTTGGTTCGGTCCAATATTTTCTATTTCTGTCTAATAATATAGTACAAGGCTGTGTCTCCAGCAAGCAAACTGTTCGCGGCCGACTGAATTTGCGACGTATCTGTTTAGTACGCCCTTCCATATCTTTGAAATGGAGTGTCCAAAGTTTGCTAGTTTGCGCTCATTTAACTCAGTTTGCAGCGTTACAGCGTAAAGTGCGCGCAAACTAGCAAACTTTGGACACAGGCAGTTGTTGTATTCTGGCTTAAAGGGCGTGATAAGAAGACTTATTTATCCGGACCATTTCAACTTAGTTCTCAGAGGTAACAACGCATATGTTGCCTACCTTAGATATGATCTTTTCTAGGGTCGATTATTTTTTTTTGTTATCTGTCTGAAGTAGCAAACGAGCATGCAGTACACCTGATGGTAAGTGGCCATTCTGGCCCATGGACTTTTGTAATACAGAATATGGGTTCCATCTAAAGTCAATCACAGATGCGTTGCTACTTCCAAGGACTATGATGGTCGCCTCATGTGAAAGTGTGCCGGCAACCACACTTACTGACGTCCAGTGGCAGCGGCTTAGGTATATTTACCACTTTGTTAGTTATTTTTATATTAACAATAAATGTTCCTTAGTATCGTACTAATTGTATTCGCATTTTATTTAACAAGTAGTTCCGATAAGTTAACAGTAAATTGTACCCGTAGAATCCTAATCTCTCTCTCTCATCAACCCATTATTGTCCCACTGCTGGGCACGGGTCTTCTCTCAGAATGAGAGAGTTTAGGCCATAGTCCACCGCGCTGGCCGAATTGGTGGACTAGAATCCTAATAAATATATTCAAATACATAGTGGCGACATCTGTTATCAAACATGCATCGCCCTCACTATTAAGATAAAATGATTTAAACGGTACTGATACATTGTCGATAAAAAATATTTGTACTATGTACTGTATGTTATTTAATATATGGTTTTAACTTTAATGTCTTTCAGTACATGTTGCAATTATGTTAAATTACCCTGTACCTTAGGTAATAAATAATACCAATATAATAATTACAATGACGCCGATCTATTATGTGTATACAATGGGTATTACGTAAATAGCTGATTTGTTATTATTAAAGGTAAACAGCTAAATTTAAGCCTCTTTTTTTGTCACGTGAGCATTTGTCTACTTGCGCATCAGGCCCGCATGTCGCATGCATATAAATTTAGGCAGTGGCGGCCCAAGATCTGAACTTTATTTGGGCAAGCTACAATTCGCGGGGCTCTGTGATTAAAGTGGAATTGGTCGATCTGCAATTAGACGACGAAAAAAAAGGTTGCCAAATCTAAATCCTCCAGCCCCCAACGCTAAGTCTTGGGAGGCTCTGTGTCTGAGAGGTGCGAAGCCCTTTGCACAGCGAGGCAGGCCACAGGCAGAGAGCCACACTGCTTACGCCGCCTCTGAATTAAAATGTTTAATATGCGTGCAGCTTTTATGATTGGAAATGTATTTATGAAACGATAAGATGCGTTTGTCACGCATGCATCTAGCTTCCCTCCAGAGGACAAATTTTCGTGACAGGAAATAGTGTTTAATAAATTCAAATAAATAAAATCGCGTAGATTTTATAACATGAATGTAGAGAAGATCTGTTTAAGCTATTATTTGTAGTTAATATTATTAATTTGATCCTGCAATTATTATGCAAAAAACTCGGTGGCCTTGTATCACGCATATGAAACAATAGGTTGGTTGCACATAGTACCATGACACGAATATTTCTATTGTATTATTTCTCTCGCTTATCGTTTACGTACATATAAGTTTACGATCTGTGAGAATGAATCATATATAATGAATATGTGACCTATAGCTGAATGACTTCCACTGTTGTTTTTTGATGAAGAGCGCAAAAATGTATTTTACCGAAAAAAATAGAAAAAAAAACTATAGATTAAGAATAATGTGACAGAACATAAAATCGAAAACTTTTAATATTAAAAAACAACACAATCAGTCTAATCACACAATTATGCATCTCAAGTAGTGATGCGACTCAAGTAGCGATGAGTCCTGTTTTTACTCGAGTCACGAGTGAATTTGTCAACGTCGTACTCAATTGAAACAATGTATCATTCGAGTTACCAAGTCAACTCTACGTACTAACTTTTTTTTGTTGGCACTAAAAGTCCCTTGACTATTCTGTTTTGTTTAGTGCTTTGTGCGTGTTGTTTTTATAAACGAAAACACGCGTAATTTAGAGTTTGTTTTATCGCCTAAGTATTGACGTAAATTCATAATCGTGTTAGTAAAAGTCTCACTCGAATTGTTGTAACTCGAGTGGGATTTCATTCGAGTGACTCTAAAACTCAAGTATGATTTGTAGCAGAATCACTCGAGCGACTCGAGTCAAAACAATCGATTCGAATCGCATCACTAATCTAAAGGTACATAAGTTACAATGCACAACACGCGAGTATTTTTTCTGAGTGTTATTGTCATTTCATAAGGTATTACTCGGATTCTATGTCCGGGTCCTACAATATTCAATTTTTGAAGCGTTAAAAGATTGAACATATAATGCAAAAACCCATCATATCAATATATTCAGTTCTATTTAATCCAGATTGTAAGCGTGGATCATATTAATTTTTGAAAAGTACCTATTTAAAAACAACACGTTACTAATGCATGAGAGTCCCAAATTTGATTTTTTTTCTATTTTATCCAGACGCTATGACCGGCTTCTACTACATTAAATTTCGGAATAACATATTAAACTAAGAGGTAAATGCTAAATTTGCACATCACGAGTCGCTTTCCCTATTGTAAAAATTTACTCCGGTTCTCTTTTATCCGGATCGCAGCAGGGCATGCGAGGTTCGACGTGTGGACAGGCGAACGCGACGTCCTCCTTCTTGATCGTGCAAGGCCCGGTGGCTTCCGGAGGAGGGTTCACACATGCGTCCACGGGGGCCACCGGTTCTCGCGGGTAGTCCGTAATCCTCGCCGCCGCTGGCGATATCTCTGGCATCTCTCGTCGTAGGTTCTTCACTTTGTCATACGCGTCTGGCGGTAGACGCATGTATGGCGGGATCTAGGTTGAAAGCGAGATTTGATAAACAGAACGCATATATACACGATTTTAGACTAATATTATCGGGGAATCAATACATTTAATTACGTTTGACGGGTACTCATGTGGTTTTTGGATTCTTTTAGAATTCTTATTGCCCATATTTCGACTCAGTTGCATAGGTCGGGGTCACGGCGTAACTACCATTTCTTAACATATCAGGAATAAGAATTCTAAAAGAATTCAGAAACCGCATATCGTGAGAACGCATAATATATCTATAGTCGCTCAGGAAGGGAAGGTAGACTCTGGTTTGCACCTTTTATAAAAACCGTAGACAGAATGGGATGGTTTTGGTGCTCAGTCTCCTTGCCCAAAATCGCTATTTTTACAGGAGCAGAATCAAATCCAAAAAGGATTTTGGCTATGGCACTGTTTATGTTATAACATGAAATAGAAATAAATTGAATAAAATAGAAGCACTGAGGCTGTCAATGTACCTACCAATCTTTTAAATACTTAGCACAAAACAGACTATTTTGTTTAGAATAATCGTGATCATTAGGTATATATTGTTATTACAAAACTTGTGATTAATTTTGTATCTTTGTAATAACTTTAAATCTCACAGCTTTTAAACAAATTAATAAATTAATCTGATCTTAATTTGGGTATCAATAAATAATTTACATTTAAATAAAAAATAAAGAATGTGAGTAGTTCCACTCACATATCTTTCACAACAACAATATCAGGCAAGCTTAACACATTAGAATGTTCAATATTCACAAATGAAAGTTCAATGTTAAAGTAGTTTTGAAATATATTTTTATTAGGATATTGTATATTCTCAGCATTTAGTTTTGATATCACTGACATAATGACGCGTTTACCCTTCAATTGGCCATAGCCACGACTTTGTTTTCTCTTACGTACATTGTACCAATTATTGTCCCACTGCTGGGCACGGGTCTTCTCACAGAATGAACGAGTTACAAGAGTTAAATTTATTATTTCTGTTATAGGTATATTTTTGGCTTATTATAGTTAATAACATACGTAATACGTATGTACAATAAAAAATAACTACCTATTTGATAATTTATATTTTTTTTGGTTAACTCAGTAATTAATTCAGTTTTTATTTTAATTTTGAGGCGTAAAGGAACGTAATACATGAGTTTTACATGTAAATGTTTGAAAAAATATGTTTCAACTTACGTCGTTTTGATTTACGTCGGGTGTTTCGAGAACCTAACAAGCCGTAAGTACGAAGACTGCCTGTACGCACATAATTTCAGAAAAATCTGTGGTGGCTGGGATTTGAACCTCGGACTTCCTGAGCGAGAGGGTAAGTTCCTACCATTCTTCTCGTCAACCCATTTTTGTCCCACTGCTGGGCACAAGTCTTCTCTCAGATTGAGTTAGTTTTAGACCATAATCCACCGCGCTGGCCAAGTGCGAATTGGTGGACATTAGACTATCACTGAGTCGAAATTTATGTGGCAGTGATTAGACTATCAATGCCGCATAAATTACCCACGAAAAATACTATAATATACCATAAAGCTTCAAATAAAATACTTACTTCCTTGCAATCAATGCCATATGTGCCGAGGAATCCTTTCGGTTGCGTCTGTTCCGTGGCGTCATCTGCCGGCTTGAGCGCTTGAGCGCTCGGTATAATTTCGTACGCGCATTCGTCGCGGGTACGCCGTAGAGCACGTTCTTTGGCATCCTGAAAGTCACAAATGTAATATTGAACATAAATATAAAGTCAATAATTTAGTTGTCTAAAAGCAAAACCGCCTCTTTACCTAAAATTATTTCTGCAAAGAGGCGGCTTTTAGACAACTCATAACGCTTAATTTTTTTTGTAGAATTAAAGTATCAAACGGGTAGGTATCCATCAGATGGAAAATCACAGATTTTCATAATTGCGCTATATTTTCTGCCGTTTGCGCCATGTTTTCTGCCACTGAGTATAGCTAATCTCATTGTGATATTTGTGGTCCCTATATTACATTATTACAGTACATTAAGACTACTATCTTAGTGTGTGATAAAATAATATTGCACTCCTTGCTAGTTTATGTATGCACAAATATAGACTACAATTATGATAATGCAAGGAAAGGTCAGCTACCATCGCTGACCGCGATCTAATCCACCTAATTGGATTGCATGTGGCCAATTTGTCTAGGTACTTATTGTAATTTTAATAAAATCTTAGACCACCAAAGATACATATCAAAAGAAAGTACTGAAAGGTACGTAAATAATACTTAACTATTCTATCTAAATATTTTTGAGAGCTAATAGAGAGGAATTTAAGAGCGAAAATCCAAACCATACATTTTAGTGCAATAGTTCAGATTTTAATATGAATGTTTAATACGAATATTTTAATACGAATGTTGATATTTTAATATTCTTCCTCTGGCTACGCTTATAAATATCACCAGGAGAAAATGGAAATAAATTCTATCCCCTTCTTTTTCATTAATTTCTCCATTTTCTCCAAATGGGGAGATTTTTCAATTTCAATTTTATGTACGTTTCCGATTATTAGACAACGCTTCACTCGATTGAGGTGATTTAACCGGAATTGCCTCGATCAAGATAGGTATGTCAGAAACGATTTAGGTTTTCTTTTTATTTGTTAAGAAATGAAAAGCATGTTAATTTAAAAATTGGATTGTTCGATTCCGACTCTACGAAGGTGAAGAAATGCAAGGAAATAAATAAGGGGATAAAATTAACAAAAGATAGTTCATATTTAGAATGTTATTGCCTGCCACCATCGCAAAACTTATTGGGTAAATAAATTATTTTCGACGAGCACTGTTCGTTATTTTAAGGTGGTGTAATGTGAATGATTCCTCCGGAGGTTACCATCGCCAAAAACTATTTATATCGTGAGACAGTTCTTGAGTTGATCGCCGGCTCACCTTTGTTTGTGGCGAACAGCTTAGTCCTCGGTAGAAACGCATCTGTGATTGACTTCAGATAGAGCCCCTGGTCTGTATGAATTTGCTTGCACACGTCCATGATTATGATAATAAAATGGTCACTTTGTGCAATTTGTCCGAAGCCGATTATTCGGTTATAGCCACATCTTCCGGCCGAAGTCAAAGCCGAAGGTTTCAAATCCATTAGAAAATAAGTCATACAGTTGGTTAGAATTACTTTGCAACTTCACATAAACGATAACATTTAAAAATAATGTGAATAACGAACAAAACTTGCAAAGAAATCACATTAACCGAGTGTCTGTTTACCCCAGCGCATTACCAATTTTAGCGCGGTGTTGTACATTCGTTTCATTTTGTTAAATTTTGACACTTTTTATGATCTGATTGAAGTAGGAAACGAGCATGCAGTCCACCTGATGGTAAATAAATGATTGGACATGGACATCTGTAAGCAACTTCAAATAGATCATGGGTTCTATCTGAAGTCAATCACAGATGCGTTGCTGCTCCCGAGGACTATGATGGTCGCCTCATATAAAAGTGTGACGGCAACCACATCCTTCCATCGAAACGCAAGAAATGCATCACGCTAGAAAGAGGTGTGGCGGTGGTACTTCCTCGGTCGAACTACACTGGTTCTACCACCTGTAGTACACTTGCTAGAAACTTTCGGCTGCGACCAACGCTTCTGCCCAATTTGATTCAAGCCGAAGGGTTTGTTATTTTGGCCAAAGGTGACCGAAGCTGAAGCTGCAGCTTCCATCGGACAGTAATAATTTATAAACAACGATATTTATTTTTCCAAGGCAATCGAGTTTATTTTGTTACGACAGCGCTGGTACTCTAATTATTTTTGACATTCAGCATTTTGCGTTGTTGTGTATTAGCCTACCATATATATAAACTTACCGCATCTTTAAACTGTTCGCAAAAGTCGTCCTCGTTGAAGTGCGGCTGCTGCCCTGGCGGGTACGTCGGTTTCTGCGGCTCCCTGTGCTCGTCGGCTGCAGGCCCGCTGAAACACACTACTTTCTGGTGGTCTTCCTTCGCGGCGCTCGACTTCAGTATGCCCTTCAGTGGTAACACGTTGTCGCACTTGGGATGGCTGGAAATCGAACAAGTAAAAAAATATTGTAGATTAAGCCTATGTCTCATCTATGTATACAATAATAAGATAAACTTGATTAATTGGATAATTAATTGATACACTTTGATTTGAGACAATAGCGATAGTATTTTTTTATATTTTTGGTAACAATGAAAGAGATAAGATACTCGTACCTACTTGGTGTCCAATTTACTTACTTATTTTATCTCTCGACGCTAGAAATAACCGTCAAAAAAACTCGAAATAACCGCTCAAGTATTCAATGGCAGAATTTTTAAATAATTCGTTTAGGTTGGACGAAAATATCACTTTATCGCGTTTCTTTGTAACGTAGATTGAAATTTGCATGATAAAATGTCTAAATTTAGGACGCTTTCTTAAAAAGAGCAAAAATGATCCGTTTTCCTAATATTGAACGTTTGCTATGGACATTTTAGGGCGAAAAGAATGGTCGTCCAAAAAATTGGGCCGCGAAAGAAAGGGTTGTGAATCACGGTCCGCGCGTTGCCGACTTAAGATTCAAGTAAAGAACGACCATGCAGTCCACCTGATGGTAAGTGGTCATTGCCTTCCATGAACATCTGTAAGCAAGTTCACATGGAATAGGGGTTCTATCTGAAGTCAATTACAGTTGCGTTGCTATTCCTGAAGACTAAGATAAAAATTACATCCTTCCATCGAAACGCGAGAACTGCTTTACTCTAGGAATAAGTTTCTGTGATGGTACCTCCCCGGTCGAACTACACTGTAACATTGTCCCGGTATAACCATACTGTAATACCCGCGTGGCGGAGTGGTTACCATACAGGTCTGACGCGCAATGTGTCTCGGGTTCGATTCCCGGCCAGACAGGTATCTGGATGATGAGTTTAGATTCCTGTTCTGGGTCTGGGTGTTTGTGTATTCGTCTTGTGTGTGTCCATGGTATCCACGACACAGGAGAAAATCCTACTGTGGGGCTATGAGTGTAGAAAGCGTGTGTGTGTTTGTTTCTATTTATTAATCAAAGCTGTTTTTTAGCATGATAATGCTCAAGATGACATCAAGAAACGTAACATTTTAAAACAACATGCATGAAAAGAACATGCAGAAAATTTCTCAAAAAATAACTATCAACGCTTATACCTTCTTATTAGGGAACATGGAAGAACTTCTTCCATGTTTCTCTCATAGAAGGTATCTAGTAGAAGATATGACAACTAACCTCAACCTCGTGGCCCGTAGTGAATCGTCATACGAGATGCGATCAGTGGTCATCGGTGGCGTGGCGGGGCGCGGCGGCGACGCGCTGCCCTCTACCACGTCCAGCGCCGCGAGACACCTCTCCATAGCACTCGGCTCCGCGATCGCCTCTTGGCCAATCTTCGCGAGCTGAGCTCTCGTCTCCGCTGCTTGTTCTTCGCGGATCGCTTCCTGGTAATTTAAATGGTACCGTCAATATTTATTGCAGAAAATGAAAACAGGGCTGTTAGTTGGAATTTCAAAGTTATTTTTTGTAAAGAAGAGGTTTTTTTTTTTTTTTTTTTTTATGTTATATAAAAAGTACCGAATAAATAATTGGGTACTTCATATTAATTACAATCTAGCCTTATATAAGGCTAATGAGTAATTCTAATCTAACTTAAACTGCTAAATCATTGTTTATTGAAGGAGGCGTCCATTGACACTGCACTTCTTTGTTCTAATATTAAGGGGTAGACACATTGTTCTTGTGTTCTATGATTTAATTAAGTCACTATTTCACTAACACTACACTATGTTATATCACTAGCTCAAAGGGCTTAGTCCGTTTGAGTCTTCTCACTAGGTCCGTCGTATCGAGGAGCTGGATGGCCTCGATATTAACGTGATGATGAAGTCTTTTTTGATGATCTTCTGCATATTTGTAAATCACTTTTTTGACAAGGTCTACTTGAAGGTCCCGATGTAGATCTTCGTTTCTTACATACCAAGGTGCATTAGCAATACCCCTCAATACTTTATTTTGAAATCTTTGAATGATTTCTACATTACTTTTTTTGGTACAACCCCAGAGTTGAATACCATATGTCCATACTGGCATCAGGACTTGTTTATATAATAATATTTTATTATATGTTGACAGGGAGGAATGATTCCCCAGCAGCCAATGCATAGCTCTGTATTTGAGCTCCAACTCGTCCCGTTTTTTTTTGACGTGAGCTCTCCAGCGCAGCTTCGCGTCAAGAGTCATGCCAAGATACTTGGCTGTGTTTGCGTATGGGATCGGTGTATTGTCTATGTATATAGGTTGGTAATTATTACGCCTATTTGTAAAATCAACATGTACTGATTTGTTTTCGTTGAGCTTCACTCGCCACTTCCTCGTCCAATTGATTACTTTGTTAATAGCCGTTTGACATTTCTGCGCTGCTTCAGCGTGATCATCCCCCACAGCTATGATGGCAGTATCATCAGCAAAAGTTGCAAAGATGTTATTTTCAGTTTCTGGAATATCACAGGTGTATAAGAGGTACAGGACCGGCCCCAATACACTACCTTGTGGCACTCCAGCTTTTATTTCCTTGAGATCAGAGTATGCTTCTCCTTGTCTCACTCGGAAAGCTCTGTTTGAAATATAAGATATTAATATTTCTGAGAATTGCTTTGGCAACAATGCCCTTAGCTTTAATATTAAGCCTTCATGCCAGACTTTGTCAAAAGCTTGTGCTACATCTAAAAACACTGCAGAGCAGACTTTATTTTCTTCTAAGGATTTCTCTATGGTATTGGTAATCCTATGAATTTGATCAATTGTGGAGTGTTTTTCTCTGAAACCAAACTGGTGATCAAGTATTATTTTTTTGTGTTCTAATATGGGTTCGAGTCGCTTTAACAAGAGCTTCTCAAAGACCTTAGACATTATAGGTAACAAGGAGATAGGCCTGTACGATGCAGCTTCATGTGGCGGTTTCCCCGGTTTAAGAATCATGATTACTTCTGCAACTTTCCATAAGTCTGGTACGTATTGGATTCTTATTGAAGCATTAATTAAAGTAGTTAATTTAACTATAGCTTTTTTCGGAAGGTTTTTCATAATTTCACCTGTGATTAAGTCAAATCCAGGAGCTTTTTTGGGGTTGATGTTACGTTGTATTTCTGTATATACTTCTTTCGGTGTCACAAGTCTAATTTTTTGCTCTATTTGTTCTACATGGTAACTATTGTGATGAATATATTCTTCTTCATTTGGCTGAAAGATTTTTTCTAGGTGAAAGGCAAATTCTGAAGCTTTTTGCGCATCATTTATAACCCATTTACCATCCTTATCTTTAATTGGGTAGATTTGTTTGGTCGGGCGTTTTAATCCTTTGGTTGCTTTCCAAAGTGAGTATTCTGTGCTGCGATCATTTGTTAAACCTGATAAATAGGTTTTCAGGGTATCGTTATTGAATTGTGTGATTTTTCTCCTCAGTGTTTTTGTAAGGTTGTTCAGATGTTTCTTATCTTCAGGTGATCTAGTTTGATGCCACTTTTTTCTTTGTCTCCGTTTTTCCCTTATAAGGATGAGTATTTCCCTTGGATATGTCGGACGTGTGACTCGCAATCTGGCTTGCGGGGTATTTTTCCAGGCTGAGCGTTGGATACTTTTAACGAATTCATCAACTTCTTTGTCTATTTGATCTGGTGTTTTAAGTGGAACATGCAATTTTATATCACTTGTGAGATCCATTTTAAAACTATCCCAATCGGTGCGCTTATTTACAAGGCGTAGCTGGCTATTTTTGTGTATAAAGCTTTGATTTAGCGTCAGTATGATTGGTGAGTGGTCCGAGTTCATATCATATGAACCCTCAATGCTCATGTAACTTTTTGATATTTTTTTATATATAAAAAAATCTATCAAATCAGGAATTTTATTAGGATCAGTGGGCCAATATGTGGGTTGTCCTGTTGATATAACTTCACACTGTATGTCTTTCAAAGCATTGAATAGTTCTTTACCTTTGGGATTTGTTAACCTCGAACCCCAATAAGTATTCTTGGCGTTAAAATCACCACCTAGGATGAATTTGTCATTAAATTTGTTTAAAAATCGTACATACTGTTCTTTTTTTAGGGAGAATCTGGGAGGGCAATAGATTGCTGCAACAGTCATATGATAGTCTTTAGTTTCAATACCAATTGCCACTGATTGTATATCTGACTCTTGGTGTTTAAATTGCTCATAGTGATAGAGATTTTCTTTAACAATAACAGCACTTCCCCCTCTAGCACAATTATCCGGATGGATTGCGTGATATACCGCATATCCTTTAAATTTTATGTGTGTCTGAAGGGTAAAGTGTGTTTCCGAAATTAAGCAGATATCTATATCTTTTGTGTCTAGGACTACTTGAAGTTCGCGCTGATGTTGCTGTAGCCCGTTTGAGTTCCATGCCATTATCTTAAGTGTGCGATACATTATTGCTGATTACTTTGTATAATTATATTTTTCTCGAGTTTATTGAGTCGCTCATTGAACGATGTCATAAACTTGAGAATTTGGTTTAGCTTGTTATCAGTTTCTTTATTATTTGTATTTGGGTAAAGAAGAGGTAAATAAAAAAGAATTGACATCGGCGTCACCAATCGGTGTACCAATTTAGTGGTATAAGAAATGAAATGATAATTATAATATATTATAATTTAACCTATTGTCAAGGATATCTGTAAACTAAAATGTAGACATTTCGTGGGTTTCATTGCATTGCCAATGAAAATTTTATTTCATTTTGTGTAGGTAAACCATAGGTACCCATTTATTTGACAAATTTTATGACAAGGTTGACGCCTACCTTCTTTAAATTCAATAACTATATGAAGAAGTATATATTCGCATCGTAATAATTAAAAAGGCAATGTAGGTACATTTGTAGAAATGTGAAAAACAAAAAATATATTTATATGGGTTTAAAAATGTTTAGTTTAGAAATAAAGTATCTAAGTATATGCTTTATATTGCATACAAACCCAATACGAAGCACTAACTGGTCATTGATCAAAGGAATGGAATAGGCACATGCAGATAGACGTTAGAGGAAACGGCGCGCTGGAGATCGGTAATCGAATAAAAACGCAATTATGCCTACAGACGCTCACAGTTTGCAGGCTGAAAGATTTGACGCAGATAGCGACAATCAGAAATCTGGTTCGTGCCTCTCGCCCTGATTGAGTTATTGATTTTCGAAAACGCTTTCTACGCTTCCTACACTCAAAGCTAGGAATTTTTCCTGTGTCGTGGGTGCCATGGACACATACAAAGACGAATACACAAATATCCAGACCAAGAATTAACTAAACTCATCATTCTGATACCTGTCTAGCCGGGAATCGAACCCGGAACCCACTGCGTGTAAACGTAACGTGTAACGCACCACCACGCGTCTTGTCAGAATCTTCTTTGAATAGCATTGCCTGCTCTTCCTCATAGAAATGTTCTTTTAAATATATTCTACTAAATGCGCAGAATAATTTACTATTTGAGTTATTATTACTGATTGGTATATGTAAATATTTAATCGGCATGTTAGGTTGTTGGCGCATAGTGTGTGCTGATTAGTTCGGCAAATGCACCACATAACGAGCCCAATTTAGTTGTTTACTTCGTGATTTAGGTATAGGATCTATTTAACTAATTTGAAACTAACGACTCACGTGTAAGTTTAAGACATTTATGACAATCAGGAGACTTATCAATCTACCGCCATAAAAGACAGTAAGTATATGTCTACAATCGTTTCTCTATTATTAATATGGATAATATGGTCTGTCATTGTTCACTTAATACGACATAAATGCTGGGCATGGGATTGTTCTCAGAATGAGAGAGATTTTGGTCATACTCTACCTTGCAAGCACCGTTCCAATATCATATTTATATTGGAACGGTACTTGCAAGGTGTAAGAATCTATGTGGTTCGACCAGAGAGGTCCCATCGCAGCATCTATTTCCAGGTAGAAGCGGTTCTTGCGTTTGGTTGAAAGGGAGTGGTTGCCAGCTTACTTTTATATGAGGCATTCATCCTAGTCCTCGAAAGTAGCAACGCAATTGTGATTGCCTTTAGATAGTAGCCTCGTTATATATGAAGTTGCTCACAAACGTACACGGGCGGCATCAATAGCTATTATATGATATGGTTTATATGCTGGGAGATAGTTAGGAGGGCGGAGAGTAACGTAGGCTACTTTTAACCGCGCTCTCTCATTCCCATGAGAATATCGATGTTTTGTTAGTTGATACATATTTAATAGTTCCAGGCGTCGTTATTAGATGACGTTCGTAAAATTCACTTGCAAGTTCTGAATCAAATGCTTATGTTAATTCCCTTTGACTGTGCAGGCGAAGCCGCGGGTAAGAGCAAGTATTTAAATAAAAAAGTGGTAATATTTACCTCAAGTTCATCCTTCAAGTTGCCTTCTCTCATGTGGTAATTGCGTACATTGTCGATAACCTCCTGCGGGAATTTGTCCGGGTTCGCGCTCATGTACCGGTACACAAACAGGTCACAACCGATTATCTTGAACCGGTGCCTGAATACCGGTACTATTGCGCCTGGAATAAATATGAAGTAGGTGGGTAGATAATTGTTGATTATATTGGTACAAACATGTGGTAGGTAGGTAGATAATTGTTGATTAAATTGTTTATTTCTACCTTTTTTTATCTGACTGAAGTAGCAAACGAGCATAAAATCCGCCTGATGGTACATGGTCACCATCATAATCAACTTCATACAGAACATCGGGTTCTATCTGAAGTCAATCACAGATGCGTTGCTACTCCCGAGAACCATGATGGTCGCCGGTAGTACACGTATGTTTAATTTGTTTACGTGGAATGTTTTCAGCACCACAAACAGCAAATTTAAGCAACTATTACATAAAATGAAATCGAAAAAATATTTTTATGGTCGTATTTCTAATTGAACTCCAAGATTTGTGGCAATTAATCAAAACAAAAGGAAACTGATTGCAGAGGCCGACTTTAAACCGATTTTAATGTTGTTTTTATTGCCAAGGCTTATCTCGAGGGCGTTCTCAATAAAATCTGAAGAAAACGACACAGATTATAGATGTCTACGAACGGCAGTAAGTTTTTAACTTCCTCATTCCCTCCCATTACACTCAATAAAAATGTAATAATTGGAAGGTGGAAGAATACGATTAAATTAGTCTACAGGAGTTAGGACGAGCATTTCAGGCCGACGTTATGTCAGCAAATCTCTAATTTTATCTAGAGTTAATTATAACTCTGTATTGGGAGCCGACTTCTCGTTCCCGACCGTGGTTCATGGTGGGAAGTAACAGGTCGTGGCAGGCGGTGCGAACCTTCTGCGAAGCGGTAATGCTCGCGAAGGAGGCGGCGGAGAGACTCAGGGAGGAGGTTTCGTCTCCTCAGGTACCTACTCCGTCGCAGGCGCACAAGACGCCGGAGAGAGGCTGTCGCTGAAGGTCTCCCTTTCTCCGTCCCATGAGCCTGCGGAGGCGGATTTGGGGGAATCCAATTCCGGTCCTAAGGCTCGAGATGTCGTGTGTGCGTTCTGCACGCACATCTCATAAGAGACTTCAATGAGAAGGACGCCTCCCTCCCGGGACGTGGTTGGCGTTTACAGCAGCGCCGGCCGACGTTGCCGGGTCGCGAATGTAATGCTAACGCTTCTCGAGACCCGGCATGGTACGTCTATCCATGTCTGGAGTGGATCCATGAGGATTTCTCCGCGATAAAAAAAAATAGTTAATTATAACTGTTATTGAATAACCATCAGCTCGATCGCATACTCAAATGCTACTGCTACATTATAAGAGATATACATATAAAATCACACATCTGACAAAAACTCTCAAATCGTTTTGTATTGTACCGTATCGCTGGTATCCAAATATGAATTATTATTCGATAAATTTCGGTGCGGTTAAATTTCATAATTTAGCACGTGCGGGTATAATTTACGAAGGTGGTCGTAAATTGCTGGATACCTGCCCATAACACGGATTAGGCCATGAATAGGTAATACAATAACTTTACAAAGTAATCGAGGGTCGGAGAACAATGTGAATTCATTTTCTTGTTTAATATAGATATATAGAATTTTTTACAGGTTGTTTGGCGAAAACTTTAAACATTGCCTGTATTATTAATTCGATCCGTTTTCGGGGTATTTTAACACGGTAAAACTAAGAGTGGGCCATTTTAGTCCAGTAGCGACGCATCTGTGATTGACTTCAGATAGAACCCCATGTTCTGTATGAAGTTGCTTAGATATGTCCATGGGTGGCAGTGACGACTTACCATCAGGTGGACTGCATGCTCGTTTGCTACTTCAATCTTATAAAAAAAGTTGCAATCGCTACGTCACATAAAATCGGTGTTATTATTGTCGTCAACCCATTATTGTCCCACTGCTGGGCACGGTTCGTCTCTCGAAATGAGAGAGTTATAGTCCATAGTCCACCGCGCTGGCCAAGTGCGAATTGGTGGACTGTGTGTGGGTGTTATTATTAATTAAAAGTAATTCGAGCAACTTACCTACATAAAACTTATCAGGAGTGAAGTAGGTTGGGAAATTGGGATCCGAGTCTGGTGTCTGCAGTTTCATGGCCTTGAGGAATTTTCCTTCGCGTATGCCCGAGTTACGACGTGGAATCTCGCCGATCTTAATGGTGCCGTCTGCCAGGCTGTAGGCGAGCACGAACTGACGGCCTCGGTCTTCCGGGTGGATCCAATCCAGTTCGCACAAGTAACGGAGGTACTAAAAAAACAAGAGTTTTTTATGTCTAATTTCTTAGTAGCAAACGTGCCGGTTGTTTTATGTGTCTATGATCAGCCCAGAAAGGATTAGTTAAGGCGGATTTATATTTGTCTGACGTGTCGTGATGTGACGCATCAGAAAGTTATCGGTTTCATACATTTAATATGGTAACGTTCATACTAGGAATGCGCAATGTGTTGTGATTGCTTCTGTTGTGTCTCATCAGTTACCATACTAAATGTATGAAACCGATACCCGTCTGATGCGTCACGTCACGTCAGACAAATATAAATCCGCCTTTATACCAGAGGAAGGTGCGTTGACACCCGTGAGAACTAATTCAAAACACAAAGTCTCTCCATTGCCACACCCAAAGTAGAGTACACAGTAACATTGTTATCGTTAGGTATAGATCAATACCTAATGGACCCAGTAGGCCGTCTGAAGTGGCATCACGAAGAATTATTCAGCGTTAAACTATTTTTAAAAATGTATGAAACTACAATAAAGTAGCGGGCGAGTTAACAAAACCTGTAACGTGAGAACTAATTTAATACACTAAGTCTCTCCATTGCCCTACCCTTCAAAGTAGAGTACATAGGGTAACATTGCTATCGTTAGGTATAGATCCATAACTAATGGACCCAGTGGGCCGTCTGAAGTGGCATCACGAAGAATTCTTTTAGCTTTAAACTATTTTAAAAAATGTATTAAACTACAATAAAGTAGCGAACGAGATAACAAAAGCACAAAAATAAGTAAGTACAAAAATACAATATCAATCGTTTTATATTTTTCCATTACACGATTCACCCAATCTTTGTTCCTATCTACAAGGGTTGAATATGAACCTCCGTGAATAATTAATAACGAAACAATCCATTGTAGGTACCTTCTTACCGATACGGTGTTTTGGTACCTATTTGAAGAGTCATATTTTTACGATGATATTAATAAATCTTCAGGCCATTCGGTACGAATTTTTATACTTTTTCTTTAAGCAAAAACCTATGGCTAATATGGTTTTGAAGAAAATGTTATAAATGCGCTTGGCAAAATATAGATTTCGAAGCAAAACGATACGCGTAGAAATTTTTGATAATATATAAAAACTATGTAAAAATGTTAGTCACCAAAACTAGGCAAATGCCAAATAGTGTTACACTGCCGCCATCTTTGAAACAGATATCAAAAATATTCATGTCGGTATAGATATCGTAAAAAAAAAACAAGAAAATTTTATCTCTAATAAGCATCGTAGTTACTTTACGCAACAATGAATTAAGCGTTCCGCTTTTATTAGACGAATCATTAACCGTGTTCCATTAATATCGCACAAATGACTGTTATTAGGATCTGACACAGATCCCATTGTCTATTGTCCACATGTCCAGCGCACACCTCACTATCTATACCCAATTTGGCAAATTCAAGTAAATTATTAACATTCGGATAGAGAAATCAATTTCATATTTGCTTAATAAATAGCTTTATAAGTAGCTAGTATTAATGAATAAAGAATTAATGATTAATTTGAAAATAACAGAATATTGACTAATTAAATTCACAATATATGGATGTAAAAAAAAATTATAACTTATAAGTATAATAAATAATTTGTTAAATTAAATAAAAGCTGCATTCAAATTACTGTCCCTAAGTTTTAGAAAAAAAGCTTTTTATTTTATCAGATATTTTTTTAAAGACAGCCGTTATTTTTGCGACTGGCCTTTAAACCAAAAAATAAATAAAGCTATGTAATAACAAGGAAAAAGTGTAATTTGAAGTTTTTGTAAATTTAATTAGAACGTTAAAAATATAGTAATATTTTTTTTACTTGGAAACTACTGAAATTTATTAATTTATTTACTGAGTATTATTTTCTACCAAACCGAATATGATAACAATGTTGAATTGGTTTCCATAACCCTATTTTAAAATCTAACTCTTTGCGGTCCTTAACTATTTTCGAAACATTACATACGTCCTGGTACCTGGAAAAGTACAATAAAAGTAAATACATCATACAAATACAGACATTCGGGTGCTGTTTGTGTGATTCAATTAAAAGTGCACAAACATATTTGAACAGGTATATTGCTCTATTCGCTAACAAGCTACACAGGTTGCTCCGAGATGCAAATAGTTTGTACATTTCATTCGGATGATTCCCCGACTCTTTGTCGAGTGTTGAAAACTTTAATTGAATTGGAAAGAGTTCGTTTGAATACAAGTAACAAACTTAAGAATTTCAAACTCCCAATAAAAATGTTGAGAATCTCGTTTTCTCATAAAAGTTTTTGTAGGTAGTTTTAATTTCTTCAAGCAGAGATAAGGGTCCATTTCGTTGAATTGCAAAGTGGGTACACGTTTACATAAATGGTGTCTTTAGTGGATAATATATAAAGTTATATTCAACTTTTTTGACTAAACAAATTTTGGTTATACACAGAAGATACTATTAAATAGTGTAGTTTTTTAGGTCGGAGCTACGATAAGAAACGTGTAAAGGAAAAGCTCCTTAAATTATTTTGTGTATCGCGTGCTTTTTCAATCAGTTATTTTTTAACGACCCCAAAAGTTGACGAAAAATAAGTCAAATTCTCTTTCTGGCAATTGAAAGAGGGCTCGAAAACCTAATAACATCAAATAATACATTAAGTCTATTAAGCTATCTTTTATTTTTTTTTGGTCTCTTATCCGTTCTCGTTTAGTCCTCTAGGGTTCAAAATAACAACAATGCCCATTGTTGACCACGTTAGGAAATACCGTTGGAAAATCATCAATACTTTGGACTATTGGAATCGTAGCATTGCTGCTACGCTACTGAGCTACGGATTACAAAAGTTCTACACGAAGCGAAGTTTTGTCGTCTTAACGGTAACAGATGTGCTTACTGTCATAAGGGTTCAACGTTTTATATTTGTATGAAGTTGAATGTGTGAATGATTTAAAAAAGAACTTGAAAAGTTGTGTACTTTTTACCTCTAAAATTGAGGTAGTGAAGGAGCATGCGGTCCACCTGAAGTCTTAACTTCCGTCCATGGACTGAATCGTAATCAATTCCAGAACAGGGGTACTATCAAAAGCTGAATAAAGATATTTCTGCATTCCTAAGAACTAAGAGAGTCGCTTCATAATGTCTGTAAGACCTATTTGGAATATACAACCACGTACCAAATGACATATAAGCTTAGTGTGAGTTCACTAGCACAAGTAACATTATTTATTTTAACATTATTTATGTATTATAAGGTGGCCATATCCAACGATAACATGCCACAGCTAAATGTAATTAGTTATCCCCTTACAAACTGGTAGATAAATTTGACATTTTGATAAAGTATTCATAGTGTACAACCATTCATTTATAACCCTGTCAGTCTCAAAGTCCTTGTCCAAAATAACAATATATAAGGTCACCTCACCTCAAGAATTAAAGAGCATTTACGATACAACACTGAATAATTTGTTTTTATGAAGCAGCTAATTATTATGAGATGGGTATTTATTTAAAAAATGTGTAAGAAAAATTGTGATTGGTATATAAAGATTGTCTTGGTCTGTATTGTCATAGAGATATTTGATCCATATGGGATTGAGTTTATTTTTTAAATAAACACGGTTCTGACAAAAGTCAGGTTCATATAGGCAGACCCAACAAATAAAAAAAAAATATACATAGCTTTCAGATAGGTACTCTCAATTGCTTACCTACTTCGTTTTAAAAGGAGTCTAATACCAATATTTCTGCTACGCTCAAAACAGAGATAGATGTACCCGTTAGTTTTTCATATAAAACTGAAGTAGTAAACGAGAATGCACTCCAGCAGATAGCAATTGAACACAGAATACATTACATCTGAGCCAATCCACGATACGTTGCTGCATCCGAAGACTAAGATCGTCGCCTGATATAAAAGTGGTAACGGCACTCTTATGCTAAAGGAAAAATAAACTATGCTATGCTAGAATAAGGTGCGGCGGTCTCCAGTCCAACTATTCTCGATCTTCTTCTTTGCAAATGGGTGTTCAAGGTTACATAGTCTTTTGGGGTAACATTTCTTTACTCAACTTGAATTAGGAACCTTGTTGTACTTTGCTATCCTTCTTATATGTTTATAAACTCCGTTAAACACATCAGACGGTTTTGGTTACGGTGAATTTATTTAAAACATACCCATAATATTGTGACATTTTTATATCCTTCGTGTTATACTTCTATCCCTAGCATTAAAGGCGCGGACCCACCGCAACGCACGGAGTATCTACGCACGTGCGTCAAGCTTTGCTTTGCAAGAAAATGTATGTGATTGTGTCCACTGCAAGCCACGGACACGCTACACATGAATTGACACTCGTGGCTAGCTCGGATATGCGCGCCCGTAGCTCAACGTTGGCAACGCCACGCACGGTATACACGCGATACACGTAAGCGGGATCGGAAGGGGGTGGAACGGGCAGGGAAGCGTCGCCGGCGCCATTTTGTAGATTCCTTTTCTCTGTCTGATGAACTGCGCTGCGCTACAGTTTTACATAGCCGTGAGTTAATATTCGTGGATAGCGTGTGCTGCAGTGGAAACGTTGACCCACGTTTCCAAATAAACGAATCCGTGCGCCGTGTGGCCGTGCACAGCGTGCGGTGCGGTGGATCCGGGCTTTAAAACAAACATACGTTTTTGAGTGCTTTGGAATATTATAAAGGAAAAGATCGCATGTCTCTGAGACCATGTGTCAAGGTATTGCTCTCGGCGAGGACCAAGCTCTCCGTTTCCCTCCCCCGGGTGCCGTAAAAGACGATAATGAGTTACGAGCTTCAACACGTGTACTATATTTAACCCTAAAAATAGAACAAATATGACAAAAATATGTTTCTGAGCACTCTGTAATATTATGAAGAACAAGTTCGCATGTCTCTGAGACCATGCGTCAAGGTATTGCTCTCGGCGAGGACCAAGCTCCCCGTTTCCCTCCCCCGGGTGCCGTAAGAGTCGCTAATGAGGACGCTTGAGTTACGAGCTACAAACTTGTCCTTGACGTCTCATTTTTCTTCCAACTTATATAGATTTATAGGTCACCCTAACAGCTAGACTCTGAAATTAATATCGAAGATTCACAAAAAAAGCTTCGTTGATTTCTGGAATGTATCCCGAAGAAATTGGAAAAAACATTAAGAATCCTTTCTGTAGGGATGGTACAATTTAAAATATACAAGGAAAAATCTTAAAAACACGTGTTTTGGTTTCAGAGTAAATTTTTAAAACATTTCCGAAAATTTTGCAGAAAAGATATCTCGTTAGTGAGATTTTTACGCACTAACAGATCCCCGTCGTGTTGTATTCCTATTCGTAACATTAAAACAAATATCTGTTTCTGAGCACTCTGGAAAATTATAAAGAAAAAGATCGCATGTCTCTGAGACCATGTGTCAAGGTGTTGCTCTCGGCGAGGACCCAGCTCCCTGTTTCCCTCCCCCGGGTGCCGTAAGAGACGCTAATGAGGACGCTTGAGTTACGAGCTACAAACTTATCCTTGACGTCTCATTTTTTTTCCAACATATAGATTTATAGGTTACCCTAACAGCTAGACTTTGATATTAATATCGAAGTTTATAAAAAAGGACCGTTGACTCCGGGAAGTTATACCGAAGAAATTGGAAAAAACATTAAAAACCCGTTTTTTAGGGATGGTACAGTAAAAAATATACAAGGAAAAATCATAAACATCTATTTTGGTTTCCGAGGAATTTTTTAAAACATTTCCGAAAATTTCGCAGAAAAGACTCCTGAAACGTATCCTGAAGAAATTAGAAAAAAGACTTAGTAATCCTTCATACAAATGGCACAGTTGAAATGTGAAACAAAAAAATTAAAGTCACAAGTTTTTGCATTTCAAATTTAAAATGCGACTGGCGACCTTATTTGATACTTATTATGTTAGTGTCAAAAATATCCAAAATAATGTAACAATTTTCTTATCATGCAGCAAATATGTGGTTGTGTCCACAGCAGGCAAACTGTTAGCGGCGTACTGAATTTGCGACGTATCGGTTTAGTACGCTCTTCCATATTATTGAAATGGAGTGTCTAAAGTTTACTAGTTTGCGCTTTACGCAGTTTGTAGCGTTACAGCGTACATTTGGGAGGAGCCTGATGGGGCAACGCACTCAGAGGATTCCGGTTGCGTTCCTTTGGAGATCCCGGTGTCCTCTTTGTAGCGCCAAGGACGTCCACCTTAGGGGGTTTAAGTGCGGGAAAATCCCACATAACCCTGCGTCGATCCCACGGCGTCGGGTACCTTTTGAAGGTTTCCCCCTCGAAAACGAAAAAAAAGTCCCTGAAATTAGTCGACGAAAAACAAAAAGGTCCTTCTGTTTTAAGAATTTTCATTTTCTCGCCTGGCCTAAAGTGGCGGGGGGGGGGGGGGGGTGAACGATATAACCTCCTTCCGTCATATACACTGATGTAATGTAAACTTAAACTTAACTGTAAACTTAACTAAAAGAGGATTTTAATATGCGTTTTGAGAATAGATTACATTATAGTATTTTCTATGTAGACGAGTAAAATCATGTTCCCTTACCTTATTTGCGTTTAGATTGTACTTGATAACGTCCTTGTGCGGCGGTTTTGGCATCAGACCAAAACACGACTGCAAAGTGTCTTCGGGGGCACCGATGCCTATGTGCGGCGGGAGAGACTGCAAGACAATGCGTGGGAGACAAGTTAATAGGGACTTGTATCTAGCTTCTATAGTATAGTATAGTTGTACATAGTATAGAATAAAGTAACAGATACATTAGACTATTAAATATTGGGGACTTTTTAGTCTTTGTTCAGGGCTTTGCCAGTCTTTAAAGTGTGCGTGTTCTTTTGTCTTGAGATGCTATTGCTATCTGTCTGCAATAACACCCATATTGACAATCTAGTTCTGATTTTTTTCTGAAGACATATTAATATAGTAGTCTTATAGTAAACATTGGAATGCCTTTGAAAGTATATAAATGTGATATTAGTATTTTTTATTTATTTAATCAGGAAGACTGTTATAATTTAGCACAAATTACGTTATAACTATCATACGTTATCATCATAGTTCATGTTATTACTTATACTCAGTTCGTTTCTCTCTCACTCTTAAGGCCAGTCAAATATGAAATTTGTCATTTATCGCTCCAATTTAGAAAGTGTCTGACTACGAAACGTAATATAAAAATCAAGGAATTTGAAAATCTCCCTTCTGTTTCGATCTCCACACTCTAATTTAATTATCGGGTACCCTTCAAGAACAGTGTGCGTCAAATTAGTTTAAAATTTATAAAAGTAGACGTAACGACCAGAGAGTAATAAAACGGGGAAAAGTTTGGTCATCAAATTTCATTCCGTTTCTGTAGGTAAGTAATTTGACTTTACAGACATTACTTTTTATACCTTCTGTTACCAGTTGCGGAACAAATGTAGCTTTGTCGGAAAAAACTTTCACTTTATCCAATATAGTGAGATCTTATCTGTGCTTTGGTAGTTCTAAATTTCTTAGTATCAAGTGTTTATCCGAAATATCGCGCGTAATGTCTCTTCAACACTTTGCTGTTATTAGTTTTCTTATGCCAATATTAATTTGCTATCACAGAGACGGGGTGCGATTTGACATTTTGGAAATATTGTAGGTAGAATAGAATACTCTTTATTGCACACTATAAACACATACAAAAATAACAATAACATACAAAGTAGATCTGTAGTATGCAATAGGCGGTCTTATCGCTAGGCAGTGATCTCTTCCAGACAACCTATGCATGGAATTGGGAAAGATAACAGGAATGAAGAGTGGGAAGTGTGTGTAAAGTTAGAAAGGGAATAATGAAGGACAGAAATTATAGTAGGATAAATAAGTAACACTAAGTACACAGTGAAAAATAATAGGTATATTATTTTAAACTTATATTGTTACAATAATATACTGATGTTTCGACAGAACGTATTCATAGTTATTATTTTCGAGTATATTGCTGATATACGTTATGACGATAGTAAAAAATATAAATGCCACGAATACTGAGTTTGTAGAATATTCCAAGTTTTTTTTCTAAATATCGAATATTGGGAAAATTGGCCGAATAGGTCGAATAAAAAATGCTTGCTGAATATTCTTGGCATCTTTAATAAGAGTTGTAAAAGTACTATGAAAAGTTTGAAATTACCTTTGCAAATTCCTTTTTCGTTTCGTGATGAACCTCAACTGGTGGAGGCTGCTCTATGTCTAACATAAGCCTGTGAAAGTATATTAACTCTAAAAATATATCCGTAGGTACATTTAATAACTAAATCATGTTTATCGAAGTAGGTTGCGATATATAAAGTAATAATTAGCAAATTAGAGATTTACTTCTCAGTTAGTTTATTTTAAAAAGGAAATTAAAATTTCAACAGATGTGAAAATGCATTTGCAGGTTTTAGAATTGGTCAAAGATTAGGACCTAAGTTGCTGCTTTAAAGAAAGACACTTGAAGCGTTGACTGTGTTTTGGTAATTATCATATTTAAGATCAATACCGCATAGTACGAAAGTAGGAAAGCAATATGGAAAAATAGGATCATTCTTAAGAAAGACTGCAAGTAGCAATGTAGACTTTCTCAGGTTTATCTGTAACCAGATCGTAGGTAGTAAGCCGAAAGAATGCCACCAGGCATACAAAAGGTCGTCCCTGTAGTTCCGGGATCAGAATAGGGCCACGGCATCCTCTGCCTGTCGTAAGAGGCGACTAAAAGGGGCTTCCGGGGTTGCAGGCGGCTAGAATGGGAGCTCGAACCGTTCGGTCAGCCGATCCCGAGAAGGACGGCGGTATATGTGATCGCATACCGTCGTAAAGAATAGATGGGGCGGTGGGTCCAGCCGCCCATCTGGGATTAGCCCGATGGGGCAACGCGCTCAGAGGATTCCGGTTGCGGTCAGACCGAGTTCCCGGAGTCCTCTTTATAGCGCCGAGGACGGCCACCGGGGGGGTTTTAGTGCGGTAAAAATCCCACATAACCCTGTGTCGCTCCCACGGCGTCGGGTACCTTTTGAAGGTTTCCCCCTCGAGAACAAAAAAAAGGCATACGAAAGGCATGCGAAAGGTATACGTACGACGCTCGTTTCAGAAGATCCACCGCTACGCATATTTCTTACTTAAACCAGTTCTTACGATTTGGTGGAAGAGTCCGGTTACCGGCTCTCATTTAAATGAAAAAATCTTAGAAGTAGCAACGACTATATGGTTGATTTCAGATAGATCCTTTGTTCTATATGAAATTACTTATAGACGTCTATGGGCGGCAGTGACCTTTTCCCATCACATGGATTGCATGCGAATTTGCTACTTCCAATAGTATAAGGATAAGGAATGAAATTAGCATTATGATCGGCTTAGTTACTCTAATTTTAAGGCGAATAAATAAGAATAAATAAATAAAATGAACTTATTCAGCGTACATCTACCGCTCCCATTGATCGTACAAAAAATGGGCAGCTTTAAGGGATTATAAAGGATGAAATATTGCAAGTAATTTGTACAAAAACAGATATAAAAGAAGCCATAAGGCTTATGATGTGGGGATGTGAAGAATTATTACTCAGTGTCATAGAAAAAAGTCTAAGGCGAAGAAAATATTTTCGTGGCTAATGACCTAATGACCACTTTGATGACATTATCCTGTTATATTAATCACCTTTACGTAAACGCCTTAAAACGAAAAGTAGGTTTATATTGGAAAACGAGATTATGTTCAAAGAACGTAATTCTTCTTGTATCTATATTTAAAAGGTAGTGGAATTAGCGTAGTTGGACTAGGGAGGTACCACCGCCACACCTATTTCTAACGTGAAGCATTCCTTGCGTTTGGATGGAGGCTGTGATTGCCGGCACACTTTATATGAGGCGATCATCATAGTCCCCGGGAGTAGCAACGCATCTGTAATTGACTTCAGATAATACCTATGTTCTATATGAAGGTGCTTGCAAATGTCCATGGGCGGCAGTGACCACTCACCATCAGGTAGACTGCATGCGCGTTTGCTACTTCATTGTTAGAAAAAAATATAGAAGTGTTAGAGGAACATTTTTCAACTGAACGACAAGGGTCAAAGGTTCAAATCCCTCTATTTCTCGATTTTGTACAGTTACAATCAATTTAAAGTGTTAAGCAATGCAAAAGAAATCTAAATTCAGCATTCAGATACCTGTCTGGCCGGGAATCGAACCCAGAACCCGCTACGTGTCAGACCAGTTTTGTGACCGCTCCCCTACGGTACAGTGACAACCCACTGTACCAACGTTTAATGTTCTGTAAAGTTAACAAACCTGTAATACTTCCTAGTGAAGCTGTCACAGTCGTAGAGAAGGAACCGGCGACCAAGGACAAATATAGTCTGCCCTATGATTAAGTCTTTTGGAGAGTAGTACTCGGTTATTTCTTCTTCTGTGGTCTCCATGACAATCGATGGGAAGGACACTGTAGAAATAATACATAATACTAGTCACCCGTCGCAACGGTCTAAATTCGACCGATATTTATTTCAAAAACTAAACTTCATATTGTCCAAAGTAGCACGAATATTCCACAAATTGAATTTTATTAATTTTCAAGTTATTTTGAACACACCGTTAAAGGTAAAAAGAGGTTTAATTAACTCAGCTGCATTAACTATGAAAACACATAACGTCAAAAATGACAGATATCTTTGTCAAAATACCCGTTATTGCTTTTAAATGCAGCTTAGTCTATGATTTTTCTTTTATGTGAAAGAATGTATTTCAGGGGTACTTTGATGAGAGTTTGGTAAGGTTCTGATCATAGGAACCAAAATATATTTAAATATTTTTTTTACTTTTTGTGACATGGAAGTCGGTAGGTATTTTTTGTAAAAAGTTTTTTTACCTCCCAGGTGTATTAAAAATAACTTAGTAATAAAATTTAATTGAATTTGAGATTTATTCATGCCACTTTGGACATCTATTTTTGAATTAAACGACGGTCGAATTTTGACTGTTGCTATAGGTGACTAGTAGGTACATGTTGGTCAGTAAGCAAACATGATTAGAACATTAATTAAAATTCAAGTTATTTTTTGCTGGTATTTTTATCGTTGTAGGTAAATTACTTATGTAATTATTACTCACACTAATTTCTTAATAAACTTTAAATTAACCTGTAAGCAGAATCTATTCAAAAGATACGTATCTACGAATAAAACAATAATATGCGTGTCGATCTGACATTTTACTGTTAATCCACTGAGCTGAGCTTGTTATTACTGTAGTCGGCTTAAACTCCAGCATCCCTTTAATTATAACTTGCAAACGAGAAATTAAACAGTGCTGACGGCGATATTGCAAAGAACATGAAAATAAGATTAAGTTGTGGGTCATCTCTGTAGTTTTAGGTAGGACTACGTTCTCATTAGAAATCAACCTTTATTTTTTATGGTGTTGAAGTAGCAAACGAGCATTCAGTCTACCTGAAATCTCCATAAGTGGACAATGTCACCCATCTGGACATCTATGAACAACATCATATAGAGTAAACATTTTATTTGAAGTCAATTACAGATAAGTTGCTATTTCCACCCCCTCACAGATGGTTGCCTCATATAAAAGTGTGCCGTCAATTACATCCGTCCACCGAAACGCATGAACTGCTTCATGTTAGGAAAAGGTGTGGTGATGGATGTGATAAGGAAGGTTATATCGAACTAACATGTAGTTCAATCGTCAACCCACTATTGTCCCACTGCTGGGCAGGGTCTTCTCTTGGAATGAGAGAGTTTTAGGCCATAGTCCACCGCGCTGGCCAATTGCGAATTGGTGACTTCACACACTTCCGAGAAGTTTTTTTTTTTTAAATGTTTTCCTTCACCAAGAAGTAGTGATAATTAATTTCTAATACGCACATAAATCAGTGGTGCGTGCCTGGGTTTTAACCTCGGACCTCCCGATTGAGAGGGCAAGTGTCAACCATTACGCTTCTCTCGTCTGTATGTACACATGTAGATCACCTGATGATAACTAGCAACTGTAAACTGCGTATAAATTGTAAAAACTTCAGATAAAATGCATGCCCTCTCTGAGATGCCTTCCACGTTTTGATGCCCTTAAGGATTGAATTAGAACATTTCGTGCAAGTGTTCCTAAAATGTAGCCATGCTAGCTCCTGGTTCAAACCATGAGGGAATCACCTATTAGCGCTCATATAAAAAATATATTTCGAATTACTGTGTAATTTGAAGACCTTTTTTATTAAATAGCAAAAGTTTAGAAGATTACTAAAATACGCTTATAATTTGTCCTCCTTATTACAAATATAATATTTTTAAAGTATTTATTTCAAGTTTTAGAAGGCGGCAGAACCAGTGTAGTTCGACCGGGGAAGTACTACCGCCACACCTATTTCTAGCTTGAAGCATTTCTTGCGTTTCGATGGAAGGGTGTGGTTGCCGGCACACTTTCACATGAGAGTAGCAACGCATCTGTGATCGACTTCAGATGGAACCCATATTCTGTATGAAGTTGCTTACAGATGTCCATGGGTGGCAATGTACACTTACTTCAGTCAGATAAAAAAAAAATGTGTGCGTGTACTAGCGTACACTCGTAAGAAGTGAAACTTCTTTATGACGTTATTTTTCAAAAAAATATTTACTATATGCAACTTTACAGAAATTGGTTAAATAAAGTTAAATTAGATAAAGTTTAATAAAAGGCTTTTATTAAACTTTATCTAATAATCTAATCTATAATAATCTATCTAATATCACGCGTGGTAGGGATAACGTAACGTAACGTGACGTAACGGATAATGGCGCGTAACGGAAAAATGTTACACAAAATTTTTTTCCAACCCCGATAAAGAAGCTTCACTTCAAAAAAGTTAATTTTTACCAATGATATTAAACTATTAAATCTACAAAAAATACTATGGTGAAAAATAAAACGCAATACTATTGCAGATCACGATCAAGTCGCATTCGTTGTGTTCAATTGAGAATTTCCAAAAGAATTGTTCTTCATTTTAAAGCGATGTAGAGAAAATGGTATCCACTAAAAGACAACCTTAAAATGTTTCGTGTCGCATTCAATAACAGTCAAATTATATGTGGGTGTAACAAACTTTTTTATATAAAGGGTTTTCAAATTTAATTACATGGTAAGAATATAGATAAATAAAAATATTTTACTGATATTAGATATAATCTGGGTACATTACTGGGTACTGGAATTTTTTGAAAATTCTGTATAGATTTTTTTATTACTGTTTGTGTGTGTGTGTTGTATCTTTGAAACGGTTAAATGAAATGTAAGCTATGCGGTGTCGGGTACAGAATACGAGTAAAATCTATCCTCTCTACTCTTAAATATTGTTGATAGCAACGAAAGGATAACCGGATGTTATACACTAAAACTCGCGCTGTTGTGTTCGCGTGTTTGGATGTACCTAAAAACAGTATGACTAATCCTAACTTTGGCCTTACTACAAGTTTATAACGTTTCCAAAAAACAATCATTCCTTAAGTTTTCGCCCATTATTGTAAAGTATTTCAAGGTATGGCCGAAAACGGAAAAATCATGAGCGATCATATTTTTTTTTAACGTACATGTGCAATTAGATTCATTTATTACTTTCTATATAGGAATGAGACCGATTCCAAATAAACAACTTAAATCCTCGAAGTTATATTTGTGCCACTTTAATTGTAGATATTTAATTATCGCAAAAACGTTCAAGAACGTACAGCTATAAAAGTATTTGATATCAGATATTCTATCGTTGGTACATTGCACTCTCTGGTTTGGTGCCAAATCAAGGGCTTCAAGCTCCATTTAATTTATGGCGGTGCGAGATATTGATCGTAGTTTTAGAGGGTAGCGAGTAAACATATCAATGGTTAGTTTGTGAAAAAATGTTACGGGGAAAACATGTTATTGTTTTTAAAATGTCGTCAATGTCGGATACGCAGACAATTTGGGGTTTATAAAAAAAACGACTAAGTGCGAATCGAACTCGCGCACGAAGCGTTTTGTACCATTATCTATAAAATACGACAAAAAACCTGTTCGATGTATTGGATACTCCTTAAATATTTAAGTTAGTCTCTTTTTAGTATTTGTTGTTATAGCGGCGACAGAAATACATCAACTGTGAAAATTTCAACTATCTTGCTATCGTGGTTCATGAGATACAGCCCGGTGACAGACAGACGGACAGATAAGTCTTAGTAATAGGGTTCCGTTTTTACCCATTGGGTACGGAACCCTAAAAAAGAAGTTTGAGTTCAGTTCAAAAATACAGTGATACCTTATTGGTTTGAATACCTTATTGATTTTTTTAAAATTTTTATTTATATCTAACTGAAGTAGCAAACGAGTATGCAGTCCATCCATCCATCAGCCCTTTGATGTCCACTGCTGGACATAGGCCTCCCCTAAATGGCGCCACTCCAACCAGTCCTGTGCCTTCTGAATCCAACGGTTTCCCGCTTTCTTCTTTAGGCCATCGGTCCACCTGGTAGGGGAGCGACCTGTTCTCCTTTTGCCTAAACGTGGTCGCCACTCGAGGACCTTTCTTCCCCATCGGTTATTGATCCTTCGAGCGATGCATGCAGTCCACCTGATGGTAGGTGGTGATTCGAGGTGCCATTCCCAGGGATCTCTGACCAAGTGTATTACATGCGTGTTTTATGTTCATATTGTATACATAGGTAAGGATATTTTATACGTTCTTTTCATGTGCTCATAAAAATATATTATAATTCTGGTTGCGTTTATAGCGTTCACGTCATAAGGAAAGACATTGTGAGAGTGATGAGTGTAAAAAGCGTCAATAAAACAGTTTGATAGCAAAAAGGTTGAAAAATGAAACTTACCCGGTCTTTCTTTCCATTTCTTGGGAAGTTTCGTCTTCTTGAGGAGCAGTGGAAATGGATCCTTGCCGCCTCTTCCATCATGAAGCTCCTGTTGAGAAATTATACCATGATAGCTGTGGCAACGTCTAATATCACTACATAGTATAAAACGAAGTCTCTTCCCGCTGTCGGTCCCTATGTATGCTTAGTTCTTTAAAACTACGCTACGGATTTTAATGCAGTTTTTAATAGATAGAGTGATTCAAGACGAACATTTATATTGTAGAATTTTTGACTTTTAGGTAAAACAAAGTTCGCCGGGTCAGCTAGTCTATGTATAAAATAAATGTTATGTCTCTTTGCATGATTCGCTTTATAAGTATTTAAGAAGTTGTTAAGCATACTTCTGCAATAATGTCTAGCAAAGCTCAATTATTATCCTACGACAGGAGTTATACATGGGCATGTGCCAGGTGGAACGAGTTTATTTCAATGAGAGTTCTTCCATTTCGGTGGAATGGTCTGGAAGGCGAGCTTACTCTGATGAGCATCTAATTGTTTAGAAGAAGCAAGGGATCTATGGTATACTTCAGATAAAACTCTGGACCTAGCTAAAGTTGCATACAGAAGTCCATGGGTATTTGTGACAGCTTGTGGTAGCTTGCAGTCCAGCCACTATTTTAGCTTTAATAAAAAAAACTTACACAAATTGCAATCAAATTAAAATAAATATATTGCAATAAATCTTTGAATATACGTAAACATCTTGATGCCAGCTAAAGATAGGACACTTTTGAACTTGATAGGCAGCTGGTACCGAAATTTTTGTGTAGTAAGAATTATCTGCGCGAGTCCACTAGTTTTATATATCGGTAGGTACAAATTTATATTAACCTTTGTAATTGGAGCCCGCCCTACTCTCAGATCCTGCCCAATAAATATTCATCGCTTTGATTTTCCACAGGCCAAATTTGTTGCGAAATTGGAGTCAAATTTATTTTGTCATCAAAAGCTTTTAATATTTCAGCTTTAAAAGGACCAAAAATATTTAGGGAAGTGATATGAAACACCATTTTTATAGTAAACATTTATTGATTGATAAAAAGAATGTTTAAAATAACTCTCTCAAGTTTACTATAGGTACTTAATTCTTTGATCGCCTCTCGAAGGAGATCGTGTATTTTTTACCTTCCCTATAACAGTATGTTATAGCTGTTATACAACGAGCACATTTCTTTTAGAATAATCTCATTTTTATAGTCTAGCTAGTCTAGCTTTCTAGTCTTTTTTTGTTCTCGAGGGAGAAACCTTCAAAAGGTACCCGGTGGTGGGAGCGACGCTGGGTTATGTGGGATTGTTACCGCACTAAAACCCCCCCGGTGGCCGTCCTCGGCGCTATAAGGAAGACTCCGGGACTTCCAAAGGACCGCAGCCAGAATCCTCTGAGCGCATTGCCCCACCGCCCCGTCTAGTCTTTACGGCGGTATGCGAACACACATACCGCCGTCCTTCCCGAAGTCTAGCTAGTCTAGCCGAGTCTAGTATAGTCTGGTGAACTCATACCTAGACATCTGGAATCAGCCCTAAATTAAACTAAAGTCTTAGGCAAGGTTGGCCAGACGTGAGACTTATTTGAGGACTAACATGCCTCAGAACAGAATATGTCTTCCTTCCTATACACTCAAACTTGAACATAGGAGCGTTTAACACTGCTGTTATTAAAGAGTAATGCTCGTAAGTGTAGCAGTGAAGCCTTCGGAATCCAATCATTAGGAGTTGTACTACTTTTCAACTTTCAACTCGAATAAAATAATAATAAATAAAATATATTTTTTTAAATAAACTTTTATTTCAATGCACTGTAAAGAAAAAAATAAAACTTATAATAATCAAATACATCATTTTATTGCATAGTATAATTTTCTGTCATATAAAAGCTTGTCGCAAGATTGTCCACATTAGATTTACTCAGATCTAGGCCTTAACTATTCTCACGACAAGGATTGTAATAAAAGCTTATTTAAAAAAAAAAACTACTTTTTAGTTCACCCAGGCTCTTATGCTCTTTCATTTGATACCTTTATTGGGTGGTTGTACTAAAATCTGCAATGTTCTATTTTTTCACGGCAGCCATCTTGGATTTAATTATTTTTTGTAGTGTTTTGTATTCTATAAACTAAGCCCATTCATTTGATACGCATATTGGGTGTCTCGTACAAATATAATAATGTAATCTTCCATTTTTTTGATGGTAGCCATCTTGATTTTTTTAGACTTATTAGTGTAGTTCATTTTACTCATCAAGTCCTTTCATTTGATACCCGTATAGGGTGGGTGGTGTTAAAATACGTAATCTGCCATTTGGTTGCGACAGCCATTTTGGATTATTAACAATACTGATTATTTTTTATTCCAATTTTAGCTCAATCGCACTCTGAGAAGTGTGTAAAATTTAGGTTGCAAGATCTTACCTAAACACTCATACATACTTACCCACAAGCTTTAATTAAAATAATTTTAGTTAATTATTTTAATGACAAAATACGTTCATAAAATAATTTATATAAATGTTGTCAGAAAAAAGTCTGTAAGCACAGTAAATATATCTATATTAATGATTCATTCATAAAACGTACAGCCAAAATACCATATAAATGTAATAAATTACTTTTGACTTGCTTATTATTAGGCTCTATAAGTAGCTTAGCTAAAATTAATCTTTTGCTAACTGTCCCACTGCCTTCTCGATATTCAAATTTCTAAATTAGAGAGTGCTTTGCATAGTTTAAGTATAGGACCGATTGACGTCATAAATTATAACGCCCGCTGGTATTTTACAAAATGCTTAGAAATTTGTTATCTCATATTTAGGTCGGTATTTACATTTTCGCAAAATAATTTGTTAAGTCCTCTTTATAGTTAACTAGGAAAAACATTTCAATAATATGATTGCTGTGACTATTTACATATTTTCAGTGTTATTTATATGTTAACGTGTAGCGAACATCAATTTTAGACTTTAGGTACCTACTATTGTCACAACTATTCGATTTTTTTTATACTTGCAAACAACTAAAACTAATACACGTCGGCGTAAGTTTCAAGATAGATGTAAGATACAGGTATATCTACCTGGCAGTTCAACTAGGTTATCAGGATGACAGAATTTATAATTATCTTTAAGTATGACATCGATTATGATTTATCTATATAAGAATACGTGAAGCAAAAACTTGTAATTAGTTTTTAAGATACTTGCGGCAGGCGGTCGAGTATGAAATTACGCACGGTTAAAGTTGGTGTAGAGAAGGATTGCGCAATGCTAATATTTTTTTCAAATAATGCAATAAAAATACATAAAATCAACTAAAAACACATTACACACACTACCTTGCATTTGATACAAACACCATAATAAACGCAATAGAACATTCAATGTCTTATTTATATACCTGATATTGCTTTAAAATGGAGCTTAGTTAATAAACCTATTTTTACCCTTAACGGGTGTGTTCAAAATAACTTTAAAACTATTACAATTTATTTAAACTACACAAATATTGGTGCTACGTTGGACAATATGAAGTTTAGTTTTAGTTTTTGATTCAAATTAAGGTCGACCGTTGCCACGGGTGACTAGTGCATTGAAAAAGAAACTGCATCTATCTTAATCTAAATAAAATCGGATACGGTATCTCTTTAGATGAAAAATTTCCAAACCAAGTCTAACAGTTTGACTATAACTATTCCGATCTACCGAGAATCGCATAATGGCATCATAAATCCGTATAATTTGTTCCGATTCAAAGTATACGTGTAAATTACCTTAATAGCGATGGTATCATCTTGCAGGAAATACAGCAGTTTGAACTCTTCGAGCTCCCCGCCGGGCGAGTCGCGGTTGTCCCACACCACGTTGAAACTGAATAAATAAAACTAATTACAGTAATTACTATAGCAGCCGCTACATACATATCTAACGATCAGACTTAAATTAAAAGTAACGTAAAAACTATTAAAGTCTTTCACGTTAAAACTATTAACACGTTGCCTGCGATATCATTTTCAAAGAAATTACAGCTGGTGCTTTAGAGATCTAAAAGATCTCAAAATTAATTGATCAATGGGTGCGTTGGAGGCCTAATTAGTCTCCTAAAATACAATTATGACAATAATTTATATCTTCCAAAAAACAATACTTGAAATTATAGTACCGTGTGTTAGGGACCTAATCCATCCCTATTTTTTTATTTGTGTCTTTGAAGTCATTCTTATGCAGAAAACAAATATGAATGTTTGTCTTGTCGTAGTACTTTACAAGTTAGAGCCCCACGCAAGGAATGAAACAGGATTTTAGTCCATGCACAGTACGAAAGTCTTGCAAGAGATCTGATAGATGTCGTGATGCAGCGAACGTTTTAATTCAATTTCCTAGCACTACAATCTATATATAGATATCTAACAATCTAAAATTAAAAGGCGAAAGTCGTAAAATGTATGTATGTTTGTTACTCTTTCACGTAGAAACTATTTAGATGAAATATGGTACAAATCTACTTTATGATTTCAAGTAACACATACAATACTTTTTATCTTAGCAAAGGACCAAAGCGGGGCTAAAAATTAAATAGCTTATTAAGTATAGACACAAAATTTTGTAGTCAGGTATTGTGATTTTAGTAATATACTAATATAACCCTTTTAAGTATTTGTGTCAAAATATAAACATTTTGGTATTTAAGACAAATTCAACGACATGTAATAACATGTTAAAATCTGTCAAGCTATTCAGGTATTCATTCAGGTTGTAGATCATGCCAAATAAATAGATGTATATGTTACGGTAAATGTGAATAGTGCGGTTATTATGTACAATTACCGGGAACTATGCATAATTACCAGTGCTCGTGGTAAAAGTTGTAAAAACTTTCGAATTAATCACATTTACCGGAAATTATATAAAATTACGATACTCTTTTAGTAAATGTAGTAAATAATTCGTTTCTTGAGTACAACTGGCTTAAAATCTCGTATTTCGTACCAAGTTTGTAAAGATTTTCATTCTCGATCGAAATTACAACGGCTATTATATTTCGGCCATCTGCTTTGGCTCGATCTACGTCTGGTACCTTAATTCTTACGCATTGACCTACTTCTATAGCAGGATAGCCTCATAGAGGCTACGGCTTATTCCTGAGTGATGAGCTTTATTTTTCATAAACTAAATAGATTTAATTCCTTCGAACCATTTCCCGCGCCGTTCGCTCTCCATTCCAAAGCTTAAATCAACATTTACCACGATCGCGCGGAAGTTTTATATAATTACCGGTAAATGTGGATAATTTACTACATTTACCATGTGCGTTGGTAATTATCTATAATAACCGGTAATTATAGATAATTACCGGTTACTTACATTTACCGTAACATATACATACATACCTATTTTTTTTTTTCTCGAGGGGGAAACCTTCAAAAGGTACCCGACGCCGTGGGAGCGACGCAGGGTTATGTGGGATTTTTACCGCACTAAAACCCCCCCGGTGGCCGTCCTCGGCACTATAAAGAGGACTCCGGGTACTCGGTCCGACCGCAACGGGAATCCTCTGAGCGCGTTGCCCCATTGGGCTCCTCCCAGATGGGTGGCTGGGCCCACCGCTCCCTCTAGTCTTTACGACGGTATGCGACCACATATACCGCCGTTCTTCCCGGGATCGCCTGACCGAACGGTTCGAGCTCCCACTCTAGCCGCCTGCAACCCCGGAAGCCACTTTTAGTCGCCTCTTACGACAGGCAGGGGATGCCGTAGCCCTATTCTGATCCCGGAACTACAGGGACGATACATACATACTTACGCTCGAAAATCATCACCCTTCTTCTGATGCCCTCGAGTAAATATAGCGTTGACAGTTATCCCAAGGCTCGAATGGGGTTATCAGAGAAACCTACGTGAAAATATATTTTACCTGACGCCGTGACGGACTTCGTCCCACGTCCTACCCACATGCATAAATATTACATAAAATTTTTGTTTACCACTTCCTACTGAACCGTTCGTTATAATACCTTGAAGCCGTAAGCAATATACGCGTTGGTGGGAGTGAAAATATACCCTTATTAATTGACTTCCAACAAGGCGGAGGTTGGCAATTCTACGTATTGTTATTAAGTAGGTAAGATATTAATTTATTGAAATCAATCACATACCTTTTATACTAGGTGTGTGATTGATTTCACTGAATTCGCTGTCCGCTGTCTGTCCCTATGTATGTTTAGATCTTTAAAACTAAGCTACGGATTTTAAAGCAGTTTTTTTTAACAGATAGTGATATAAAAGAAAGGTTTTATGTCTTATACATGTATTATATAGTAGAGGAAAACTGATAATTTTAGATTTTAGACTTTTAGGCGGAACGAAGTTTTCCGGGTCAACTAGTAGATTATAAATAACTCTCATACATACCCAGAGCTTTTATTTATTATGTTTTGATGGCATGGATGAAAATTATTTGATGTTGAGGTATGTAGTCATTTTTTTTTTATAACTGTTTAAATAATACAAATAATATAAGTATAAATACATTGAATATCAAATCACATCCTTAACATTATATAGGATAAAAATATTGTGTCTAGACCCCACAACGGATTAAATAAATATCAGGCACGACCTCAATGTAGCAAAGTGGTTTCTCGTAACACATTTTAGTCAACAGATGTTTACTCATTTTGGGGCAAAAGGGAAGTTTGCTTTGTCGAGTCCGATGAGGTAAGGGACAATGTGACAGGTGAGAGCACAATATATAACTAAGCGCTCTAAGAATCTGATTTAAATGTAAATATATTTCATTTTTGGTTCAGAAGGCTGTAGGCTAAAGGACCTTTTTACGTACCTGAGAGTGCGTTACGTATGGGTCGACATCGACAATGACGAAGTATCATTCCAAATAAAATATGAAAACCAAATACGTATAATATAAATAATGATATATCTTAAAGTAAAATACATAGTAACATAGTAAGTAGTGTGTTAAGTCGTAAGTATAAATCTAGGGATCGTTGAAATTTCCTTAGTTTACAAACATGCTATTTTACAGTACGGTCACTAATACAGCGATACCTCTGTCACCGAATGTGTACTTCGAAATTAGATAAAGGCAATATTTAAATGAGGCATACCAATGTACCTCTCTTAAACGGTGATCAAAAATCTAGTTTTATTTTAATTTGACTTTTCTTATAGTAAAATGTTATTAATGTCTAAAATGTAAAACTAATGTATAAAAATATAAGTATCTACATGATAAAATAAGACAAGTTTTTTTGTAAATGAAACTACGTGATGTTAGCATCGTTAAAGCGTTCATAGAAACGTTATATTTAAATTAATTAAACGTGAAGATTAATATCTCCTTTATTATTTCTTTACGAAATATATCTTTGCAATAAATAAAGGGATGAAATGTTTTTAAAATTAAAGATCTGCAGAGACAACTCGAGAAATGTGAATCAAAATAAAACTTTACTCCAGTATACGAGAAAGAAATTCCGACTAAAAAATACTTCAACAAATTTCGCCTCGTGTTCGAATATGCAAATAGATTAAAAATATTTTGCTACCTATCGACGAAAAAGGTATTTATTATAAATTTAAGGAAAAGGCCCAAAATTGTAGATGGAGCAGGTGGGTCGTAGTCGAAAGGTAAAATACGCAGCGGTTCCAAGAAGTGAAAAAAATATACAATAACTAGCTGTCCCGACAAACGTTGTTTTGCCATATAAAAAATAAAAAAAATGTTAAGGGTGGACAACTCTTAAGGGGTATGAAAAATAGATGTTGGCCGATTCTCAGACCTACTGAATAAGCATATAAAATTTGGTAAAAATCGGTCAAGCCGTTTCGGAGGATTTTGGCAACAAAAACTGTGACACGAGAATTTTATATATTATATATAAGATAACCTATGTCAGGGATAGTTAAAGGATGGTACATAACACTATATTTTCTATTTATTACTGCGACTTGTTATTTACTCGTTGACGACTCGCGTGGCGGAGCGGTTAACATACCGGTCTGACGCGCAATGGGTCCTGGGTTCGATTCCCCGCCAGACAGGTATTGGAATGATGAGTATAGATTCATGTTCTGGGTCTGGGTGTTTGTGTATTCGTATTGTATGTCCATGGTAACCACGATACAGGAGGAAATCCTAGTGTGGGGTTATGAGTGTAGAAAGCGTTTTTTTTAACCCAAAATTTTCAGATGTGAGCAACATTAAAGACTCGTTTATAAAATTTTGACACATGACTTCGTTTTAGCATGTATTCTGCTAAAAGTAGCACTAATATAAGCTATTTGTCATCCATCCTGCAATAATAGAAGTCATGCTAATCTTACTTTGATATTGCAAAATAAAGTTTTGAGTGAATTTAGCATTGTTATTTTCCCAATAATCGCGACATTAGAATCTTTAGACGGTAAGTACGTGTCCTCTAGAGATGCACGTGCCTTCTAAAGATTTTGATTGAGGCCATCTTCATTTAACATTTCATTGGTAGAATAAGACACATTAATACATAAAGGTACACTATCCCTGACCTATAATATATCTTTTACTAGTTGAACCCCGCAGCTTCGCCCGCGTTAAAAAAATAGATGTATCGATTGTCCCGTGGGAATAAGATATTTTTCCATATAAAAAGTAGCTTATATGTTAATCCAGAGTGTCAGCTAACTCCCTACCAAATTTTATGAAAATCGCTCCAGCCGTTTAGACGTGAAGGAGTAACAAACATACACACTCACAAACTTTGGCCTTTATAATGGTAAATACCGGTGGTCACCTCCATATCATCTGCGTGATTAGTACGAGCTTATTATTATTAACTCGAAACAATAATTGTTTCCGGTTTCATCACACACATACACACTCACAAGCTTTCGCCTTTATAATATTAGTATGAAGTATGATGAATTACATTTTTATGTCATGTCATGCACACTGATGTTTTAAATATTAAAAACTGTTATATTGTACTGATTTGACGAACATGTATTTGTATCAGCAAAGGAAAATATCATAAAGAAACTTGTATGTTTGACAATAGTCCGGTTAATTCCTAAGTGTCTTGAGTAGTGCATATTTTAAGCACTTCTATGGAAGTTTAGGAAAAGGAGCAGTGATAGCCTAATGGTTGAAACTTGTCCTCTCGATCGGGAGGTTCGAGTTTAAACCCAGGCACGCACCATTGATTTTTAATTATGTGCGTAAAAGAAATTAATTATCACTGTTTTTCGGCCAAAGTAAACATCGTAAGGAAACCGAGAGTCCTTTAAAAAAGTTCTCGGAGCTGTGTAAAGTTCACCAATTCACACTTGGCCAGCATGGTGGACTATATAGCCTTAACTCTGTCTAGATGTTTGGATATAACTTCCTCCTACTTATAAATTATCGGGCTTAAAATAGCACATCGTTTCATTCTTTGTACAGGTTCTTTTTTAAACCGTAATGAAACCGCTCCATCAGCATTACGGATTATGAAATTTTGGACTCGCGCACGAGTGACTTTAACTAAAACCTTTATATCAAGAATTTCATAGGTATTCATTTTTAAAAGTAGATAAGTTTTATATTTTCGGTTTCCTTAAAGCTTAAAGTTTGGTATATTAATATGTGAAGCAAAATTTGGGATCCGTGTTTAAGATACTTGCCGCTGACGGAGGAGTTTGAAATTACGGTTATAGTTAATGTAGAGAAGGAGTACCAAATGCTTCAAATAATGCATAAAGCATACTTAAAATCAACTAAAACACATTACACACACTACCTTGTATTTGACAGAAACACATACCTAACCAAAATGAAACATTCAATGACTTATTATGAAAACACATAGGCAACGTCAAAAATGTCAGATAGCTTTGTCAATATACCCGCTATTGCTTTTAAATACAGCTTGGTTAATTAAACCTCTTTTTATATTTACAGGTGTCTTTAAAATAACTTGAAAATTGATACAATTTAATTGAATTTGAGAGATATTCGTGCTACTTTGAACAATATCAAGTTTAGTTCTTGAGCTGAATTATGATCGAATCTTGACCGTTGGGATGGGTGACTAGTAATCTTAAAGATTAAAAGGTGTAAAAAGAGCTCTCCTAACTCCCCTGGGGTTGCAAATGTCCATAGGTGACGGTGACTGCTTTCCATCAGGTGGCCTGTCTGCCTTATCGTTTGGACTAACTATAAAAAAAAGATTCTTTAAAGATAAAGTTACATACCTACTTTTATATTGTATACTTGAGAACCTGAAAAATGCTTACGATCAGAATTGACTACTAGACGAATTTTAGTATCGTAGTAATACTTTTATAAAATTATATTCACCATTTGAATAATCTGAATAACGTATTTCCCGACTCGAAACTGGGATTTACTTAATAAAACGTTCAGGCTACGCAAATATCCCTTTCTACTTATAAAATTCCCGTTTACGGCGCCGAATAAAATATGACGTTGAAAGATTTTATATAATATATATTGTTGAAATATTTAACTATTTGGTTTATACCTTTTTAAAATGTCACTACAACGCCGTATGAGCGATCACCATTATAAAACAACTGCTTTCATAATCTCCTTTAGAGGATTCCAGAGATTCCAGATTGTTTACAGTAATCCGTTTCGAGTTCCGTTCTTACCATACACAAAGATGGGATTAAACTGCCTACTTCGCATCGTTATTGCACCAATATATAATTAGCATTGTAATTAGACTTTATAACAGTTATTCGCTATGTTTGTAATTATTCTATATTGATGTTCAATTTCTTTTTGTTTTCGAGGAGGAAACCTTCAAAAGGTACTCGACGCCGTGGGAGCGACACGGGTTTTGTGGGATTCTTACTGCACTAAACATCCTCGGTGGCCGACCTCAGTGCTGCGTGGAGGACTCCGTGATCTCCAACGGAACGCAAACGAAGTCCACTAAGCGCGGTGCCCCTTACGAGCCCTTCCCTGATCAGCATTTTCGGTCACCATGCCTTCGGATGTTTACAGCGACATACCTCGTCCTTCTCGGGATCGCTTGGATGGATGGTTCGAGCTCCCAATCTTACCGCCCGCAACCCTCTTACGACAGGCAGGGGATGCCGTAGACCTATTCTGGTCCCAGAACTACAGGGACGTAGATTTATAGGTTATAAAATTCATAAATAGCCGCTTTCATTATCTCTACAGCGCTTAGGAGCGAGAGAGCGGTTAGGTTAAAAATCTCGTCCCTGTAGTTCCGGGTTCAGAATATGGCTACGGTATCCCCTGCCTGTCGTAAGAGGCGACTAAAGGGGGCTTCCGCGGTTGCGGGCGGTTAGAGCGGGAGCTTCAACCGTCCAGCCAGGCGATTCCGGGAAAGACGGCGGTATGTGTGGTCGCAAATCGTCGTAAAGACTAGACGAAGCGGTGGGCCCAGCCGCCTATCTGAGAGGAGCCCGATGGGGCAACGCGCTCAGAGGATTTCGGCTGCAGTCGTTTGGAGGTCCCGGAGTCCTCTTCATGGCAGCGAGGACGGCCGCCGGGGGGGTTTTAGAGCGGTAAAATCCCACATAACCCTGCGTCGCTCCCACGGCGTCGGGTACCTTTTAAAGGTTCCCCCTCGAAAAAAAAGGTAAAAAATCTACAAACAAGGAGGTGCGTTGCTTCTAAGTATGCATAAACTTTATAAGATCATACATACTTTATAACATTTATAAAAATATTCACGTAAAAAATCTTAATTCCATTTAAATATAATGGTCTTTACATTTACGGAACAGTTTAAATATAACACCGGATAATTGACGTAAGTCGAACTACGAGTAAAATCCGGGTATAATCACGAGTGTGGGCAGGAGAGTTCCGGAAAACTCATTAACACACGTCGGATCGGAATTCATATTACTGGGGCGAATTGCATGATATTATAATAAGGTCACCGAGCCCCAATACTTACGAGTACGTAGGTACTTACTACGGATTAATCCGCTTAAATACCTTAAACATAGAAGTTAAGTTGCAACTAACACAACCAAGGTCGCAGCAAGGAAAACTATGAAGTACTATTTAAAAGATATATTCCGAAATTAATTACAAACATATACATATATCAAGTCCACCAATCATAGTCCACCAATTCGCACTTGGCTAGCGCGGTGGACTATGGCCTAAAACTCTCATTTCGAGAGAAGACCCGTGCCCAGCAGTGGGACAATAATGGGTTGACAACAACAACAACAAAACATATATCAAGTCGTAAAACCGAATGTTTTTGCTTTTTTTTAATTCTGAATATAGTTTCTCTCGACCCTCGCACGTTTATATGTATTTTTTTTTATCTGACTTAAGTAGTAAACGAGCATGAAGTCCATCTGATGGTAAGTGGTCACTGCTACCCATGGACATCTGTAATCAACTTCATACAGAACATGGGTTCCATCTGAAGTCAACCGCAGATGCGTTGCCACTCCCGAGGACTATGATGGTCACCTCATATGAACGTGTGCCGGCAACCATACCTTTCTATCAAAACGCAAGAAATGCTTCACGCTAGAAATACGTGTGGCAGTGGTACTTCCCCGGTCAAACTACTCTGGTAATACCTTGAAAATAACCACCTTGTATATACAATGAGGTTTCTATCGTTAACAACCGTCGTTGAAGGGTTCCGGGACGTCCCGTGGCATGAAGTCCCGGGACTTTCGAGACGAGACAAAATTGACGAAATTGTAATATAATAATTTATATTCTCACAATATGGAAGGAGCCGATTTCTTATTCGACGTCTAATTAATGTCTTAACTGATTACTTAAAAGACTGATTCGCAAGTCTGTTTTATTATTTGTTTTTAGATTATTTAATTATGAAACCAATCTCTGATAAAGAGAACTGACAAAGTTGTCATAATTACGAATGATTAGATATTAGAATTACTAGATAATAGTATTGTTCATTATAATACTTAACGGGTACTCACGATATGCGGTTTATGAATTCTGGCCGTGACCACGATCCATGCAACTGGGTCGAAATATCGGCAAAAAGAATTCTATAAGAATTCATAAACCGCATATCGTGAGTACCCGTTAAGTATTATAATGTATCAATTCCGCGATAATACTAGTCTAAAATCAAATAGTATAGTTATTGAGAATTACTATGATTTTTAAGTAATGTAACGCCTTGCCGTATTTTCCAGCCAAGCCATGTCCAACTTCAGTTACTCTAAGTTTCTTTTATGACGATAAGATTTAACTGCTCCAACTCCTATTTATCATAAGGACAAAAGGGTTTTCGATAACCGGATTTTTTTTGTAGACATATTTCAAAGTCTACCGATTCCGATCCCCTTGCATAAGATAAGAAATGTTTGAGAGACTACATATCTTTGTTTTCGTCTTACCCACCGCCACAGTTGCAGAAAGCCACATGCCGTAGACCCAGTCATAATAAAGACATTTTTCATGTCATAGGTTACACAAAGATGCTGGCTTCATTCAAGATTAATATTTTTTTAATTGAATTGATTTTGATATAAAGTTTTGGAGATAAATACAATACTAGTAACGGTATATAACAAAACTACTTAACTTATTTCAAAGGATTGAAAATACATATATGTATTTACGGTTACTGGATTCAGGTAATATTAGGTCATTAATTATTAAAAATTAATCTACTCTATCATATGTTATTTGAATTTCAATTTAGTGTTAGTTATATTTTTTATGTCCGGATAATTACAGGTCTCAGTTAGTCTATGATAAATTCTTATAAGATTGAAATTTGAATAACTGACTTAGTTATTGAATTGAGGTAAACTTAGAATTAAATTTCCTCGGGATCATAAAGAAAATCTTATCTATTTACAGACAGATTGTTGCTACACGTGATTTCGGATCATCGTTACGTTTTTGACAGGCCGTGTTTATGTTCTTTAATATAGAATATCTAAAAAATGTCTGGAGTGATATACACGCACAAGTTACGTGACGAGGGTGCTTATGGGTCTATCTGCTGATTGAAATCTTCACTACAGTCGATTTTGAAAGAGAACGATACGTGGTAAGGATATTTACGAGTAACTGAAGGGTTACGCAAATAATGGTAAATGCAAGTGGCGGTCACCTCCACCACATCTGCGTGATTAGTACGAGTTCATTATGTTAACTCGAAACAATAATTGTTTCCGTTTTCTCATGTCATTTTAGAGTAGGTAATGGACAAAAATAAAAATGTGAACGTGCTATGTATATTGCTGTGTGTACGAAAACCATAATAATTATGTAGAAAAACGGAATAAAACGAATGACAAGAATGACTCGTAGGAATGACACTAGTTTAAGGATGCAGGTAATACATGACATTTTGAGTAGTCCAGTGGTAGGAATGCTATATTTATATCTAGGATTAATTAAAGAGTCCATAAGCGGCAGTTGCAATTGTCAGGCAAACAGCGCAAGCGAGTAGCAATCAAGCATGATATCCACGTGATGGTAAATGGCGACTGCCGACCACGAACATCTAGACCAAGTACTAATAAGAACAATATTAACGCAGGTTGGCTACAAATGCTTTGCTACCCTGAGTACTAAGTAGGAACGCGTCAGATAAGTATTTTACTTTACATACTTACGTCTATTATAATACTTAATAACTCAACTTCGATTAATAGGTAGTTAAAACACTCTTCTAACTAACATATGAGAGGGGAGTGACTGACGTGCGCCTTCAGATTACATTATGAACGGCTAAAGGAACATAATAGTGTTATTATGATCTAACCTGCAAGCTTCGCGGTATACTAATTTGACGTAGACCTCTCGAGGGAAGTTTCGATATAGATAGACCAAAACTATGCTAAACTAAAATTGAATGAGCGATGCTTGTATTTGTATACGAACATAAAAAAAAATAACGGAAAAATGTGCGTATAGTACCTACCTGTCTTCCTAACAAAATGTTTTTTTAAAAGGCATTAAATATAATTTTTATATCCTCTATATTTAATTATTACCGATGATATAATTTTCTATTAATTACATAAATACCAAACGAGCATGTAGTCCATCTGATAGTGACAAATATATTTATGTAATAATAAACTGTAATTAATGAAAATGTATCATATAAGTGTTTCTACTGGGCAAAATAGAGACTAAACGAAAGGCCAAAAAGCAGTGCTGAACAATGCCATTATTGACACCCATGATAATGACAGAAACAGTTGTGGCGTTGATGCGTCCGGGATCAAACCACACCTTAAAACCAAATAACAGATTTTGTAATCTTATTTATTGTATATATTAATACGCGAAGCAAAAACTCGGGATCAGTTTGAAAGTAACTCGTCGCGGATGGAGGACTATGAAATTTCGCACGGTTATAAATAGTTTACGTAGAGGAGTAATGCTAAAATTTCTTTCAAATAATGCATAAAACATACTCAACTAAACACATTACGCACACTGTCGTGAAATTGACACAGTGGCATAATAATATAATATATTTTATATTAAACGAAATAAAACATTCAACATCCTTCTAAGAAAACACATGTCAAAAATGACAGATGTCTTTGGCAAAATACCCGCTATTGCTTTTAAATGCAGCTTAATAGTCAATTAAACCACTTTTTACCTGTAACGAGTGAACGTAAAATAAACTCGAAAATTAATACAATTTATTTGAATTTGAGAGATATTCGTGCTACGTTGTTGGACAGTATCAAGTTTAGTTTTTGCTTTGAATTACGTCGAATTTCGTGGTAATTATTCTATAAATTAAACTACTAAATTATAGAATTTTGATAACGTTATATCAATCGTGAGCTACAAGATCTTGTTTCAAACGGCAGACAGATCTAACAATTTCGAAACACCGAACAACAAACTGAGCTACGTGGTGCCTCCGGGGAGAAGTTCAACTGCTTGCTTGTCTTACTTCGAATTCTAATTAAGTTTGTCAAACCGCGTACAGATTAATAACGTTAGGTGTGCAGATTGCAAATCCTAGATTTAGGTACTATTACACTGACAGATACAGAAGCGCTGCCAAGTTATCAGACAATTTATGTCAAAAGTGTTTGTGTTACGTCAGCTTAAATCAATCTTAATGTAGCAATACATTCAACTGACACTTAATTTACTGTTTGCTCGTCTTAATAGCTTATTGATAACAAACTCATTTTTGCGAGAGCGTCCCTACGCCATCACAAAAAAAAATACACCAGAAACCTTCGCGAGCTCATGAATAACAACTTTGCTAAAGAATATCATGATCAAATGAATAGTTTACGATTGTAAAAAGGACATACAGATAACCATTCATATTTATAATGAAGGAGAAAGATGATGTGTCTTTAGAGCGTATAATAAAACTTGCGCGGGTCCACCCTTGTGTGCTTTCTTCTATTAGATTAAAGTAGCATGCAGTACATCTGATGGTTAGTGACCACTGCCGTCTATGAACATCTGTAATGAACCCCAAATAAGATCAGAGTAACTAGGACTTTCCAACCAAATGCCTTGGATAAAAACCTAAATCTCCTTTACCACACCCTTAAAACCGATATACAACAATATTAATATTGACCAAAAAATGATGCTTTCCAGATAGAACAGGACGCTCATTTGCAACTTGCGTGTTATAGAAAGAAACCCTCTATAAGATATTAGAGGTATTATGGATTGGTATGGTATTGATGGAGATTCGTTGGAGATCCCGGGGTCCCCTGCTAGCGCAGAGGTAGCCCACCAAGGAGGTTTTAGTGGGAAAATCCCACATAACCCGGAGTCTTCGGCTTCGGTGTACTTTTTGAAGGCTTCCTCCCCCTCCCAAAAAAAATGCTATGGTATTGACAACTTACGCTAGAACCTTTCCTTCATATTCGAGAAATCTTCTTAGCCGATCATCGTGAGACTTCGGTTTACTCGGCGGCGCCACGGACTTCCAGCGTTCCTTCTGCGTGTACGGATCTATTGGTAGCTCCTCTTCCTTCGACAGTTCCATGCCTTGTGATTCCAGCCATTCCTGTAATTATTGCACCTAATACACTAATGGTATTACGATTTTTATTTTTACTTAACAAAATTAAAAAATAATCGGCTAAGTGCGACTCGGACTAGCTCACGGAGGGTTCCGTAACTTTTTTTTTGGTATCAAGGGGGAAACCGTCAAAAGGTATCCGACGCCGTGCGAGCAACGCCGGGTTATGTGCGATGCCACCTTCGGGCTCCTCCCAGTGAGCATTTTTTTAGCCTATGGACCAATAAAAATTGCTATTTATTTTAACAAGTACTATCGTTCTTGTTGTAATTATGCGGCAAGATTGCGATAGGTTTTAAATATTTGTTGGTGAACGGTGACTATGATAATAACGGATATTGATAAAATTTGACCATGAGCGGCAGTGACCACTTTTATCAGATATAATACATGCTAGTATATTACTTATAACACAGACCCACTACTTTAAAATACGAAAAAATAAATCATTAATAATAGTAAAAAAAACATATATTCATTCACTTAATATTCAGGATTTTTTTTCATACAATATTTAATTTAGTTTAATACCAGCTGAAACAAGACAATGGTGCTTATAATATAAAGTAAATATGGCGAACAATGTTTGAATTTTAAGATAGCAATTTTGGAATGTACGTTGACTCCAAGACAGACTCGAGACAATTATATAGACACGAATAATGTACAACTTCATTTTCGTGGCATTCGATCGCATAGACTAGACCATTTGAGGACCAGCTTAATATACATAGGTACTAAATATCTGTTTTTTATCTAATTGCAGTAGCAAACAAACATGCAGTCCTTATGGTAAACGGCGGCTGACCACTTACCATTAGGTGGACTGCATGCTAGCTTGCTACTTCACTCATATAAAAAATAATATAAAAAAAAAAACTAAACAAGCTTTTATATCAATGGAATGAAAAGAAAAAAAAATACAGTAGTCAAACCCATCATTTCGTTGCATGGTACAATTTTCTATCATATAAAAGCTTGACGCAAGATTGCTCATATTAGATTTTCTCAACTCGTCTGTGGTTTCCTGAACTATTGTGGCGACAACGCCGGCCATGTCCTCCGGCCGCCATCTTGGAAAAAGGGGGTGAAAACACTTTTTTACCTGTCGAAGCCACTGCAACCCAAATTTCATAAATGGCCGTCGCTCTTTCACGTTTTGGGAGCGTGCAATGACAAACTTTCAGCCTTTATAAAATGACGTAGGGCTCTTAGGCCATAGTTACGATGTATAAATAAAATGATTTTGAAAAAAAAAAATAGTAAAAAATCCAGTCATCGTTTTAGTTCAGTCTATTCATTTGATAAGAATGAAAATAAACATGTCACAATGATTCCTTTCAAATAAATTCTCTTTTTCTCTATCTTATTTTATTAATGATAAATATCATAGTGATATTGTCTTTTGTTCAGAATTCAGTAGTTGTGGTTGCACGTATCAAATTATAAACTTAACTATAAACTTTTCTATTTCTGTTTCTTAAATATGTACCTACCTGTGTCTAATATATGAATATTTCGCGACGTTTTCTAATTACCTCTCCTTTCTTTAGTTTTTCTTTTTGATATTTTTAGTTATTGTTAAGATTCGTTCATTTGTATGCAAAGCAACTATAAACTAACAAATAAGCAATATTATTTTATTACTAGATCTATATTTGTATTTGTCTGACCTTTATATCTATCATAGTGAAAGTAATTGATATATAGATATAGAATAATTATCATAATATAGTGTTTACGAACAATTACAAAATTTGATACAAGTCGCCAGTGCCTCCGTGGCGCAATTGGTTAGCGCGTTCGGCTGTTAACCGAAAGGTTGGTGGTTCGAGCCCACCCGGGGGCGGAAAAAATTTTGCTATACACGAAAAAATTTTTTATAATAGAGTAACATGTGCTTGAAGTATATGTTAAATATTTTTAATACTATATAGCTACAAAATTTAAAAAAATAAAATTACTTTGATTTAAAAAAAAATAATTATTTTAATAGTCAAAATAAAAATATAGGTATATGGATTAAATTCAAAATTTAAAAAAGCAACACTATTGGCTATAGGCGCGTGACATCATGGTTCGTCGTTTCATCTGAAGACAGTATTTACGGAATGTAGAGTCATAGACAATCAAACGTCATAGATGTTGTCAACATGAAGAACGTCAAAATGGCTGCTTTTAAATTAGTTATATTAAATCGCAGTTTTAATAATATCTAAAGTAAATTATAGAATCGCAAGTGAACGATAAGAGCTATTGAAAAATCCTCCATAATACTTATTAGCCAATATTCCAAAACAATATGGGTTTATTTTAATATGATGAGCAAAACTCTTACTTCGTCAAAATGACTACGTAGACATTTTAAAAATTATAAATAGTTGAACTGTGTGTATCAACTTATCATACTCACATATATCTAATATTATTATCAATAGCCATTGAGGTCATGGTCAATACTTGAATCTACATATAACATAATATACAGGTAATATTATTTACACTATTGTGAAGTGATTTTCTCGTTTTTTGTTTAGTTTTTTTTAAATCTGATTGGTGTAGCAAACGACCTTGCAGTCCATCTGAACATACGTTCAGAACATACGTTTATACAGAACATGCGTTCTATCTGAAGTCAATCATAAATACGTTGCTACTCTTGAGGATTATGGTGAGGTCGCCTCATATAAAAGTGTGCTTGTGTGTATTTTGCCGCTTTTGGCCCTTTTGAATGGCCTAGCTGAATTGAATTTGGCTAACATATTTGGGGCCCCTACGATAAAAAGGTTGAGTACCGCTGTGTTAGTTGCTATTTGGTAGTAAATTTATGAATATAGTCGAAATTTTATAATCATTGCTCAGCATACAATTTTACGATATAAATTTTACATCATAATGAACATTGAATAAGCGTTAAATATTGTAATTTTAAAATACAATTCAGCATGAAAATTACAAAATAAATATTGTTATAAATATATTAAGTACATATTCATGTAAAGGAAAAACTTGAGATTTACGTTCTTAGGAGAGTTACGAGACGTTTTTATGATACATGCCGCGGACGGAGGACTTCGCGAATATTCGCAGGTTTTTACACATTCACATTCGCAAGAATTGTGCGAAAGTTTGACGAATGTGGAACTGCAGTTTGGGGACCAAATAAAAGGCGCCAAATCTATACAAATTTAAGTTGAACAGCAGTTTCACGATCTTCATTTTACCAACACGTTAACTACTTCTATATTTTACACTGGTTAACAGCATGTGAAGATGTAGGTGCCCCTCTATGAAAACAAGTCTGAAAGCGTCTAAAAAAACAACTGAATGTAGATACGGAATATTCGTAATCGCAAATCATAAACTCGATTTGGGTAACTTTGAACATTTTTTACAATATTTGTGATATTATAATCTGTTTTATATTTATTGCACCTTGTTTTTATTAAATGAATAGTGTCCTTTTTAGCTGGTTTATTAATCTAACACAATAAATTTACGGCGAAAACAATTAAACTATCCACAATTACCCCTAAAACTCAAATTCAAAGTTATCCTTAGTTTAGGGTAACTTTGAAATTTTGAATATAATTTTTTGAGGATATAAAATCCGTCATTAATCGAATATTTTAAGGTCTGAGTAAAATTAATTAACATATTTTTGTTAATTAAAACCAAATCTATAAAAAATACATTTATTTTGATATATAAATACAATAGACAACTTGGTCTTGCCATATGAATCAAGGTCGATCAATTTGGTGGTAAAATAAAATACTAGTTTTTTTTTGATTATTTATTCCATCCATCCATAGGATGGACGGAACATCGGGTACCTTTGGAAGGTTTCCCCCTCGAAAACAAAAAAAAAAGGATGGACGGAACATGGACATAACGTAGGCCTCCCCTAAATGGCGCCACTCCAACCGGTCCTGTGTCCTCTGAATCCAACGGTTTCCCGCTGTCTTCTTCAGGTCACCGGTCCATCTGGTAGGGGGGCGACCGGTACTCCTTTTGCCTAAACATGGTCGCCACTCGAGGACCTTTCTTCCCCATCGGTTATCGGTCCTACGAGCGATGTGGCGGCCCATTGCCACTTCAGCCTGCTAATTTTGAGAGCTATGTCGGTAAGCTTCGTTCGTCTACGGATTTCATCGTTGCGAATCATGTCTCGTAGCGAAATTCCGAGCATAACCCTCTCCATAGCACGCTGAGCGACCCTGAGCCTCCGAAAAAAATATTTTTTTATGATACAGGTAACTTTGAACCGTTCAAAGTTACCCATATAACATCTAATTTCGACGTCGTCAAAAGTTTAACAGTTTTACGCAATATTCAACATGGGATACGGATAGTACAGTTTCAAAATAATAATATACAATATACATTTTAAAGATAAACACCAAAACACACCTGTTTACGGTAAGTTTTATATTATAATTGCTATTTCAAAATGAAGTATCAAACACTTGGAACAACTTCACTACGGAAAAGGCGGTATTTTTTAAAATTATGACATTGACAGGTACCTTTTTTTACTTTCATTGCTATTACAACATTTTGGCAAACCATTTTACGCCGGTACGATATTGAAACAACAAGAAGTTTCCATGTAATAAATTAATATATTTTTTTCACAACTTTGTTCAAAGTTACACCGCTGTTCAATGTTACCCAAATTGAATGTACTAATATCATACTAATATTATAAAAGCGAAAGTTTGTGAGTGTGTAAGTTTGTTACTTCTTCACGTGTAAACGGCTGGAGCCGTGGATAAAAAATTTGGTAGAGAGTTAGCTGATACTCTGGATTAACATGTAGGCTACTTTTTACTGCGGGAAAATATCGGATTCCCCCGGGACAATTCTTTTTTTTTAACGCGGGCGAAGCTGCGAGATTCATCTAGTGTTAAAATAATAACATTCGTTAAATCACTAATGCTTATTGCCTACTTAATTATATTGGTGTACTATAGTAATAAAAATCGCAAATGACGCGGTTATTTTTTACAGAGCAACCTCACTTGGTACATATGTTTAAATTGAATTTGACCCACTTGATGGTAAGTGGTTTCTGCCGCCCAGAGAAGAGCCGTTCTATCTGAGGTCAATTACGAATGCGTTGCTACGCCCGAGGACTGATCTGGTAAAAAGCCCTTTATAAATGCTCTCTGACTCCCATTAAACGGCAATCTACACTTTGGGAAACTTTGCTTTACGTAAGTGAGCCTGGTGTATTGTGGTTTATTTATAGTTATGTTCATAAAAATCTATTTGTGTCACCTTATTTTTAAAGATATGTCCTGGACCCACGACTTTATGAATACCACAAAAGTATTATCGTATTGAATGGAGGATTGTTATATAATATAAATACTTAAACCTTCAAACTTTCCAGTTACGCTATTTCTATATTCCCATCAATTACATTTTGCTCATAAGCAATCAACAGGCGTTTTGTGTTTTGTGCATATTAATTCTGTGTACACATACAGTTCTATTTAGATACGCTTACGGAGCATATTAGAAAAAATGATAATTCACATGAATGTAACACTTGTGGAGTTTTTAAATGTAAAACTTAAGTTGAACTTTGCACGATTTGCAAAAAACCTTTTAGGTAGACAGTTAAGAGGATATTTACATATTTTCTTAGATTTTTCCGAGCACTGTTTTAGACAAATAGTTTATTCCTCTCGTTAAATTGTCGTTCCGTTCGTTTAAAAGTAGTAATTTTGATTAATGCGATATATGTTTTCTTCCACAAACTCACTTTTAATATATTTTTTTATAAACGATTTTTTTTATAAAAACGTTTTCAATCGAAATTTAGTATTATTATGTTAATAGCTATTTTTGCGGCTTCCTCCGCATGTGTCCTGTGTTAATCCAGGTTATGACAATATGATTCTAAACTATAAATATCGAAGGGATCCAACATTTCCTATGGAGATCACATTATGACAAACTTCAATTACCTAATAAAATTAATAAAGGTACACATACATACATTAATAACATTATAGCAACTATATTATTACATTATAGCCATAATCTTGTCTTTTACCCTGATTGATGATGTGTATATTAAAATTACTTATCATGCACAGTACGAATGACATTATTTGATAAAAAAAACATATACAACGATATGTAGGTACGTAATAGCCACATTTGTAGCACTAAAAAGCAGTAGTGTAACACAAAGTTATTTATATTGAAGAACAGTAGTTATCTCATTACGATAATAGATATATGTAGGTATAATATAAAGTCCCATTGCGTACGTTATCCAGTCATCGTCTGCTCAAACTAGCGGTCTGTCGTGTAGTAACTGTGTTCAACGTTGCGTTAACAAATTAAAGATGGTTGTGTCTCTAACCAATCCGTTAGTACAATCGTACATCTTGTACTCTGCGATATTAGCTTTGAAGTTATTATCCGTGAGTACCTTGACCGGACTTACTCGGATGACGAAAAAAGTATTTGCAAACCCTGAGGACGCTAAAGGTCTAGGTGGCAAGGTGAAACTCGACGACCCGACCGTGGAGCGAACGCGGCGAGCGCATTTGAATGACTTAGAGAACATTCCGGCTTTCTGGATCCTCGGAGCTTTGTACGTGACGACCAACCCTGCCGTGGCGTGGGCCACGCTTCTGTTCAGAGTGTACACTATCAGCAGAATCATCCACACAATAGTCTACGCGGTGGTGCCGATGCCACAGCCCACTCGTGCGATTGCGTATGCCATCCCGTACACCATCAAGTGGTACATGGGAGTTCAAGTTGTTTTGTACTACCTCAGTGCATTATAGTGTTGTACCCAAATGTATAAATACATTCTCGGATGTATATTATACCCTAGTAGGTAGTGCGCGTTAAAAAGCGGTTTATTTGTTTTGTTTTCAATATATTGTATGGTATGTTATACATCTGAAGTACTTATTTATAAATCCTTGGGTTCATTTTATGTTTGGAAATATGTTTTTACATAAAATACATTAAAATACATTTAATCATGTAGTTTTATTTAACTGAGGAAAAAAATAACATATATTAATTTGATTAGCACATGCACCATGCACCCCACGCTTTTTTTTAAATAAAATATTTTTTTTTTATTCACACTATTATTAATTTATATTCATTGAAATTTTTAACACTATTTTCTTAATTTAAATTCATTTAAATTTATTTTCTATTTTTTAGTTCGGTTTTCTATAAAAAGCGTGTTTTTTAGTTTTTTTAAACTATTATTTAATTTCTATTTTTTAGTTAAATTAAAAAATGGAATAAATTTATCAAATTAGTGTATTGTCATCGGTCCTCAATAAATCTACAAAGTTTGAACGAAATCTGGCCGTTTAAAGTGGGTCAAAATCGCGCCCAAAGAAGTCGGTTACAAACAAACATACAGGTGAAGCTAATAAAAAGCTAATAAAAACAATCTTTCGTCGTTACTTTTAGCTATTAATGCAAGTCAAAATTACAGAGTTATATTTTAACTTTGTTTTTGACACTAGTAATTAAACGCTATGTAACTAAAAAGTGCAATTAATCATGACCATTATTTAACCGATATTATTAATTTTACTAAAATTAATTGCAATTTTTGAAGTCGTGTTTTTATATGTACCTTTTTATGGTGAAACGCCCGACAATATTAGCATATTAATGACTTAAATATAATATTATTTAGTAGTAGTAGGCTAGTAGGTATGTAATTTGCTTAAGTATGGACGCAATTAAAAATCAAGTAAAGTTGGGTAACTTAAAAAAATACCTACAAATATGCATGCTTGTTACCTTCTTAATCGCATGAGTGTAATATAAATTTATTTAAAATGATTTATGGCAAGGTTATTTTTTGTTTTATTTACAGAGGAAGACTCAGTACCTATGTGAAAGCGATTTTTGCGACTCTTGTTTTTTAATCAGACTGAAGTAGCAAACGACCATGCAGTCTACTTGACGATAAATAGTTTCTACCGCTCAGAGATCAGCGGCACTATCTGAAGTGATTCGGTCATCAGTCAAGTCCCGGGAGTAGCAACGCACATATGCGTTGCTACTAAGACGAACTAAGACGGTCGCCTTATAGCGAAGTGAGCTAGCAATCACACCGGTACATCGAAACAACGGCTTAATGCTAGAAATGGGCGTGGCGGTGGTACCTCCCGGTCGAATTTCACATAAATCCTCTACAACACCGATCTACACTCTGGGAATCTTTCCAAGGTCAGTGTGGTTCGACCGGGGAAGTACTACCGCCAAACCTATTTCTAGCGTGAAGCAATTTTTGCGTTTCGATGGAAGGGTTTAGTTGCTGGCACACTTTTATATGAGGCGATCGCCATAGTCCTCGGGAGAAGCAACGCATCTGTGATTGACTTCAGATAGAACCCAAGCTCTGTATGAAGTTGATTACAGATGTACATGGGTGGCGGTGACTACTTGCCATCGGGTGGACTGCATGATCGTTTGCTACTTCAATCAGATAAAAAAATATTTGCTATAAAAATGCTATAAAAGCAGTTGCGCTTGTCTTGTACTTTTTATTAAATAGTTGGGACTTAAATCTTTTCATTTACGCTATCTCGGTATCTCCATCGATAACGTTTTGCTGTTAAGCAATGAACAGGCGTTTCATAGCATAGCATTAGAAATAAGCTTATAATGTGTTTCACATATGCTTCTAGTTACATACGGTCACTGAGCACTTTAGAAAAAGTAATATTCACATAAGAGTAACACTTGATAAGTTAGGTCGATATTTTTGAAGACATGTTTTTCCTACCAAAAAAATCTGAGTATTCTTTTAGACAAATGTAGTTATTCCCAGCTCGTTAAATTATCATTCTGTTCGTTAAGTAAATTGTACTTTTGATAATATGATTTTTTTTACTACAAACACGGTTTTTGACGTTGAAAGGCAAAGTCAGTCATAACAAGACTTCCAACCTGGTCTGGCAGATAGATCAAAAACGATTTAACATCTGAGTTTAATACATATTATTATGTAACTAGCTTTTTCCCGCGACAATAGCATTTCAGGGTTAACAATATCCTGTGTTAACCAGGATATTGTTAACCCTATTAACCTATTACCTAAATTTGTTTGATTCAAATTTAATTTAAATTCAATCAGCGGTTTTTAAGTCAAAGAATAGCAAACGTGGACGGACGTTTGTTACTCATCTATCCTCACAAACTTACGCCTTTACAATATTAACATAGACCTCATAATATTTCTATTAATATGTGTTTATAGTACGTTTAAATTAAAAATCAATAACGATACACATTTATTTAATACATATTTGTATCACAAAACTTGCCCTTCACGTTGATTAAAGATTTGTAGATTACAATAACTTATCATACGCATTACCAACGATATTATTTGAAAATAACATATACAACGATGTGTAAGTATGTAATATTCACATGTGTAGCGATGAATAGCAGTAGTGTAAAACGAATTTATTTAAATTTAAGAACAGTGGCTATACCGTTACCTTACATGTTATAAAACTCGAACTCTTCGAACGTTGCTTATGTTCATTCGGTCACCGTCTACTCGAACGTGCGGTCTCTTGTGTAGAAATTGTTTAGAGTTGTGTTAATAAATCAAAATGGTTGTGTCTCTAACCAATCCATTGGTGCAATCGTACATCTTGTACTCTGCAATATTAGCTTTGAAGTTATTATCGGTGGGAACCTTGACCACTCTCGTTCGCATGACGAAGAAAGTATTCTCGAACCCCGAGGACGCTAAAGGTCTAGGTGGCAAGGTAAAGTTCGACGACCCGACCGTCGAGCGAACGCGGCGAGCGCATTTGAATGACTTAGAGAACATTCCGGCTTTCTGGATCCTCGGAGCTCTGTACGTGACGACCAACCCTGCCGTGGCGTGGGCCACCCTTCTGTTCAGAGTGTACACTCTCAGCAGAATCATTCACACAATAGTCTACGCGGTGGTACCGATGCCACAGCCTACTCGTGCGATTGCGTACGCCATCCCGTACACCATCAAGTGGTACATGGGAGTTCAAGTCGTTTTGTACTACCTCAGTGCTCTGTAGTGTTGGATCCTAATGAACAAATACATTCTCGGATGTATATTATATTCTAGTAGTGCGCGTTAAAAAAGCTCAAAGTGGTTAGTTTATTTTAAATTTTTGTGTGGTTTCTAATAAATCTTCGGTTTTTTACTCATTTATTTCTGTTATATTAACAACTCGTGTTCATATTTTATATTTGAAATATATTTTGTCCTAAAAATACGGAAAATATAACAAATTTGATTTACCATGTAGTTTTATTTATCTAGGGAAAAACTAATAACATTTTTGATTATATTATGCATACGTGACAAAAAATTATAAACTAGAAAAATCATAACTAAATCTTGCGTAGTAAAACCTTATTTGCGCTTTTTTTTGGAACGGAACACCTTGCAAAACTGGTTGGTTAACATCCAAAATGCTAATAATTTAGACAACTATTTGCGAAGTCTATTTTACAATATATGTTCGGTACATTTGTATAAAGTGTCATAGCAACTGGTTTTAATTAATCCTACTTTCCAATATCAGTTAAAATTACGAAATTAATAAGGCAATTGAGACTCATTTTACTTATTTCATTTATTTTGGCTATATTTAAACATCGACCGATTAATATCAATATACCTAATCATTGATAAGAAAATTGAAGTTTGGAGAACTAAAAATTCTAATATGAAAGTAATCAATAGGTAATGATAAGACTTTAGATATATGTACCTAACTATAATAATACCTACTATAGCTCAACATTTATGCACAGGTCATTTCTATAAACAAAATAATATAATTATAGATTATGACGACCCGCGTGGTAGAGCGGTGACCATACCGGACACGCAGTGGGTTTTGGGTTCGAATCCTGGCCAGACCGGTATTTGAATAATGAGCTTAGATTTCTGTTTATGTCCCCGTCATTGTCTGTCCATGACACGACACAGGAAAAATCCTACTCCAGGGATATGAGTGTAGAAAGTGTTTAAGTTTATGTTATGTTCCATTACCTGAAGTTATTTTACGTCAAAAAATGCTAAGTACATATTAAATATGTAACAGGTTCATGTAGTACGTACGTAATATGTTGAGGTAGTTATGAAAAGGAAATTAACAGATAATGATTGCTTTTAGTGTTTTAACCGTATTTAACCTTGATGGAGAAGTAACTTTTTGTCATAAAATAAAAGGAAGTCGAGAACTCGAAGTGATAATTTTAAAAACACGTCTGTCTTACATTTTTCGTCACATATATTTTTATCTGCGATCGAAGGACAATGTTTTTCGAGCGTGTGATACAGGAGCTTATGATGTATTCATTTCAAATTCTTTGACACGTTTTGCAGCACATACGACTTGATTTCAACTTATGAGGTGCCGTTAGGTTTGTTAAAACTCCGAGAGTAAGATAGACACGAAGTATATAATATTTTTAGATATTTTGTCTGTTAATAAAATACAGGAAGAATTGTGAGTAGTAAAGGATTTTTGTTGAATCTTTTATTAATATATTTTAATTTTTAATGGGGAAGTTATTGCTCCGATAATAGATATGATTTTTTTTAGATAATAAGCATTATTCTTCCGAAAATTTGTTTACCCTACTACTTACATCTGAATAAGACAATTCAAATCTTGAATCAATGACACTTATCATCTTTAATTATATTACTCAGCCCTTGATATAGGGTGTAGGTATATAACCATCGATAATATATTAATATCGGCAATATATTAGTTTTGAAGAACTACTTTATGCGCCTTTGAAGAGACCTCTTGTGTTTTTTTTTTCGGAACGCTTCAATGTTATTTTCATCAAATGATAAATGAACTACTAAATGTAGGTAAATAGGTATAAGTATTTCTTCAATCATACTAAACTTAGTAAGTGAGACTATCGATTACAGAACAGACAGACCCAATTCTTCTGCCATAAAATAAAATGCGGTTAATGGCCCTGCGATCGAGGTGGGTTGTCCAAAGTTGTGTACAAAGTAGTTTCCTTTGAACTAAATTACGTTTCATTCATGGAAGGAACTAGCCAAATCCACCGCGATTAATCTTTCGCTGAGAAAAGTGCAAAGTCACAACAACCAGTTAACCTATAATCATGTGGGTACTGGCTTCCCCTCGCCGATCTGCCAGCATGTGTGGGCGGGCTATTAAAGAATCTATAAATTTCATATTTTGTGTATTCGGAATGATGTAACGGTCTAACATAAGCATATTTTTTCATCTATTCCTAGATCAATGTTGATGATGAACACTCGTACGAATATTGATAATGAGCAATGATAGCCTAATGGTTGAAACTTGCCCTCTCGATAGGGAGACCGGAGGATCGCCCTCTCAATTATGTGCGTATTAGAAATTAATTATCACTGCTTTTCAGTGAAGGAATACAACGTGAGAAAACCTTCCGAGAGTTCTTAAAAAAAATCTCGGAGGTGTGTCTGGCCAGCGCAGTGGACTCTGGCCTAAATCTCTCTAATTCTGAGAGAAGACTCTTGCCCAGCAATGGGACAATCATGGGTTGGCACCACTCGCATGAGTATAATAAAAGAGTTGCAAAGTATGGTAACAAGTACATTCATTATTTACTTAAATTCAGGAAATTGCCAACGTTATTTATAAATATAATTCATATTCGTTACTCTGGCGATGGTTAAAACCTTGGCGTTATTCTAGACTTTAACTTGTCATGGAACATTTATGTACGGGAAGTAAATCGTAAGGTTTACTTTACTTTCATTTATTTAATTATACAGTCACTTAAATGTCTTCAAGACTTCTTGCCCCTTAAAACTAAATTTTCTCTTCCTTAATCTCTCATTCAGCCGATTTTAGCTTACGCGGACGCATGTTATTTGGATGTCACAGAGGAGTTATTAAATAAATTTAAACGCTTGTAGAATCTTTGTATTTATGTTTGTGTTTACGAAAATTTGATCGAATCTCTCATTTTTCAGATTAAGTGGCTCACTGACTAACACTGACTTCCACATTCATTAAAATTACAAATTTATCACCAACAGGTAAGTGGCGCCTAATACCTACTCTGAGAAAATATAATCATTAGAATTTAAAAGAAATAAAAACTTTTAAGTATATCATATTAATAATATTTGCAACCAATATAAATAATTAACTATATTTTTTTTTATTAAAAAATACACAGTTATTTAAAATTCACAACGATATGATGTAGTGACTTCCGCATGATGACGCGACCCGTCGTCCCATCAATGCATCGGGATAAGACAACATAAGACGCTGCAAATTACAAAGCATTATTTTTCAGGGTTCCGTACCCAAAGACTAAAAACGGGACCGTATTACTAAGACTCCGTAGTCTGCTGTCCGTCTGGCTGTCACCAGGCTGTACAGTACCATGAACCGGGAAAGACATCTGACATTTTCACAGATGATTTATTTTTGTTGCCGTTATAACAAGATACAAAATAAAATCAGTATTTAAGAATCTCCCCAGATTCTATACAGCAGACGTGATTTTTTTGTGTTTTTTATAGATGGTACGGCGATATCATGTGCGAGTCCGTCTCACACCTTGCCAATTTGTTTTAAACAATTTCCCGAATAATAGATGCTGCTGGATAAATTTAATTATACTGTGCATTACCTTGTTTTTGTTAATGTTAGATATATGAATTTTTGTGTGGATGTACGTGTTTAAATTACTGTGTACAAGAACTACAGCTCGCATAACGATGAAAAAGGTGTACTAATATTTTATGACCTGCTTTAAAACATGCGATATTCATTTCCATTGTGAACGTGGTTGAAACCGGCGAAGACGCGTAAATAAACTAGTTATAACATTATATACCTTATATATTGTGTATTGTAGTTTCATTTTATTAACAGTAAGTATCTAAGTTATTTCTTGAAGCTACATTTGTCATTGTGTACATAATTTTGCGCAGTCTCATGCTTATATAACAAAACATACGAAAGATTAAAATAACTGTTAATAAAACCTTACATACAAAAACATACATAGATACAGAGATAGCAGAAGTGTTCACCACCCATCAATTACAAGGTCAGCGGACAGTTTAATACAAATACATCGAACGGTGACTTGCACAATTGTCTACCTATTTGTAACGCGCCTATCTCATCCAACAACACAGAAATCCACAGATTATACACAAGTATACAAGTCTCAAGCGAACAAACAATTTTAGACCAAACAAACATTCGTGTGCGCAGTCTCGCGCGGAGTGCACGTCGCGTCGCGTTACCAAGAGAAGTTACTGTATTGAGTTTATAAAAATAAAACATGGCTCCTTTATCGCTAGCCGAACCGGCCGTTCGGTCATACATTCTATATTCTGGTATTTTAGCCCTAAAAGTGTTGACAATGGCCGTGTTGACGGGAAGGGTTCGATACCGCAAAAATGTATTCGCTAACGAGGAGGACGCCAAAAAGAAGAAGGGAATAGTAAAGTATGACGATCCCGACGTCGAACGAGTTCGCCGCGCGCATCTAAACGACTTGGAGAATATACCGGTGTTTTGGGTCTTAGGGGCTCTTTACCTTACAACCGGCCCGAGTGCGGAGTGTGCGACTATGTTGTTCCGTGTGTATACTGCGGGCCGTGTTATCCATACATTAGTGTACGCCGTGAAGCCAATGCCCCAGCCATCCCGCGCCATTGCTTACGGCATTCCATATCTAATCAAGTGGTATATGGGAGCGAAGGTCATTATGCACTATATTGGTGCTTTGTAATTCAAAAGTATTATCAGTTTTACTACAATAAATAATTTTAGTTGTCTCTTGTGTTTCAATTGGATCCAATCTTTATTACAATCGCTTTATACTTAATTGTACCGTATGTTGAGTCTACACAATTTTATAAAAACTGCAGAATGTAGCCTTGACGCTGCATTAACTTGTTTGTTTATCGTGAATATTCCTTTAGCATGCCTGACGAGTATCGATTTACTTTATATTTATCTTTAGTTTATCAGTAAATAACAAATGATTAATCAGCGAGTGAATGTTCTCGTAGCAGAACTTTTTACTATTATAAAGATACGTTACTATTTTGTGTCACAGAATAAAAAAGTTAAGTATTGTATCATCACCTGAACCTTGAAAGATTATGTATGCCATAAAACACGTTTAGCATAATAAACTGTCCGTTGAACTTGACCTTTGATATGTTTTCTTTTAGTTATAACCTCGACCGCAACGGTTTGTGACAAAAGTGTTTATGTAATTGGATTTCTTGAAAGACCAGTTTATGTGGAAGTAATTGGTTCTCGGAAAGGGAATCGATTCCCCATAACAGTAATCTGCTAATTTATGTGGACATACGCAGACGGGTATGAGCCTTTGTAGTTTAATAGACGTTCTATTGGCTTTGCTTGTTAAGTTTAATTCTGATGACAGGATTTTAAGGCCTATTAAATGTCGAGCAGTTGTTTTATATTTTCTATAATAAATAATGTATGGATATACCTTTATTGTTTAAATCAACAGTAATAGCATCAGGGTTAAGAATTTTTGTTGTGTTTACTGCTCTATTTAATTTCTTATCCTGAATACTATTTATATAGATCCAGCCCTTTTCAAGATTACTTTGACCATAAAATAATAAAAAGTTCTTTATTATATTGGTTGTTACCTACGTCTCCTTATCTTGTAAGTAAGTATATGAGCCCAAGAAAAGGTAATTATGTTAGAATCATCGGAAAAACTTTTATATATTTGGATGTAGCATCAACGGGTTTCTGTCATAATATTTGCTTACTTGTAATGTTTTCCTCCACCGATGAGGAAACTACATGAATAAATACATAAGTAGACTACATATTTACATCGATATATAAAGCTAAGTTAATGTTACATGTATATGTTTATTTAAAGGTATTGGAATATGTGATAAAAGGTCATAATATATTCAAACTGAAAATAAAACAAATCATTGGATAGACTTTCGGTCTTTAGTCGGCACACTTTCACATGAGGCGAACATCATAGTCCTCGGGAGTAGCAACGCATCTGTGATTGACTTCAGATGGAACCCATGTTCTGTATGAAGTTGATTACAGATGTCCATGGGCGGCAGTGACCACTTACCATCAGGTGGACTGCATGCTCGTTTGCTACTTCAGTCAAATTAAAAAAAAAAAACTAAGTTTGGTTTGACGGATATACAAGTTATTTTCGGCTACAATAACAATAATGATTGCACGTACTACTACGACAATTAAGCGCACAATTTTTGTATTGAATTGAACCAGATAATTAAGATCCAATACTGTTAAAGCATTTGCCTCTACACTGCTGAAATAGATTACTATATAGTGTGTGGGTTAGCAACGCCTAAGATAAGACTTCCATCAAGGCCGATTCATATCTTTACTTGCTATGTTACTATTACTAAGTTTCCAGTTTCATATACAAATCCAGGGACACAAATGGTGACCTTCCGTAAAATAAACAAGCGAACAAAATGTATAATTATCTTATGAATGTCCAGTTATTGGAAATAGCAAACAAACGCTATAAGTATTTATCAGTCATTTGAGGATACCTTTTGGAATTCATAGTCATTCATTTACTTTTGAAAAGATATACTTAGATATAGATTAGAGTTTAGAAAAATTGATAATCTGAGATCAGAGATCCCTTCCTTTCTTTCGCTTGACCTCTCTGAAACAGTGAATGCATGCATAAGTTAGGTCTATTTTTATCGTAACCTAATGAAAATGGAAATTGCGTAGGTACCATATCTTATATTATGATACGAGAATAGCTTAATAGTAAATTAACATATTTTCAAATTATCAAACTGAATATCAATAGCTCAATACAGGCATTAAGTCCATATAAAGTCTTTTATTCACTCCACTGACCTTTTGGCTTAAATATAAAAGTCGTTTGGTACTATAATGGTACCCATTCGTTTCCCATTATAGCTCGGATATTACGGAGGAAAACCACCAAATCAATTTTAACTAGAATATAAATTGAACATTAGAATAGGTTGGTCGTGAAGTTTTATTACACAGGGTTCAACTGCATAGGTTATGCATATACAGCAAAAAAATATATAGGTACCTACATTTTATAAACTTCTACTCTTTATTTCATTATTTGTTCATTAAATAAACGTTTGATTAGCATAGTAAGTAATCTTACGTAAATTAAATTATTCAGTTGTGCATTATTTGATTTGTGGATAACATTGTTCACAAAATATTAGTGAATTTAATAAAAGTACAAATAAACTTGTTTTCATAGGGATTTAAGGAATAGGAATACACTTTTAATATTTCTGTCGGTACAATGAATATTCATCCCGACTGTATAAGTATTATGGGACACGTGGGATAGAGTGTGACCAATAAAGTATTCGTTTTCAGGTTCATAAATTGTTTCTATAACCTTTAAGTACTGACGTGGTTTAGTTGTATCGTAAATGGTGACATGACGTATCTCAGACGGCTTAAGAAATAATCGAAAAGGTTTATTTCTGTTAACTAATTTGCACATTATTTACTTATATTATGATCCGTTAATTATTATTCTATTATGGTAGTGTAAAAAAAAACAATATTTTCAAATGAAATCAGTATTTGTTTAGTATTAATTATATGGCCTCTGTTTCGCTTACTTAAAAATATATATCTTATAATCTTAGCTACAATAGAATTATTTGGACATTTTTTGGCAATTTTATTACATTTTAAACATCAGTCTTAATAACAGTATTGCTTAGGTTACGAATGCTTCTCAAATCACGTAAATATTTTGGAACAAATTACTTATTGTCTACACAGCCCACGCATATTGTTTTTGAACAACCAAGACAAATAGGCTTGCGGCAATCAATGCAATTGTACTTAGTACGTCTTTTGAGTCTTGATGGGCAGATTTTACATGTTTTTCTCACTGCTCCTGTCCTTTCAGAGGGTATTGTTTCAGGATTCGGGAGCTTATTTGGACCCAGTACGCGTGCGATTGTCAATCGCAATTCTCTCGGTAATCGGTCATTGTATACTCGGCGTTTCAAGTACGGCAAAACTAAACTATAAGCAAGGTTCTGAAGAAATTGTGCTCTAGGAATATCACGAACAGCAGTGCAGGTCTTGTACAGAGCATAAGCGTTGACTCCACTCAAATCTAAGACTGAAAAAAATTGCGAGTGGCCAACGCCTGGTTCTACGATTTGATGAATAATTGGAACACTTTTTATCAATTTCATCAACACCCCCCTTTTGTTTTATTATAATCTATTATTATTTCCGGTTTTTTTGACACTGAATTCAATTGCTTTGTGTGGTGCATTGATGATATCAATAGTACTGCTTTCGAATTTTTAGGGACATATGAAACAATAGTGAAGTCTTTCGTAAAACCGTGTAACGACGATTCAAGCTGGCGAGCTTTAGATGTTTGAAATTCCGGTGGGATGTGCCTTTTATTTTTTTTCAAAGTGCCAAGATACGTCAGACCCCTATCTTTCAACTGCTCCATTAATTCTATGGAGCTAAACCAATTGTCGGCTGTAATTTTTCGATGTTTTTTCAAAATCCTTACACAATCGTAATACAGACTGAGTTGGTATGGCGAGCTTTCTCTCGGCTTCAGTTAGTCCTAGCCCATCGGAGTCTTTTCCATGGTAAATGTATCAACTTCCGTTTCTAACCAATATTGCAGAGTACTTTCAAAATCTGAATCAGTAGCACAAACCACTCTTTTTCTTTTGCTTTTCGAAGTACTTGGTTGATCCATCTAAAACAATATGATAAATAATGAGGTTACGTCTTATAGACACTTCGAAAGATACACACGAATAATGATCTGACGTCTAACAGACCACCAACACTAATACTGACCTTACGTCTGAGAGACACTGCGCAGCTCCACAGCCAAAAATGTTGTCGCGCCGCTAGTGAGCGCTCGACTGATTAATCGACGTATACAATCCCGAAGCTACAGAAAAGGGCGCGGGGGTATCTTTAACAGATTCGAAATAGGGCTTATTTTTGTTAGCCCACCGTCTATGAGACACCCACGTCACTACTTAAAGGTTAACCTTTAGGATCTCCTTTGGGCTATTGCTTGACCTCTTGCGTAATTTTAATTCGTTTTCTATTATTCGCTAAGCAAAAGAGCACCACATACTTATTATTTCCACAAAAACTAATAAAACAGATGAAGAAATATAATTACAAATTTTGTGGACTTTAGAACATGTTATGATAATAAAACATTGCAGCGGACAATAAGAATTCTACTTTTAAATAACATAAAAGTGAGAATTCTAGCATCACCTATATACACACACTTCTAGACCCAAAACATCGCATCATGGCTTTATTCTAGCGGCCATTCGGAACTTTTACTGCGTCCATTCTTTCAACATTACGGCCATGTTAGTGTGAAGGTAACCACATTTTAAATTTTTACGATACCTCTGCGTTGGTTCATGGCTCAATTGGGTATTCGGGAACGAGATCTCAACGGCGTACTATCGTCTTAAAATTGGGTTTTTTTATTACAAGATTGAAGTTGCAAACAAGAGTGTAGCCTACCTAATGGGAAGTGGTCACTGCCGCTTAGTCTAAAGTCAGTGACAGTTACGTTGCTGCTTCCGAGGGCTATTGGTTACTTTATATGAAAGTGAGCTGGTAAATGCACCTTTCTAATAAAACCTAAGTAGGTATTCACACTAAGAATGGTAGACCACCGGAGGGTAACTGGCCACCGCCGCTCATAGACATATGTAAGCAACATTTTAAGGAACATAGTTTCTTTTTTAAATCAATCACATAAGCGTTGCTACTCTCGAGGACTAAGATGGTCGAATCATTTAAAAGTGTGCCGGAAGCTACGCTCTTCCATTGAGATGCAAGAAATGCTTCACGCTAGCCATAGGTGTATAGGTGTGGCGGAGGTACCTATCTGGTCGAAATACATTGGTTCTAACACCTGTGAAATGTAATAGTCTTAATTTTATGCAAATTATCAATATAAAATATGTTCTATTTACATAAGCATTAAGACACATGAACAAAAACATAGAATACGGGTTTTAAGGTTATGAAAAAATAGTTGGTTATTTTCAAAGTGTGTGTAAGGAGCATCTGGGTCTGGAAACGTCTAGTCCTAATAAGTTTCGATGTATTAACTGAACCACAAGAAGAAATAATAAATTTTATTATTTATATCGATTGATTATTCAATCAATTCTATTCAACAAGTACTTTCTCTTCTTTATAATCCATTAATTATAATAATAGCAAAACACAAAGGCGATGATGTCACCTACTATCACGCAAAATAGGTAGACTCAGAGTGACACCTACGACGTTAACGTAGTTGATTTGCAACCGTGATGAAGCAGATTTTACTTCGAGCTACTCATTGATTGAGATTACCTTTCGCCTTATGATGTAATATGTCAAGTATGACAATTTATTTTTTAGTACTTTATTAAGTGCTAATATTCTGAGGTTAAAGAATATTTATTTCCAAAAAGAACATTGTTCACTTACATGGAAACTTAAATAATTTACTTAAATGCTAATTAACACTTTTAAGCATGCATGAGCGTATTTAGTAGGTACTTAACAATTTCTATAATTTAAAATATAAGAATTGAATACATGTACTTAAGTAGGGTAGACAGCATAAAGTTATGATACGATATGAACAAGCACATAGTAAAGTTTTTGCGTGTTGAACATTGTCGGTAGGCAGATAAGCATACCGCTTCGCACAAATAAAAGATGTAATACTGATATTCTTATGCAAAATATAAAAATATTTTTTTTAAATTTTGTAACAATTATCTTCAGTAGATACAGTATCCATCGCCAATTCGCACTTGGCCAGGGCGGTGGACTAAGGCCTAAAATTCTCTTACTCTGCGAGAACACCCGTGCTCAGAAGTGGACAATAATGGGTTGACGAGTTACAGTAACTTAAATATAAACAGAAAACACTTGACGTTGCAGTAAAAAGTGAATAAATTTGCGCAGAAGAGCCATGCAGCGAAACGAGCAAAGCGAGTCAGCCATATCAGCTATTTAAATTTCATATTGAAGCTATAGGTACTTCTTAAGGCGCGTTATGAAAAAAATATGAGAGTGAAATTTTAAGATTCGTCACACAAAAGTTACAGTATGAAGTTGCAGCGGTTGTGTGTGTTTTTTAAGTTTGTGTGTGTTTTATTTTTGTGATTTTTATAAAAATGTACTTCTTTTGTTTTTTTTTTAAAGATTTTTATCTTGTTACGCCAAAGAAGAATAAATTCTAACGCGTGTACTTACATAAGTACACACACTTCCTTTTCTTAAATAGTCCCAACACTATGAGAGTTCTACGAAGTGTAATGCTAGTAGATACCTATTAGTTAATCACTGGGAATGTCACGAATCGCAGCAGGTACCTATAGCAACAATTTAGACAGTGACTGACGGTTTGCATCTGGTGTTTCCAAGTGATGGATTAAACTTTATAGCCGTCATGCGCCCTGCCTATATAAAATAGTAAAGTTTGAAGTTATTATCTCCCCTATGGAGAAATTTTTAAAAGTACGTTGTACCTGTGTCTTTACTATTTTGTTCAATATCACTATATTTGCGACAAAAAATTCTTAATACCATTACTTGAAAGCATTTTGATTTACATTATAGTGCTAGTTTACAATTTAATTTTTCAATTGCAGTTAATATCGTAAATAACGTACATTCCTAATCAGCATTTAAACATTTTAACAGTTTAAACACACGCTGACGCAATGAACATGTGTTCCACTTGACGCCCTTGACGGCCGCATCGACTGTGAGCGAAATCACTAACTCATTTTAAGTGTATTTGTGGTCGTTGTCGAGTATTAGTGGAACGCCCCGGTGTTTATGTTATGTTTAACCTGTTTAACAAATCCTCGCGATTCTCAGTGAAATATAACTACAGTTTGTAAAGGTAAGATTTACATAATGCAAAATATATACAAGTCCAACATATATTGTAATCTTAAGAAGCGATATTATTAGTAGAATCGAATTTATCTTTGGACTTAGGTTAGTTACAGGAATGTCACTAACTCATATTGAACTTTAAAGCATATAGGCATAAGGACGATAATCGCCAATTTCCAGAACGATACGATATTAAAAGCATTGTTTTGAATGAAATGGCAGGATGTATTACTTTTGTTGTAGTCTTTAGAATTCGTTCATTCATCACGCCTAAAGCAATAGAACGAAGTAAAGCGAGCAAAAGCGCAAAATATTTACAACGAATCATACGGCCATTGACTGACTTCAAGGCCATTCTTTCATTGGAATAAGCGAAAAAGAACATAATTTCTAATTTGTCGGTCATAAATGTCCGTATGTAGATAAACCATTCTAAAAAAGTATGATAATCTTTTACCGGAATATAACCGTATGTAACTTAAAGAATTTTTCTTGTAAAACAACACAAATTTACTGTATCTATCTTATGATATCTAAAGTATTCGTGTTGTATTTCAATGTATCATTTTTAAGAGAAAAAAATAATAAGCAAAAAAATAGACCTTAAATTTTATCTATAATGTGCCAATAGTCTTTGTGTAAAATGTTTGTATCATCCATAGACTGATAGACGAACGGTTAATCATACAAACCAAGGAATATATCTAAAAAAAACTCTTTTAAACATATTGACGGACCAAATACAAAACCATAAAAAAGAATTTTAACCAGTAAGAAATATCTGTAGACCTTCCCACACCACAATATTCCTTTCATGATATCATATCGGCTTGATAAATTGCTGGTTATTGAACTGGCTTTGAATAAAATATTGTATTTATAGTCTATGACTATAAATTTTATTCATAACTTACTAACAATAAAGTTTTACTGAGAACTAATATTGATAGTAACACAACCGTAGATAAATAGGTTAGAACTATTGTGTAGCCATAATAATTTTGGGACGTTATTGGGACAATGAAAATGGCTGACTTATAGGGTATTAAAAAGGAGGTATTATAAAAGACTATGGTCAACAATTAACGGACCTAACATTAAAGGAAAGAAATAATTTATAATGCCAGATATAAACTTTTTGTGAAGGTACATATACAATAATTCCGTCAAATAAATCTCTTGTTGAAATATACAATAGATGTGATGCTACTAACAGGTATATTGGTAGTTAAATAATTCTCTGTAAAATATGTTGTCAGGTCCAAACAAGATAAATTACAAGAAAAGGATGAAGTAATTCGTCCCTGTAGCCTCGGGGTCCGAAAAGGGCTACGGTATCCCCTGCCTGTCGTAAGAGGCGACTAAAAGGGGCTTCCGGGGTTGCAGACTGCTAGAGTGGGAGCTCGAACCGTTCGGTCAGGCAATCCCGGGCGGTATGTGTGGTCGCATACCGTTGTAAAGACTAGACGGAGCGGTGGGCCCAGCCGCCCATCTGGGAGGAGCCGGATGGGGCAGCGCGCTCGAGGATTCCGGTTGAAGTCGTTTCGAGATCCCGGAGTCTTCCTTTTCAGCGAGGACGGCCACCGGGGGGGTTTTAGTGCGGTAAAAATCCCACATAACCCTGCGTCGCTCCCACGGCGTCGGGTACCTTTGGAAGGTTTCCCCCTCGAAAACAAAAAAAAAAGGATGAAGTAATTGTAAATCTTGGATTTTAAGTCAGACTACCAGAAGCCCTAAAGACCACCGCCGAACATATTTTTCCTTTACACATTTATAACTTCAACATCATTCAAGCTGCTTTTCAAAAGCTTCAAAAAGGGCTCTTTAAAAACTTTGAATTTTTGAACGCGCATGAAAAAGTTTTTAGTGAAAAGGCAAGGCAAGTGACTAGAACAGTTTTATCAATGAACCGGTTTAATTCAGATTTATGTAGGCGAGTATTTTTGGATTTTTGTGAATAGAGGAACCCGCCATGGGAATCCATTCTAAGCTTAACATAGATTGTACTTGAACTATACGTTTTTTCTTCATCTACGTATCATAGACACATGAAACCGACAGTATTTGTTAACATGACACGTGTTAACAAAGTAAGAAAAGTAACACATTCTGTAAACAATAATATCGCCTACGGGCCTAAGGGGATAATTTTTAATCGAGATCATAAGCTGTGTGCCTAATTACAGCGAAAACCGACTTGTAGTTTTTGCGTTAAAAAGTAAAAAACACATCCTAACAAAATTTTCGTATTTACATTATTAGCTAATAAGATTACAAAATAATCTAATTATGACATCATAAAGGAGGATGCCCATTTTCGGCCCCAAAGTGTTCAAATATATAATTTTAACAAAAAATATATTTATCTTTTTGCTGGATTACAGTTTATGCCGTTTTAAGATCAAAGATGCGATTATTTACAACCAAAATAAAAATACTTAAACGGTCGAAAGGTTAATATAGTGGAGTTATACATGGCTATACATGATTGAGTTATACATTAGAGTTCAATAAAACCTACAAAGAATAAAATAAATACTTAATAAAAATAAACTTAGCATGAAATTAATAATAATTCATCTACTATTCAGGCATATTAGATATTTATATCGACTCGTGTACCGAGTAAGTCGTTAAACTCGATTTTTATCGAAATAAAAATACATCCTCACGAATTTTCACATACATCCTTTAAAATTTTTCGCATTTATAATATTAGGTAATAAGATTACAAGACAATCTAATTATGACATCATAACATTTATAAATAAACTTGTTATGTATAGACCATTGAACAGGCACCCTCTTGTTACCACTCGACAATATTTATGAATTGCTACGGACATCATTGTCGCTAAACGGGCCATATCGTGGTAAATCGCTGTCCTTTATGCGTCTAGACTGGACTAAAAAAACAAAAAGGGATGAATACGAGCACTACTTTTGTTGTGTGCTATCGTATAAGTTCTACGTCATGTGATCTGTTGCTACCCTGACCCACGTAACAATACTAATATATGATTATTAACTATGCCACTAGAGCTTAATAAAATGTTAACCCTGCTCAAATTTTAAAGCTACTGCATAGATTTTATCTTGTCGGCTTTGAGCGCGGCGATCGACTCAAGAAATTCCGTAACGAAAAAAACCTAGCACCCCCCACTCCGCCTACCATGTAGCGCGGCCGAGCGTTCGCATAACGTGTTCGCATATGGTACGACAGTACGAAGCTCGAACGGATCGAGACGAGCTGCTCGGAAATCGGACAAATATGTAAGCAGCGGTTTGTGAGAAAGTATGTATGTACCTAGTATCAAAGAAAAAAAATCTTGAATTAATATCAAAGAAAAAAATAATGCATAAATAATTATAATTGCATAAGTTGATAAAAAATTCTATGCATTAGCTTTACCGCGGCAGTCCCCGAGTACCGCACGTTTTTTTTTCTGATTACTGTAACTGCTTTTTAGTTTCCGCGGAATTGGTTTAATATGTAACGGGTACTTACAATTACTTATAGGACTTATTGCAAGTAGCCGTTATAAAGTAAAATGTACTATAGTTACTATAGTTAGATTATCGGTGTCAAATAGACAATTTATTACTTTCAGAAGATGGTAATATAAATCTTACCTTAGTGAACAAATCGCAGGAGACAGTGTGGAAAACCTTTCCATAAATACAAATGTCCTTGCCGACGTCCAGGTCTTTCCAGTGCCAATAGTCGCCAAGATCGTTCTTCGGTATCTTGCCACGCTTCACCATTCTGCCTTGCCATAAACCGGAGTTCTGAAGACAAAAAATAAATTCAAAACTCACTTAAAGACGTTTATATTATTACTAGCTGTCCCGACAAACGTTGTTTTGCCATACAAATTTTTTTAAAAAATGTTAAGGGTGGATAACCCTTAAGGGGTCTGAAAAATCGATGTTCGCCGATTCTCAGACCTACTGAATAAGCATATAAAATTTAGTAAAAATCGGTCAAGCCGTTTCGGAGGAGTACAGCAACAAAAACTGTGACACGAGAATTTTATATATTAGATTTGAGCATGTCTACGTCTATCCTTTTTTATTTTATTAGTAACTTTTAAACTATTGTTGACATAGTGAGATTGCTTTAACATAAGTTTTATTGTCCCAATTTGACCCGATATTTGAAGGGTAATTTAGGTATATTCTCTCTTAGATTTTTTTTCTTTTATCTGACTGAAGCATCAAATGAAAATTTAGTCCTCCTGATGGTAAGTGGTCACTGCCGACCATAGACTTCTGTAATCAACTTCATACAAAACATGGGTTCCATCTGAAGTCAATCACAGATGCGTTGCTACTCCCGAGGATGGTCACCTCATGTAAAAGTTTTGTGTGTGATCTAGTGTAGAGAAATGATAAACCATTACTATATAACGTCTATATTAATTTTAGTAACAATTAAGAATAGTTTAATAGTATTGTTAAGCAACGTGAAAATAACACAGGGATAATAAAATTATTAATATACATAAGTTCGCGTCAGTGCCCGCTATTTGCTTGTTACCACACTGAGACGTTTTATTTCTTTGTTATTTGCTTTTCACTTTTTCATCATCGAACACTCATTTCCTTCTTTTAAAATATTCTTTTTTTTACTTCTGAGTGCTGACTGAACAATTCTCTGAACATCCATTCAGAGCTTAATTTTCTGCAGACATATTAATGCAATCACGTTGAATAATAGCCTGAAGTTTTCCTGTTTTTTAATTTTAACTTGCCGTGTTATTTCGTTTGTATCAAATCTCTGGGGTTCAAATTTTTGACTGAATTTTAAATCAGTTCACAACCGGTGTACCTAAAATTTTGCATGTACACGTTTGGTTGTAATGTTTGGTTTTTTATGGACCGCCATCATATGGAAATCAATGATCGATTTCTTATTTTAAAAACTTCTCAAAAAAAGAAATTTTAAAGCAAAACATTATATCGGCGCGAAGATAAAAATTCTACTCTAAATCCAAAGAATACCAAAGTGCTACGTATAGCAATACTAATAAAACAACAAACGGAGACTTGATCGGGGAGACAACTATCGAATAACAAAAGAAAACAATTTCTTTATTTTTAAAATAGTTCAGCTGAACGAAGTATTGCTGAGACACAACTTGCAATAGTCAGATTCAAAAGCAAATAAACAAGGCATCTATTTATTGGAAACTAGTTAACCCGGCGAACCTCGTTCCGCCTAAAGGTCAAAAATCTTAAATTATCAGTGCTCCTCCACTATATTATGCATGTATGATACATAAAAACCTTCCTTCGAATCACTATATCTATTAAAAACACTGCAGTAAAATTCGTAGCGTAATTTTAAAGATCTAAGGCAGTGGTTCTCAAACTTTTTGAATGACGGAACCCTTTTGGGAAGCAAAATAATTGATGGAACCCTAAAATAAAACAACTGTTTTTATAGGTGTTTTTTTTTATTAATCAGCATAATAAAAGTACAATGTAATCCATCCATCCATCCATCCATCAGCCTTTTGATGTCCACTGCTGAACATAGGCCTCCCCTAAATGGCGCCACTCCAACCGGTCCTGTGCCCTCTGAATCCAACGGTTTCCCGCTGTCTTCTTCAGGTCATCGGTCCATCTGGTAGGGGGGCGACCTGTACTCCTTTTGCCTAAACGTGGTCGCCACTCGAGGACCTTTCTTCCCCATCGGTTATCGGTCCTACGAGCGATGTGGCCGGCCCACTGCCACTTCAGCCTGCTAATTTTGAGAGCTATGTCTGTAAGCTTCGTTCGTCTACGGATTTCATCGTTGCGAATCATGTCTCGTAGCGAAATTCCGAGCATAACCCTCTCCATAGCACGCTGAGCGACCCTGAGCCTCCGAATGAGGCCTACCGTGAAGGACCACGTTTCGGCGCCGTAGGTCATCACTGGCAACACACATTGCTCGAATAATTTCGACTTCAGGCACTGAGGAATTTTGGACGAGAAGATACTACGTAATTTCCCGAACGCAGCCCAGCCGAGTTGGATTCTACGAGTGACCTCCCTCTCAAAGTTGGACTTACCCATCCGGATCGTTTGTCCCAGGTAAATGTACTCGTCGACAACTTCGAGAGGAGTGCCGTCAACAACTACCGGTACGGGTGTGACATGGACATTAGACATGATTTTCGTCTTGTCCATGTTCATCTTAACACGTTAGCTGCGGCACCAATTTTTACATACTTTCCGTTCCTGCGGCACGAGGTATAATCGGCCCGTACCGTGACCAGACGTTAGGGCGACACGCAGTCTATTAGACCCCACCTCCTTTTACAGACTAAAATCCATTTTCTGGCGCGAAATCAAAGATAAATGAGAATTTTGGTCCTTATTGATATAGACAGTGAATTGATGAACCCTAATCCACCGTCGCCCCGGGATCTGATGGCTAGTTTAGGAATTATTAGCAAAACAAAATATGGGATCTTATACACCTCGTAACGCACTGAAATAGGGCAAATTTTCGCTGAGATTAGTGATGGGGAAAAATAATATCGACGTTTTTAAACTGTCTTAACTACGCAACGACTTGACCGATTTTGATCAATTATATCTCATTAGATCGTTTTAAGGGCAAAACCTGGCAAAACAACACAAAGCTATCAAAGGATACATTTTTTTTTAATAATCTAAATTGTGCTTGAAGGCGCCATAAAGAAAAAAAAAACCGGCCAAGTGGGAGTCGGACTCGCACACGAAGCGTTCCATTCTATACCATTAAGAGGCACCTATTACAGACTTATTATTGGAAAATAATGGATCACGGTTTATGCATAAGGTTTATCTATCTATTTGTATATGAAAATCTTAATGCGGTTCACAGAATAGAAAAAAAAGGCAACCAGAGGTAGAAAAGAAACTGTCCTATTTATTCTGCCTCGGGCTTTAAAAATACACTTATTAGAACTTGAATTAACATTAAAAAATCAGTATCAATATACTTTTTTTTATAAAAATCTCAATATATATGTTGTACTTATTTATGAGTGTTTTTCATTGAAACAGGGTAGACAATAAGATTTTTTGCACTGAGTGCACTGAGTCAAAATCTTTTTGGATTTTTTATCAGCTTCACGAGATGGTAAAAATGTGCGTAGTTTTTGGTAACAACCAACACATCTTCTCCTTTTTTCACCCTTTTCGAGGCAATGGCGTGCGCTTTCAGGTGCTGAAAAATAACAAAAATGTAAAGATAACGTAATAAAACTGACATTGTTACTTAGGTTAGATCGTAGATGAGAATAACAATGATAATGTAGGTATAACTGCATCAAATGAATGTGTTTGTTTTATACTTACAATGTTGAAAGAGTAGGTAAGTAAGGTAGCTTAAATTCAGAATAATTAAAAGGAAACAATAATAAATAACTTAATAATGACCAAATGTCAAGCTTAGTTTATGAAAGCTTCAACACGTTGACTGTCAAGAAATATATCTAAGCATTACATTACCTGGGGTCTCATCGATTTCCTTTTTTATTAAAGATTCTATAAGTTTCTCCACAAAGAGTCTTTTTGGTAACTTTTTTCCATCAGTTTGGATTGAATTAAACTGCACAACACTGGTCGCGAGAAGCTCGCGTTGGGTGCGGTACGAGGTCAGGGGGGATATGGGACGTTTTAGCCTCGTTCCGCACTGCATTAAAATTATATTAATTCAGTGCGGCACGAGGCCTAAGACATCCGGTACCAAGGTAGGTACACCACCGAGTACGGAACCATTAGGGCATCTCAAATATATATTTATCTCTTTCCTACACTGGACCAAACCAAAGCTATGCCATTCGCACGACAGAGAAACTCACGTTTTTCCTTGCCGCACCACAGGGAAGTTGCATCAAGGGTGATTTAGGCCTCGCTTCGCACTGAACGTGTTAAGACCCACCCGTTGTGAGGCACTGTTGAGGTCGCCTAGCATTGTGCTGAGGTCCGTCAGCGAATCTGCCAAGATGACTATATCATCGGCAAATCGAAGGTGCGTGACGTGTTCGCCATTGATGTTAATGCCAAGACCTTTCCACTCCATCAGCTTGAACAAATCTTCCAACGCAGCGGTGAACAGTTTCGGCGATATAACATCGCCTTGTCTGACTCCCCGCTGCAGTTGGATTGGATTTGTGCTTCTGTCGTGTACTCGGACTGACATGGTGGCGGCTGTGTATACACACTTCAGCACCTCGATGTACCTATAGTCGATCTGGCATCGCTGAAGGGACTCCAGCACCGCCCAGTGCTCGATAGAATCGAAGGCTTTCTCATAGTCCACATAAGCAACACATAACGGCAGATTATACTCCTCGGTCTTCTGTATAATCTGCCGCAGCGTGTGAATGTGGTCCATGGTGCTGTAGCCTTTTCGGAAACCGGCTTGTTCGGGAGGCTGGAAGTCGTCTAGCCTGCGCGCAATGCGGTTAGTGAGGACTCTCGAAAACAGCTTATACACGTGGCTCAGAAGCGCAATGGGCCTGTAGTTCTTCAAAAGAGTTTTGTCGCCCTTTTTGAAGAACAGCACCACTACGCTTCTGCTCCACGCTTCCGGGGTTGTCCCGCTAGTAATGACGGAATCGAACAACTTTTGGAGCGCCACTAGTACGGGTTTACCGCCAGCTTTTAGCAGCTCTGTTAAGATTCCGTCATCGCCCGGTGCCTTGTTGTTTTTCAGCTGTTTGAGAGCCTCTCTAATCTCGTACAGACTGACGTCCGGGAGGTCCTCAGTATAGTGTCGGGTCAGTTTGGCACGTTTGTCGTCCGCCTTGTTGCAGGCGGGAACTCGTGCGGAAGCATACAACAATGTAATAGTTACTAATTATTATTTACTTCACCACTTTGCAAGGACAATAATAGAAAACATGAAAAAAGAAAAAATCAAACTAGTGGGAGGTATGAAACTTTTTTTTCTAAATTCTTGCGGAACCTCGACAGAGGTATCACGGAACCCTAGGGTTCCGCGGAACACACTTAGAGTATGATCAGCTATACTACGTAAGGATACGTAGGGGCAGACAGCGGGAGGCGACTTTGTTTTATACTATGTAGTGATTCTTATCAACTTCGCTAATAGAGGAATACAATTAAAGTTGGTAGAACAAGTATAGATTCACTTAGATGGTACCTTTTTTTTTTGTTACGGGGAGGAAACCTTCAAAAGGTACACCGAGTCCTTGGGAGAGACTCAGGGTTATGTGGGATTTTTACCCACTAAAACCTCCTCGGTGGCCTTCCTCAGCGCTTGTAGTAGGGGACTCGGAAACTCCAACGGAACGAACCGGTGGCCCCTAGCGCAGTGCCCCTCACGGGCTCATCTCTTGGGGGACGTGTACCATCCCCCTTCATCATCCGGTGCTTACGGCGAGATGCAGCCACACATACCGCCGTCCTTCTCGGGGTTGCTTGTTGGACGGTTCGAGCGCCCACTCTAGCCGTCTGCAACCCCAGAACTTAGATGGTACCTTCCATCGCAAAACGTAATTCTAGCAAAAAGGAATTATTGCATTGTCGTGGAAGGACTTGAATGCCAATTAACTTATAATGAGGAGACCAATCTAATTTTCAACGATAACACATATTATGATCTGCTTCAAGTAGAACATCTGTCCTATACTTAGGCCTGTTCATAAATGATAGCGACCACTTACCATTCGGTGGATTTAAAATTCTAAAAAATTACAAAAAATAAGATGCTTATCGTAAAGCAGCAGCTAGTAGATTCCGTTGATCCGTAGAAACGTACAATTTTAATAAATTAGATAATGTCGTCAACCCATTATTGTCCCACTGCTGGGCACGGGTTTTCTCTCATGAGAGAGTATTAGGCCATAGTCCACCGCGCTGGCCAAGTGCGAATTGGTGGACAATTCGCACTTGGCCAGCCAATTAGACAATAATTGTGTAGAAATGCAAAACAGGTAGATAAATTATTCCGTCTTATCACTTCTTTTACAAGACTTTTTATACAAATTGTTTTTAAAGGAACATCAAGCTTTGTTTATTACATATTATACGATACTATGTTGCTTCATAATTTGGTAAAATTCAAATGTGTAAGGACACATACACAGACGTTATTTAGACCGTGCATTTTGCGCAACGAAATCGCGAACAACAAAAATGGAACCTCAAAATGCGAAACAGCGCCGTACAAATGGGGTTCTGAATTCTGCTCCATTTGCCAAGATTCTACCACGACGAACCGAGGAGCTTCTATTGAACATATTTATTTATGTGTTTATCTCAACTTTTGAGCTAGTGTATTGGTGTTATGTACGAGTCCCGTGTCGGTGTAAAATGAACTGTGAGTGTAAAAAGCGTTATTTAAAATGTAGTCTTCTCCATCTTATACCTACACCTTTTGAAAACTACAAGTAAAATTGCTTAGTAATTAAAACAAAAAAACAGACTGCTTAAAAGCGATTGTATAATCTCAGTTTCCATTGATTATTTTTATATACTTTTTTTGTTTTTTATAATAACTTACCAACAACGGCCACATGTTAATAGTGGGGGAGTGCTAAGTAAACACTTAGAGTGAATAAGACCCGAATTCTTTCTAAATTGCAATACCAGCAATTTCACAATATAAACGTCTGATTATTCACTTTACATTATAATTTCATAAAAAGTGTGGAATAAACGCTTCATAAAAGAATTTGGACAATAATTTTAGACAATTTGTACAAGTACGGTTATAAAAGCGGAGACACAGGTAAAAGCTATTTATTTGACACTGGTACACAACAATGGGACTCTAGAGACTGTTTGGGACCCCTAATAACCGGACCCTACTCGAAAAGTGAAGTGGATAATTTAAATCACGAAATTACTGTTCTAATTTCTAGTAGCTACAAATTAGATAGCATAGTATTATTACTTTAATGTGTATATAAACTACGTCTTGGCACCTTAAAGGTTGTAGAACTCTTTATAGTTCGACTTCAGTGACCCTACCGTGAAACCCTCAATACCAGCAGTGTTAAACTCTACTGCTTTCTGGCTTGAATAGTGTGGTTAGGGACATATACCAAAGTCGTTTCAATTCAATCTTCATAGAGTGTGATGCATCTCTTTAATCCACCTCAGGGAAGACTTTCTCATGTGGTTCTGATTACGTATTACGTATTTCAATTAGCGCAGTGGTAACTCGGAACTGGTAATTAACTTCATCCATTCAACTTTCGCCCTACATTTCTTACCTTTGTGAATCATGTGTACATTGGCTCCCAGTTCTCACTTCTAAGTTTTGGCTAATGTACCTAAAATAGATCACAATTATATTTCTACTTTACTTCAAGTTTTTTTTTGTTACAAAGCATTGACTTAACTATCATTAAATTATGACGGCCAAGGCTAGTTCTTTTGCGAAAGCAGCAGTTTCACGATGTAAACATTAATTATAATTTCACAGTTGCCGACGATGTCATCGAAATTCGGTTTCATTATCTCTTTAACGTGAATTTTTAGCGTCACGAATTTTAAGACTTGATAAAAATTAAGGGTATATTTCTTTTGAGTATTTTCAATATTATATTATATATGTCGGCGCGACACCGCGTATTTATGAAAAACACGTCGCCGAAAATAATTATTTTAGATAGTTTAAAGATCGAAAATTGTTTGTTTATTAAATTAGCAATATTTAGTGATTTTTACAATTGTAATTTAGTTTACCTACCCTCCATAAATTTGTTATTTTCACCTCACCAAACATTGTTATAAACAGGCGAGCGAACGCCGGTAGAAAAAGATTCTTGTTTAACCGTCGAAGCGATCGGACCTCCTAAACTGTGAATAAATCGAAGAAGATTACTCCTGTGTTTTACTTGAAATCTTCAAGAATGGACAGTAATGAAGACTCTTGGCCTTCCTGAATTCACACGTCGCAATCACTTCGTTAAATACATAAAAGTTTAAGAAATTTTATTATTGTTGTGATAAAATGTGGTTTGTATGCAGTAGGTACTATCCCCACGATGGCTGTAAATAGGAAAAAGGGTTTAAGGGGGTAGGACATCTCTCCCTTGTGTTGGCAAAAGAAAAAAATAGAATGACCTTTTTTAATGATAGAAATAGGATCTTTGGACCCTTTGGAGCGCGCGGGGTCATGTTTGCCAGGTGCTAGAAAGACTGATTTGATCGGGAAGATACCATCAACACACCTATTTGTATCATGAAGCCAATTATTGCGTTTCTGTGAAAAGGCGTGGTTGCTGAATGCCAGTTCATCTTCATATGTGGCGATCATCTTACTCTTAGGAGTAGAACGTATCTGTAGATTAGATAGAATCGGTGGTCTATATAAACTTACTCACAGCTCCACAGTAGGATTTTCTCCTATGTCGTGTGTGCCATGGCCATACAAAGACGAATACACAAACACCCAGACCCAGAACAGAAATCTAAATTCATTATTCAGATGTGTCACCGTGTATCTGTTTTTAACTCGTATTGGACATACAATATTTATGGGTACGTGTATCTTCTTTTTACTCGTATTGGACATACAATATTTATGGGTATTTATTTTAATCTTAGCTACTCGTAATATATGTAGGTAATTGAAATAAAATGTAACTACAAACTTGGTCTACGATAAAATTAAATTTACATCCCAATCGTGGGATTATGCTGTAGAGTAGCCAGAATAAACATTGTTTTGATTTAATTATGTTTAACAACTACAATTTGCTCGCGGCGGTCTTACCTACGTACTGGGTATGTAATTTAGTTGCGAGTCTATTGTATGTAGAATAGCAAAATATTCTCAAAATAAAATTAGCCTTTGATGTTGTTATTCTTAACATTGTCATTAATTTATTATTTATTCTATAGTTCTACAATTAGGAACTAGCGTGGATGTATGGGGGGAGAGACGAATAAGGTCTAGACTTCCCTCTGAGCTTAGTATAAAAAAAAAACTTTTTTGCGGACCGCCGCTGTTAGACTCTTCCTTAAAAAGTATCTACGCGTATTGTTAAGACGGAATAACGCCTATAAGTGTAACTATGTTTAATATATAATATATTTAATATATTATAATATTTAACCATATAATATTTTTTTAGAAGATTGAAGTAGCAGACGAGCATGAACTTCGCCTGCTGGTAAGTGGTAACTGCCGTCCATGGACTTATGTAAGCAACTTATTACAAAACAAGCGTTCTATCTAAAATCAATCACAGATGCATTGCTATTCCTATGGTTAGACCCTGTAGTTTCGGGGTCAGAAAAGGGCTACGGTATCCCCAGCCTGTCGTCAGAGGCGACTAAAAGGGGCTTCCGGGGTCGCGGGCGCCTAGGGAGATCGAACCTTTCGACCCCGGGAAGGATGGCAGTATGTGTGGTCGCATATCAGCGTAAAGACCAGACGGAGTGGTGGGCCCAGCCATTCATCTAAGAGCAGCCCGATGGGGCTATTCAGAGGACATCGGTTGCGTTCTTTTGGAGATCCCGGAGTTCTCTTTGTAGCGCTGAGGACGGCCACCGGGGGGTTTTAGTGCGGTAAAAATCCCACATATCCCTTTATAGCTCCAACGGCGTCGGGTATCTTTTGAAGGTTTCCCCCTCGAGAAAAAAAGGAAAAAGGGAAAAAGATAGATGAGATGACGATGAGATGGTCGTCTCTAATGAAAATGACCCGGCGACACCCTTTCAGCGAAGCGCAAGGATTGCTTCACGTAATTATCGAAATGGCATTTATCTATAGTGCTCCATATAATCCCTTGATACCTTGACCTCATTAGTCCCGTTCTCCCCGTGTCACGATGTTATCCCCGTGTCATTGTGTCCCACATCACATAACAATTTAGTACCTCAAAGGGCCCTTTGTGAAGGTATCCATGTAAACCTTTAAATTACCGAGTCCAATAACACGGGACCCGTGAACATTTAAAGATACAAGATTACTCGTATGTCATATAATTCGTAAACCAAATTTACAGTCTCTAAAACGTTACGAATTGAATCGCTAATAAACTGTTGCAAGTTCTTATTTAAAATTTACATTTGTATTATAGTGTATGTTTGCACATTTTACATCTGACATTTCAATCACTTTCCGAAGAAGAATTGAACTACAATTTTGCACATACTACTTGGCTAACAAGAACAATAATTAATGTTTACGATAAACAGCCGTCATTTGTAAAGTCTTTGTGCTTCTTAAGAACAATGACGGAATATAAATTACAAATGGTACAGTGGAGGACCATAATTCGGTAAGATTTTCTCCAAAAAAGTGCCATTAAGAGTTTACGGCGAATTTGTGGCAAGTGAAAAGCATATTTTCTCCGAACTCCAAAATATATATGGAAGTGTCTTTTTACGCGCATTATAATTCAAAACTCAACCCTTAGAAGGCCCCTTCAGGGGTGTGATATCAAAAAATCATTACTTTGTGAGTGTGTCGTAAAATAAACCTATAGTTTTACTACACATTTTTTTATCTGACTAAAGTAGCAAACGAGCATGCAGTCCACCTGATGGTAAGTGGTCACTGCCGCCCATGCACATCTGTAGTCAACTACGTACAGAACTTGGGTTCCATCTGAAATCAAACACAGATGCTTTATTACTCCCAAGGTCTATGATGGTCGCCTCATGTGAAAGTGTGCCGACAAACACATCCTTCTATCGAAACACAAGAAAAGCTTCACGCTAGAAATAGGTGTGGTGGTGGTATTTCCCCGGTCGAACTACACTGATTCTACCACCTTGGAGAAATAGGTGTGGCGGTGGTACTTCCCCGGTCGAAGTAGTCAGGCTTAGCGATGATTAGTCAAAAGTGAGTAGGTATATCTTCGCGTTTATATATTGCATGAATATTCATGCATTACAGTAAGAAAATTAATACTGAAATGGTATTTTAAAATAATAAACAATATGTATACTCATGTTCCTGCATTTCTTACTATCTTTATAAAATTGTCTTCAAGACAAGTTACAAAGCAAAATGTCATATTCAGTTGGAATCAAACAGAATTATTTAGTCTTATATAGAATGAATGTAAGACGTCTTCATTCCGATATGAATATGATGTATAAAGACATTCCCATTAATAATGTTGTATCAATCTTAAAACATCGTGTTATAGGCTTATACTGACATATTACTTTTCAATTCGGACAACTATAAGTTTATAGTTATAATAGTTATAAATTGTTGACCTGATTCAATAGTGGAGAATAGAAGTACTTTTAAGGGAATAATATGTCTTATAATAATCGACGTGCGTACCCTTTCATGCCTATATTTACGATTTTTTTATATTCCTAATATCTGTGTGTAAAAAAACAGCTCGTGAAAATGTCTGCGCGTAACTAAACATTTTAAACGATTGACCAACGTGTTGATATTAAAAAATAGGATAAATTACTTAGATATTAGTGATAAATATTTAGTACATATATAACTGTAATTTCTAAAAGGTTATAATTAATTTTATCAATATGGTACCCATATAGTTTCAAATATGTCCGTTATTCTCGAAATAAAATATAGTATCCATCATCCCCAATTCACACTTGGCCAGCACGGTCGACTATGGCCTACAACTCTCTCATTCTGAGAGATGAGCCGTGCCCAGCAGTGGGACAGTAATGGGTTGGCACCACCATCCATCATCCACCCTTTGGATTTGTCTACTGCTACATTTTTCTCGACTGCGTCATTCTTCGCCGACCGAGCTATTGGATAAAAAATTGTTTAATGGAACAGTGAACACTTTTAGAATATTAAAAGTGAAGTTAACTTCGCTTCGGCGAAATTAATTTTAGTATAAACATGTACACTAATGTACAGCGATGCCTAAAGCGGTGAGCACTTATAAAATATTTTCAGCGTAGAGTAATCGAGTGTTCAAAACTGGAAACCAAAACAACAGCCTACTTCTAACAAAGTAGTACTTGACCTAGCTCTCATGCCCGGAATAACACTTAAGTCTTGTAGTATTATACTTAATAATTCAAGTTTTCAAAAATATGAAACTGTTGTGATTCTTGAGTGTTAGATTTGATAACTTTCTCGGAATCGACAATGTCGATAGAAATATAATTTACGATAACACTTTCCTTTTTAATGATTTATATCTACTATGCATCTTTCTAATCCGTGGGAAAGTTTCTTCTCAGATGCATTTTGCTTTAAGAAAATATCGTAAATTTCCGGAGAACAATGACATTAGGTCAAAGAGAGTGTGAAATACATCCTAAACTTATTTGGTGTTACAAAGGTGTTAGAGGTGGTAGAACCAGTGTAGTTCGACCGGGGAAGTACCACCGCCACACCTATTTCCAGCGTTAAGCATTTCTTGCGTTTCGATAGAAGGGTGTGGTTGCCGGCACACTTTCACAGGAGGCGACCATCATAGTCCTCAGGAGTAACAACACATCCGTGATTGACTTCATATGAAACCCATGTTCTGTATGTAGTTGATTACAGATGTCCATGGGCGGCACTGACCACTTACCATCAGTAGGACTGCATGCTCGTTTGCTACTTCAGTTAGATAAAAAAAAAACAAAATGATTCATATCACAAATTGGTCGAGTTCTTGATAAATAGGACATACAGGTGGTCCTAAATTACTAGTTAAAACAAGGTTACAAAATACCTTGACCCTAGGCTCCATGACGGTGAGAGTATCGTCCTCGAGGAAGTACACTATATTCACGACGCGCACGCGGTAGTTCTCGTCAGGGTTCTCGAAGACCGGCTGCTTGAAAAACGCAGTGAAGTTGAGGCACCGCTTGTCGTAGTGCACCCAATGTGGTATCACCGCTGGTAGAGCTGGTTGCTTCACACGTCCGTAGGTTAGCGATGGATCGTAGCTGGAATTATTTCTCATGTTAGTCATAAAAAAGCAAATGTAAAGCTAAACTTGAGCAGCGATAGCCTAATGGTTGACACTTGTCCTCTCGATCGGGAGGTCTGAGGTTCAAACCCAAGCACGCACCTCTGATTTTTCTAAAATTATGTGCGTATTAGAAATTAATTGTCATTGCTTTTTCGGTGAAGAAAATTATCGTGAGGAAACCTACACACCCGAGAGCTCTTTACAAAAAAAGGTTTCGGAGGTGTGTGAAGTCCACCAATTCGCATTTGGCTAGCGCGGTGGACTAAAAAAAACTGCAATGTATTACAATGTATATATTGAAATATGCGGTGTTATGAAATTAAAACTTAAAAGAAATTAATTCTAATATTTTAAATATAGCAAAAATATATAAAAAATAAATCTTTTGAAATACAGCATAGAGGCGTTGCTGTAAGCGGTACTTATTAGTTGGGCGTTAAAATGTCTTACGTTTTCTTCAAACCAATTCACAATGGATTTACACCGCTACTTTAGAACGTCGGAACAACCACAACCTTTCTGGTTGTGTTGGTTGTCCTAGCATTTGAATCAAGAAGTGTTCCAGCACTTTCAGCATTAGATGAAGTCATAGTAAAGCTATCGACACTAGAGAAAAATACAGGATAACTAGGTAGGTACATTTGATTGTTGATCGGATATCAATTGTCGTCGAAAGTTCATTCAATTGTCTTCAAATGTATGTGTTATGCATGAAATGAATGGTTTAGTTTTTATAAAACAGTATTTTTAAAAATTATCACTACGTTTTTAAATGTATGAATATATTTTACTAATAACAACATCGTAACTTTTTACATTGTTAAATTGTTAAATTTCTGTGATAAATATCATAAACATATTATTTTCATTTTGCATAATAGACATGAATCCCTCCGTCTCTTTAAAATTGATACAAGATTATACGTTCTTATTGAAAATTACTTAATAAACTTAAATTATACGTATTCAGAAACATATCAGTGAAAGAACTAATCATGTGCTTTACGGCTACGAAACATGCAAATCTATTTCACCAGCCACTTGCAATAAAACGAGTGTTATCCGATTTGCATACTAATTCCATATTACCTGAATGAAATGTGGAGTTTTCAATTTCAGTTTTCAATTTGTTAAATCTATATATATAAATCTCTCGTGTCACAATGTTCATTCCCGTACTCCTCCGAAACGGCTTGACCGATTCTCATGAAATTTTGTAAGCATATTGAGTAGGTCTGAGAATCCAACATCAATTTTTCACACCCCTTTGTGATAAGGGTGTCCACCCTTAATATTTTTTTTAATTTTTATATGGCAATACAACGTTTGCTGGGTGAGTTAGTTATTTATAAATACCTGGAATACATTTCTTAACATTGAAAATAATAAATTGAACATGTTTTACCGATTTAGACCCTCGTAGTAATATCAATTTAGATGCTTGTATTAGACACGTGAAATGAATTCTTATACTGCATTTTTTTACCATACTTTATTTTACCATGGCAGGCATTTTCGTCCTTTTGTTTGCGTTCCTCAAACGACTACCAATAGCCGAAGATTGCTGCGGTTATCCGGATCAAATCCTAAGCGATCGAAACTAATCCTTGTGGGTAGCGGCCAGTGGCGAGTCTTAAGCCACGTAGTCCATTCCTGTCTAAGGGGACGAATACATTTCTTAAAATAGGAGGCTTCCCCCGCTAATTTAAAGTGAGATGTTTTTCACCATTCAATTCTACATTGGGCTGGTTTAAGCTCTGCAAAAGAGAGTCGTTAGCCAGATGTTGGCAACGCGTTCATCTATTTGTATGAAAGTATATACTTTATCCTTTTCATTGATATATCAAGGCCACTTACTTGACAGAATCATCTGGCATTGCAAAGGCATTGCTATCCACATCCGTAGCCGTGCCTCCAGGTCCTCGTACCAACGTGTCCGGGAACCTGTGGCCCTGGTAGTAGCGGAGAGAGCTCCTCATGTGATGTTGAATCTTGGTGGGGTCAGCGAACGTCAATCCGGGCAGTTTCGGAAGCCCCCAAGCCATATTTAAGTCGCTCTAGAAATATTGCAATATCTAGAAATATTAACGTGAGGAAACCTACACACCCAAGAGTTTTTTAAAAAAAAGTTCTCGGAGGTGTGTGAAGTCCATCAATTCGCCCTTGGACAGCGCAGTGGACTATGGCCTTCCAAGAGAAGACTGGGCCCAGCAGTTGGACAGTAATGGGTTGATATATACTTTTATTTCCACCTTATAACATTGGTATTAAGAGCTGCTTTAATCCAGTTTGAAGAGTGTTCGGGAGAGATTATCCATCCATTATCCGAAACGTTCTTCAATGTTTGGTAGCAAAGCATGTATAACCAACCCTGCTTTTGCTTACCTATATATTTACAAAACAAAGCATCACTATGTAATTAGCTTAGCGATAGAAAACTTTAGAAGTAGTTGCTACTTTTAACTTCATTTGCCGAAATTGAGTTCACTCCTTTTAATTCTCACATGCAATAATAACCTATAATCACTATACTATCACAATTTACAGAGCAAATGGTATAATTCAGAGTGCCAAAGGTCAACGGTGACATATCAGTACACAAAGGTAATTTGCATTAGAATCGGAATCCGTACATCGAGTGAATGCTAATCATTTTATCAGTCACATAACGCGATCATTCATCAAAATTACATTACGTATTCCAATGTTCTCAAACATAATGGACATAGCATGTAGGTACATGCGAAGAGCATTACAATCTTGGTCGGATAATACTATATTAATTAATGTTTGGATAATACTATTGGTATTCCTATGTGGTATAATATGTAGATACTTCTATTTTATTAAATTTACTGTGCCAGTGAAGACTGGACTCCTCTTAGACAGGGAAGCTAAGGTATAGTCCACCGGGTGGAACAAATGCAGATTTACACTTCACACACTTTGATAACATGTTTTAAAAACTTAGGCATGTAAGTTTTATTTTTGTTGTATGTGTTGCATTAACGGAATAAAGCTGTTTTGTTTGTTTGTTTGTTTGTTTGTTTGTTTGTTTGTTTGTTTGTTTGTTTGTTTGTTTGTTTGTTTGTTTGTTTGTTTGTTTGTTTGTTTGTTTGTTTGTTTGTAAGTTTCCTCAGGGTATCATCTTCTGTTGTTAAAGCAATAAAATCATTCTTTTTATATGCTGATAGGTTCCAAAGATAAGACGCGGCAGTGATTAGGTATAAGATTGTCGCGGCGAACACACTACAGATGTCCATCAGCCGCTAGTAGGTAGAAAAGGGTTTTACCATCCAGACATTTACCAGACGGGAAGTCAAACCCGGAACGCTGTACTGGCAAGTATGGTGAACAGTGGTTCAACGAAACATGATCTTGTTCCTTATTTAATTACGATATAGGTACTTAGTGCGTTGAAACTTTCTTACTAAAATTACTAGCGATAAATTAAATCTGAGATTGAGCGCACAGGCACTAGCGGATCCAGAGAGCTCAAATTACCACGTTACCAAAATCTAAATGCAATTTACTTAAATCCATCCCCCACATAATTATATTTGAGAAAAAGATCGTCACAAGTCTCTTGCAAGCCTAAAAGATATGTATCTTTTTATCGAAAGTCCTTTTGTAAAACCCACCGGTCGACTGGTCTGTAACGCCTAAACAAAAATTCAGTACTCGCCAATACTATATTTGCAATATAAATGTAGAAAAGTAAGGTACTCACCTAAACAAAATCAAAATAAATGTAAACAATGTATAAAACGTAATCAATAAGCTTAAGGGCTGCAGGGAACTAGCGTCGTTGTGTAAACAGCTGACGGGAACAAACATTATTGTTGCTAGGCGACCATATTCGCGCTAATTAATAAAGTAGGTCGTATATTCGATTGCATTACTTTGTTGAAGACTATTCCCATAGCGATGTTTGTGTTATTGTACAGCGGTATGTGAAAGCTATTTGTATAGCAATGTATGGTTGTATGACGTCGATTTTATGATCGGCATAAGAAGATTGGTCTTACAGACTGCATCTGCAGGTAAAATGATGGTTATAGTTGATTCCTAGCAACGGTTCTTTTGTCGAACCTTTAAACAAGGTTTTCTGACCATCGTTCACTAATTTTTATTTTATTCTTTTGAAGTAGTATACGAACATGCAGTCGACCGGGTTTTAAGGGGGCATTACCACCCATGGACATGGGTAAGCAACTTCATAGAGAATAGATATTCTATACGAAATCAATCACAAACGCGTTGCTACTCGCGTCTAAGATGATCGCGTCGTATGAAATGTAAGCCGGCAACCATACCTTTCCATCTTTAACGTAAGAAATAAGTGTGGTGGTGGCAGCTCCCCGGTCGTTGTACGCTGGTTTTAGCACCTGGTGCCATTTATTTGCATTGTAAAACGTAATAGTGAACCTTTTAATCATTGTTTTCTTATCGGGAATCAGCAAGTGTGAATGGGCTATTAAGGTAGTAACATAGAAAAGATAACATTGTTTATAATTATAATTATTAACAGTAGAAATTCATACGAAATTCGAGGACCATTTCTCGTGCCGCCGCGGACTACTTCAGAAACTCTTGATAAAAAAATAAGAATACCACCACCAAGATTAATCAGTTAACGTATATAAAATTAAAATTAAGTAAAATAAAGTTCCGTTCTTCCTCACCTAAAAGTAGTAATAACTAACGCTCCTCCATAAATTTCACTTACTTACCTTCTTTATTAAACGCTATGCGTAAGTAAAATGTATTGCAGCAACTTATCACTACTTTATGTGGTCACTGTAAACTACGTGACATCTCTAAATAAGTTATTCGGTAAAATAGAACTAAAACCTTATCTAAATGCCTAAGTGGAAGTGAGAAATAGTCATTTAATTTTTATGATACCTATGTTAGAAAAATATATAGGTATATGCACTTGGTGTTATTTTTATAAGTACTTTTTATAGGTACTTTTTTATAAGATTGAAGTAGCAAACGAGCATGCAATCCACCTAATGGCAAGTGGTCACTGCCGCTCATAGACATCTGTAAGCAACTTCATACAGAACATGGGTTTCTATCTGAAGTCAATCACACGTGCGTCGCTACTCCTGAGGACTATGATGGTCGCCTCATATAAAAATGTGCCGGCGACCACATCTTTCCATCGAAATGCAAAAACTGGAAAAAATAGGTGTGGCGTTGGTACTTCTCCGGACGAACTACACTTGTTCTACCACCTATAATAATTCAATAAAATTTTAAAGGTAAATACTGTTTAGTAAAACATCGTAAAAATACCTATGTTTATGCTAAGAACTCTTCATAAATATATCGAGGTGTGGACTATATATCCTAGCCGCTAGCTTTAATAATCACTAAATCATTACCAATCGAATAGTCACCTATTTTCCGCCATTGAAACGTCATATAAGTAATTAATAGCATATCGAACATAGGGCGTGGGCGGCGAATTGGAAGTGAACGGAACGTGAAGCCAGGTTATAAATAAAATATTAAAGCACTAAATTATAAGCAATAAAGAGCAGACGTAACGTAGGACTGAAACTTCGCCAAGTAGAACTCTAAAAAAATTCGGTCAAGTGCGACTCGAACTCGCTCACGAAGGGGTCTGTACCATTATTTATTAAAACGGCAAAGTAAATCACGTATTGTATGGGAGCCCCCTTTAAATATCTATTTTACTACATCTTTAGTTCATTTATTATTGTAGTGGCAATAGAAATACATTATCCGTGAAGATTGAACAGTCTAGCTATCACGGTTCAGGAGATAAAAACTTGTGACAGACAGAAGGATAGACGACCAGACGGATAGTGTAGTCTCCATAATAGGGTCCCGTTTTTACCCATGGGGTACGGAACCCTGAAAGTATCTGCAGAGTCTGAATAAAAATGTCCTGCGACAAGGTTACGCAACTCCCGCTTCGCAAACTGAACGTTACAGGTATTTACTTTTAATGAATATTGATTGAGATGAAAAATAAATTAGCTCCACCGTATTTGTACATGTTACCTTTATATATGTTATAGGTTTGCTATTTATTAGTTCTAGTTACCGCTTTAGAGTTAATGAACGTTACAGTTGAATGGAAACAATTAATGAGTCGGTTTGGTTTGGTTAGATATAATTTCATGTTTTTTTTTGTTTTTTTTTTCAGTGATTGGTGTAGGGTTTCGGAGGATATAAATTTGACACCATTTTCTTTTTTTTTGGGTTGACAAACTACAGTTAGAATTAAATCTGTATGAATTTGACTAGCTTTTTTTTTAAAAGAACTATAAATGAATCCAAGGTAGCCAATCAACATTCGCAAAACATTCGCTCAATTCTTGCTAATGAGAATGGGAATATTCGTGACATCACTGGCAGATAAATATGAGAAGCGGTCACAACCTTTAATTTATTTAACCTAAAATGAATGAAATATTATTTGAAACCGACTTTACAATGTCAAAGGATTAGTATGAAAACAATCCATTTAAAAGAATGGCTCAGATAACAAATGTACGTAAATTTAAATCGTAAACACCGAAAGAGCAAGGGCTAAATCCCAATCTGTCAGTATGGATTTACGTATATTCGATGTTGATCGGGGATTTTAAAAAGATGTATAAGCTGCCTTTATACCGCGAGAGCCGTGTTTACGTGACTTTTCCCAACGGGTAAAAGATAATTCAGATTGCTAAAGGGTTGGAAACCACAGAGTTCTTATTAAAAGATATAATAGGATTTATTTTACTAACGTACTAAGTACTATCTACTTAGATATAATGTTTTCGCTTTTATAATTATCAGCAACTAATTGACTGCATTCGAAGAGTATAAGACCCTCAGAGTGGTGCCAATTAGGAGTGCTACAAATATGTCCAGTTCTTTCCAATATAGTCTGATCTGAACGACGACACATCTGTAAGAAATTATGTAAAAATAATTGGCAGTTGAATCTTTGTAAAATAAATTAAAGTGCGTCTTATTGTATAGTAGGTTAACTTATAAAACATAATTATATACCTATAAGTTGTCTAACATACACAATCTGAGAACTTAGCTATTAAACTCTTGTTTCTTTAAACTGTTTCTTGAACAAACGTGCAAAAGTAAGTTGGTCGGTAGAGAACAATAAAATATTGACCATTTCGCTTTCTAACTGATAAAACTTATTGTGACTTAAACTAGTTACTAATATTCCTACTATCACCTTTGTATTGCTCGCTTAACTTAAATTATTGAATTATAAAATAAATATGTAATATAAATTACACTTAATAAATAAGTTTAATAACCGAGCACACCTATGCATTTTTTACTATGAAAACGTCACCGACAAACCTACAAAAATGATATTTCAAAAGGTGATATTTAAATAAATTCATGGCATAATCATAGTCGTATCTAAACTTATACAATAGATTTAGATTAATTGTTGATATTAATTACCGGGACGACAATCTTAGTCTTCAAGAGTGGCTGCTCTGCCACTCTTGAAGCCTGTAATTGACATTCGGTAGAACTATTTTGATCGAATTAATTCAGTAAACTTTTGTTTTATTTTATTTTTTTTTTTATTTCGGAAAACTTACAGCTACATATACCAGTAGAAAAAAGAAGGCCAATTACAAGTTTTCACTCTCAAATTATTTAATAAATTTAAAAAACTATGATAAAGTCGGTAGTAACAGGTACCTAGAGTTACATTTTTGTGATCGTACGTTTATCGTAAATTAAAAAAAATATATATATAATATGGAATGATTATAGGTATCAATTGAAGTCCTTTGCCATCAGGTTAACTTCGCGCTGGTTTGCAACTTTAATCTTACAAAAAAATGATTTCTAAGCCTTAAATGTAAATACTTAATATCGTTACGTTGTTTCTTGTTCCTTGTTCGAAGCATCATCTTACGTCAAACGATAAGTAATAACTAAAAACATAAGTTGTGGGTACCCACGATACGCGGTTTTAATTTCATAACTGCCGATATTTTACATGGTTACTTTAGTACTTGTTATACACCATTAAAAGAACGTTTCGATATGTGATATTCACAATATATTTAAATTCTTCTCGATTTAATCTATTGTAACTATAAATTGTTTCAAGAAGAAGATGGCGGCCCTAATGAAAATTACTCGTACTTCACACCTGACTGCGTTTTGTCACACGAGGCACTATACCAGAGCCAATGTTCCGCTCGTGTACTCCCAAGAAGTTCAGATTGCAAGGGAAAATAACAAACCTATCGTGGCCCTGGAGTCAACAATCATTACTCATGGAATGCCGTATCCGAAGAACATTGAAACCGCCCTCGAAGTTGAACGCATCATAAGGCAAAGGGTAAGTCTAAATATTATTCCTACTAATTATAAATGTAATATGTTTGTGTGTTATGCTTTTACGAAAAAACTATTGGTCAGATTTCACTGAAACCAGACACCCACATAGTTTGTGACCTAGGTTAAAACATAGTACAGTAATACCCCGATAGGTGAGACTGACTGATAACCACGTAAGTCGAATTCGTTTTAGGCGGGGTATAAGAAATACTTAACACAAAATAAATTGTAGCATAATAGTGTCGTATAGTAAGTCTATGTAATCGATAATATAGAGAATGTGTGACGCAGGTGGCACTTAATAAGCGACGAATTGAGAAGTTTTGAAAACCGCGTAACTCCGAGTTCGCGTAAGCCGTGGTAGCGTAAGTCGAGGTATTACTGTATACTCAACACCGTAGTGATAATGACTAAAGAGCGGAGCCGCGGGAACAAGCTAGTTTAAAATAAAAACATGCTTATTACTCTCATAGCCACACACTAGGATTTTCTTCTGTGTCGTAGACACACACAAGACGAATACACAAACACCCAGACCCAGAACATGAATCTAAACTTATCATTCAGATACCAGTCTGGCCGGGAATCGAACCCGGGACCCATTGCGCGTCAGACTAGCGTGGTAACCGCTCCGCCACGCGGCTCGTAGTTTAAAATAAAAGTATTGCACAATTCCTTGAAATTGTTTAACGTACCTATGCGTAGTTTAAAATGTTTAGGTCTCAGTCTAAGATTCGCTCAATATTTTTAAATAGTGTAAGGTTAAAAATATTTGAGGTACTACAACATTTCCTGTTGTGCGAAATCCCAGCTATTTGGCATTGGCCAGATTTGTAGGCTAGCCCAGAAAAAGAAAAGAAAAACGCGTGTAATATTTATTATGAAGACATTAACGCACAATTATTTAAAACAACAACGATATTTCTTCTTTTTCTTAGGGGGCATCCATAAATTAGGTGGAAATTTAGGTGGGGTGGGGTCAAATCTCATTAAATCCCACGTGAAGGGTAAACGGTTTCTCGGCTTAATGTCAGTATTATATTTCTGGAAGAAAGTGTAAAATTGCGATAAAACTGGATTAAATGAAATGAAACATATTTTTCTCTTATCATCGCGGTACAAACAAATTTCACCTAGCGAGAAAAATCCCGAAAGTTTCAAAAAATCATGGACACTCATAAATTCTTTAGATTAAATGAAATGAAACATATTTTTCTCTTATCATCGAGGTACAAAAAATTTTCACTAAATCTTTAATTCTCGAGAAAAATCGCTAAAATTTTAACACAGTAGCGACTGTAACAGTCGGTACACTGCAATTCTTCCTAATACTGTTCGTTAATGTTTTTCTCCATCGAGGTAGAAACTTCACTTAAACTAGCGAAAAGCCTACAAAAGCCAGCGCACAAGCCGACTCGCTGTTAGTTGGCAACCGTTTGTACAAAATAACGTCCACGGCTGAAAGCCTTTTGTCCTCCGAACAGGCTCCATTTGAATAGACTTCCCGTCTTTTATGACATCGTCTGCTTAAGTAATCTACGTATTCTATCTAAACTACAAAGCTTTAGGAATTGCAAGTAAATCACTCAATGGTCGCTACGCAACATGAGTTTCACTTAGGACGGTACATTTTTAATGTCGTCTAGTGCACTCTGTTTTAGGCACTTTGAGAGCGAAAACAGCTTTGGTTCAGTTATGGACAGTTTCCTACTGCGCGGTTATATCAATTACGTATCTTATTCATCAGTATTATTAAATGCATGTTCAAGCTTTTGGCATTCTATATATTGTTGACGATATTTTAATTAGCGTCTCTAAATCTTCTCTATCAAACTAAAAACTTCTTTACATCCGCATCTTTTCTTGCGTTTTCTAAATATATCGAATTCTTATATAGGTAATAGGTACTTGGCAAATAAAAGACTTTTATCCATAAAACTTGCAGATATAAAATCTTTACCAAGATTATTTCCACAGGGTGCTACTCCGGCTACCATAGCAATTTTAGGAGGTCAAGTAACAGTGGGTCTTACTGAAGAACAGCTGAAGTATCTGGGGTCAGCCAAAGGTGTGGTCAAGGCATCAAGGAGGGACCTCCCAGCAGTGATGGCAGAGAAACTCGATGGTGCAACAACAGTGGCCGGAACTATAATTGTAGCAGAACTAGCCGAAATACCTATATTTGTTACTGGTGGCATAGGTAAATATAAAATACTTTTTTTTTTATCAAATAGTCTTTGACGACCCGCGTGGCAGAGCGGTTACCGTACCGGTCTGACGCGCAATGGGTTCCGGTTTCGATTCCCGGCCAGAGGTATCTGAATGACGAGTTTAGATTCATGCTCTGGGTCTGGGTGTTTGTGTATTCGTCTTGAGTCTGTCCATTGTACCCACAATACAGGAGAAAATCCTAGTGCAGGGCTATGAATGTAGAAAGTGTGTTTATATTTCAGAAAACATACATGAGTCTCTTCGTCACTATAGTTCATCGGGGTTATTAAAGATTCAATTATTTATTAATATTCGATATAAATAATTTAAATATTTGGTGATAGTAATAATTAATCATAGTTAATTTTTGAATATTAAATGACAATAATAAAAACATATTCTAGGCCAGACCCATACTAAGATTTTCCTTGTTTCGTGGGCACCATGGACACACCCAAAATTGTGTGTTCGACACAAACACCCAGACCCAGAATAGAAATCCAAATTCATAATTTAGATATCTTTCTTGCTGAGGACCGGACCCCGTACCCTCTTCCTGTCAGACGGGTGTGGTGACTGCTGTACCCTGCGTGCCGTGTGTAAATAATTTATGATATTAAGATAGATATTGCTTTAATGCGTCTTTTGTTACACATATGGTAATAAAAAAAACTAAAAATAAAAGATAGCTGAAAGTTATTTTTACTTTCAGCTATCTTTTATTTTTAGTTTTTTTAAGTTTTAGTAAGAAGGTCGAAGAATGTTTACATTTATAGAAATGTACACAAAAATGTCGGCTACAGCCAGAAGTTTGAATTTTTATATATATTTAAGCACATGTTTTAAAACGACAATACGGGCATTGCATTTGGAGTATGGCTTATAAAGTCCAATAACACAGCGTCAGGAATATTTGATCAACTTTCAGCGTATCAGCTGCGTTATGCCAAGCACGCCGCGCTAAAAACTTGAATTATTCAGCCAATGATAGTAGAACGTCCATGAATTTTGGTATCGAGCGTATCCATTTTCACGTATCGCATTCAATTAGAGCAGCCCGGTGAACATGGGCTTGGATGAACGATGAAATTAATATCGAATTCCGCGACACATTACGCACGACTGATCGTACTGCTATCCACAAAATCTCATGAACAGTTCGCACATTGCTTGCAAGCTATGTTGGTTTGTACTTTGTTGTCTCACATACCACCGATTGATCGTACACTTTTATTAAAAGAAATATTTGCAATGAGACTATAGCTTATTTTTGCCTTCCTCTACAAATCAAATACTGAAGATAAATAATAATTACCTATTCCCTGAACATCCAAGAACACAAAGCTAATAAAAAAAATCCTCAAGCAATACTGCTTGTATTAATACAAAAAATATAGCTGATATATTCCTTGATTTAGGAAGGTAATACGTATCCATGAGTAATGTATAAAACATTCGATTCCATACATTATTACGTCGGTAGCATTTATCAAATTTACCATAACCCAACGCATATTTTTGAGGTACCGTCAAGGATAAACGACTGAGTGCGATTACGGCCACAAGGGACCCATCTAAATCCTTACAGTGGCAACGCATCTGTGGCACTTTCTTATTTCGGTTGATTATACACGATTATATATTTTACGAGGGTTCGGATACCGTTCAACAGATCGTTGGGGTGTTTGATTGCTCAATTGATTGTCTGTGAGTTATTTTCAGTTAAATTCGGTGATAACGGACTACGAAAAAATTATCGTTTGTTATTACCTATGTTTTCGTCGTTTCTTAAAACAAACATTTTGTTGTCAATAAGCTTTTGAATTTCTTACATAATACATAATAATTTAGGAAGATTTATGCCCTTAGTGCGTTTTTATTACGCTTCTTCATAAATGCTTCATTTATCATGAATAGGCGAAACCGTAAATAGTGATCACTTTGCGAAAACGTAATACATTTTACTAAGGGACTGTTCTTCCTAAACTTTTCTTGCAATTTTAGGTTCTTAAAATCATGTGATTTAAAACAAGCGCCTTATAGTACTAATGCAAAATGCAATACAATCATGAATTGTATATAATTGTAAATAATATAGTAAGGCAAGATACTGGAGCTAACTTTCATTACCATGTAAAAAATCATGATTGTAATTATATAAAAAAAAAATGGATATAAATAAGAAAAAAGACAAACCCGCTGAGTTTCGTAGTGTAAGAAAAAAATGTAACTGACAATTTGTAAGTGCCCCCGTAGGCCTATACAAAAAATAAAGACATTTCATTTCATTTCAGGAGGAGTACACCGTGACGGGGAACAAACAATGGACATATCAGCTGACCTGACAGAGCTGGGGCGGAGCAAAACCCTGGTCGTATGCAGCGGCGCAAAATCAATTCTCGATATTGGAAGGACTCTAGAGTACCTGGTAAATTATTTTCTGCTTTCAATTGCTACTTCCGACGCTGCAATTTCCCCCTGTAAATATTTAATCCGTCTCTAGCGAGTAAGCACTTTCGACTGCGCTCATCTTGCTTTTAAATATATGAGTATCCACTCGACGGATGTGTTAATACGAAACGAATTTACTCCGATTTATCTCAATATATATTATGTCGGTAATGATTGAATAAGCAAAGAGAACTGTAATAATATAGTGGTTTGAAGTGCAACTTCTCAATTTGGAGTATCTTCGTGTATTTTGAAGTTTGAATGTAAAAAAATGTATTCACATGTTTTAACAGTATAGTGTTTTGTTGTATTATCGTTAAGAAACTAAGACAACCTTTAGAATAACTGCTCTGAAAGGTATGTTGAGTCAATTAATTTGCATTAGGCCAATCCTAATCACTGTATGACCTATACTCACCTATGGGGCAGTATCAGATTTGTAATGACCCATATTACATGCATACGGCACGGTAGAATGCATGAAAAGTATACGAGAAAATACGTTTTATTCCATGACAACATTGAATTATAAAATCAATAACTGATTTGATTGGCGATATCAACCTTCGTACGCTGTCGCTATATTCATGTATTTTTTACAGTATGATGCAAAACCTTCGTTTAATTTCATTGAAACAATTCAGAAGTATCTTCGATAGTTATAATAGGTTATAATAATAGTTAAGTAAGACACATGGATTTATGAGTTATCTAGACTTGCTATCTTAATTAAAAAGATTTTTTTAACGATTATAAGGGTCTGAAAAATAAACGTTACGTTTAAATATTACTGGTATACAACCCCTTTTTCCCATCTTAACAATTTTATCCAAAAATATATACTAAGACTGCGTGTTTATCTGAATAGTAAAATAAGCAAAACTAAGGGAGTCTTGATGGGTAGCAATCCTTATTAATAATATAAAGGCGAAAGTTTGTGTGTAGTTTTGTTACTTCTTCACGTTTAAACGGCGAAAGCGATTTTCATAAAATTAGGTAGGGAGGTAACTGTCACTCTGGATTAATAAATAGGCTATTTTTTACTGTGGAAAAATATCACATTCCCACAGGACAATCGATACATCGTTAACGCGGGCGAAGCTGCGGGGTTTAGCTTGTACAAGATAAAAATATACAACGTTATAAGGCCGCATGTTTGGTCGCATTCCATAAGAAGGACAAATTCTATTACAGATATAAATGGTTGTTTTCGTAGAGCTATGTCAGTAGATCGCATAACTTGTGGCAGTGAATTGTTTAGGAGCAGAATTGTTTAGGAGTCCATGGAACAAGTTTGACGCAGATAATGGGTGGTTTGCCATAGCTTACTCAGTTTCACACATTAAGCAATAAACTGAGAGTTTGTGTGACTTTAGTATCGTAACTTCGCTGCGAATATGCCTCCGAGTTCAAAACACATAAGAATTCAATTTCTAAAGAGCTTCCGTGTTTATTGAAGTTTAGAACTCCATGCGAGTTTATAGCGAAAGTTTGTTTTCAGTTTAATTATTGATAAATAAAATACACCAATGCGAAGTTACGTCGCAAACGGCTTTTTTAACGGTGATCCTACTGGAAGCTTTTTACATATGTGTGATGTGAGGACTAGATTGGTAGCTTTACTTAAAAGAACAAAGAAACAACCAGTCGACCATGTTTTGGTTACATTCTTACCTTTCGTCAAAATTAAAAATGCTGCGGCAAAAATAAATGTGTTGCTGGTATTTACTTACTATTTTTCAAATTGTAGTGGAATTTTCAGACCGCTCTTGATCTGTGTGGGGCCAATTAAGAAAGGCATTTAGGCGTATATCCTAGCACAGCCATATCAGTTACCAGACCGTGGCAAACTGCTATTGGGGAATACCTATGCCTAGTGACATCTTTCATCTAAAATAGAACCGGCCTTACTAACCTTTAAGTAGTAAGTGTAGGTAATGCCTTTGAAGAATAAGTTTGATGCGTCATTATTATATGTCTTTTTTACTTAACGTGTCAAGTCTGAAATCACATTTTTAAAAGAGAAGCACACATACCTTCCACATTCAACATTTATATACCTAATGAAATTTCTCCTAAAACAATTATTTATAACAATCTTCAAGCCACAATATTTTAGCTTTACAACGGTCATCCGATATATTAGTGCTTAGTAGGTTTCTTTACTATATTCTCCCCGACGACCTGTGTGGCGACATGGTAGCGATTCCGAACTGACATGCAGGCTTCGGATTCAATCCCCGGCCAGACATATCTGAATAATTAATTTAGATTTTTGTTCTAGATTTGGGAGGTATGAAGCGTTTTTTATAGAATCTTTTTTGTAGAAGATTATGGTACGACTGGAGACGTAACACTTTCACACCAATTTGTGACAGTCCTACCGTTACTGAAAGGCTGTGGTTGCCGGTCGATTCTGCCAATTTAGCTCTCGGATCAAACGAATCTGTAATTCACTTCAAATATAATGTCTATTCTATATGGAGTTGCGCACACATGTCCAGGTGCGACACTATGTCCATTTACTATCAGGTTGACTGCAAACTAATTGCTTACTTCTAAATTATAAATCTTTATCGACTATGCCTAGGAAACCCAAGGAGTACTAGTCTGTGCGTTTGGCGACACGCACGACTTCCCAGCTTTCTACACGGTGAAGTCGGGACACCGCGCCCCGTACCACGTGGAGCGGATGCTACACTCCGCGCAACAGTTGCAACTCTCGTCTGGCATAGTTGTAGCCGTGCCTGTTCCTTCTTCTATTTCAATAAAGCTGTGGTTGCCGGCTCACTTTTATATGAGGCTAACATCTTAGTCTTCGAGAACAGCACTGAATCCGTGATTGATATCAGATAGAATCTCTATTGTATATGAAGTTCTTTACACATGTCCAGGTGCGACACTGTCCACTTACTGTCTGTCAGGTTGACTACACACTAATTTCTTACTTCTAATTAAAAGTCTTTGTCAACTACGCCTAGGAAACCCAAGGAGTACTAGTATGTGCGTTTGGCGACACGCACGACTTCCCAGCTTTCTACACGGTGAAGTCGGGACACCGCGCCCCGTACCACGCGGCGGACGCCGGCCACGTGGCGCGCATGCTACACTCCGCGCAACAGTTACACCTCTCGTCTGGCATTGTTATAGCTGTGCCTGTTCCTCAGGAGCACGCAATGGATGGTAAATTGTTTATGTTACAATAGTTGTGTGAGTACAAGATTTTATTAAGATGTATGTAAGTCCTTATTTGCAATATGTGTCTTCAAACAGGCATATACAAGTAAATCGCGTTCTTTCGCGTTAAGCATTGTTAGTGCTTACAATACATTTTGCAAATATACATACATGATGGATAATTCGCTATCAAAATGCATGTTTTTATCTTTGTTAAAACTATAAAAACTATTTTTCAAAAATGTCATCTGAAATACCTTGACGACGACTTGAGTAAAATGACGACTATCAGTCTATTCTATAAGTCAATTGAATCTAATTAAGTCCAAATACATTCAGTAATATTCAAAGTTAGTATTTCATTTTTAAAACTTTACCAAGCTTTTAATATATTTGAAGAGTATTGTGCAATATAGCAACAAACTGAAAAAGCTTTTCCTTTATGTCGTAAAATATTTAAAGCTTTTCACACGTGAACATGAAAATATAGAAGCCCATAAAATCAAGCCGCGACCACATTTGTCGTTTCGGTTTACAACGCGTGCAGTATTAAATGTGATAAGGTTAAAAATATCGGTTTTTAGCGTTTCCCATAAATCATTTTTTTATAATATCGAAGTAACAAACGAGCATACAGTCCACCTGATGGTGAGTTGTCGCTGCCGCCCATGGCTGTAAGCAACTTCGAATGGAACATAGCTTCCATCTGAAGTCAATCACAGATGCGAAAAGCAAGAAGTGCTTCACGCCAGAAATAGGTGTGACGGTGGTACTTCCACGATTAAACTATACTGGTTCTACCATCTTCAATCATAGTATATTATTGAATGGTTTGGACACATGCTGTTTTAATATAGTAATTAATATATTTATTGTAACAAAATGTATAGAATGACAACTCAAAGAAGTTGGTTAACAAATCTAGTACTTACCTAACTCGTAATAAGGCTAAGTTAATCTCCAATAACGTTTCTTAAAATAAGTATTTTCGTTCTTAAAACTTGAATGAAATATTCGATCGTCAACTGTTGTGCGCACGTTTAAAATATGAAATTTAATATTTAATCAGAATATTATTTCATGTATGGTAGAGAAGATAATAGAAGACGCAATAACCCGGGCTCTGTCTGTGGCGAACAAGCAAGGGATTCGTGGCAAGGAAATTACTCCGTTTCTATTGTCAGCCGTTTCTGAAGCCACGGCTGGGGCTTCGCTCGATACCAGTATCCTTTTTAATGAAAATATAATATTAAGGTATACTCTTTGTTGTTTTTAATCACGCTATTATGCACTTAAAATACATACATTAAAAATCTTTGAAATACCAAATTTTGGGGAATAAAGTTTATCGTATATAGATGCATTTGGAATGTATTGTAATAATGTGTCATCATATAAAAGTTTGCCGCCAACTACACCTTACCAGTAAAAGGCGAGAACTTCATGCTTCATACCAGAAGTAGGTCTAGTACCTATACCAGGTCGAACTGCACTGGTTCATCTGAACAAGTAGCGGAACGAAAGTCTTCCGATGGTCACGTGCCGTGAGTATGAAGAAAAGCAACTGCCCATGTACAATATAACAATCATCCTGTTATGTTGCGACCATCAATTTGTAAAAATAGAAAACACCCGTAGTAATTCCTAGATCATATTTTTATTTATCTGACTGAAGTAGCAAATGAGCAGGCATCTGTAATCAGCTACATACAGAACATGGGTTGGATCTGAAGTCAATCACAGATGCGTTGCTACTCCCGAGGATTGCGATGGTCGCCTCATGTGAAAGTGTGCCGGCAACCACACCCTTCTATCGAAACGCAAGAAATGCTTCACGCTAGAAATAGGTGTGGCGGTGGTACTTCCCCGGTCGTACTACACTGGTTCTATCACCTTGACCTTTGTCTCATATGGATCAAAAATAAATGTCTTAACTTCTATAGCTACCTACATAACTAACCCACGCAGCTAATGTTTCAACCTTTCTTAAAGAAAGTTTGTTCAAGTACCCATAAAACGTTTTATTTGGAAGAGGTTACAATTTTACGAGGAAAATGGAAGGAGAGTGGATTATGTTATAAATAATAAAATATAGGCCACGTTGATTGGATTCTAAGAGGTCTATATTTCAAAGGAAGTCCGTATTAGCGCCTACCTCCGCAATTTTGTAGGTAATTACATCCAGTGTATTTACGCGCTTGATAAGAAATTAGATAGTCCGCAACATAAGGAATTCCTAAATAATAGGGTATGTTGTAGACATTGTACTCTTTAAAATGTACGTCTTATTTTATCTAGAGGTTGTTCCCGCGGCTTCGGTCATGTCTGGCATGGTTATGAGTATGCTATATGTTAACTTAGGTCATCAACTATGTATGTGACAAATTTCTACCTGTAGTTTTCGCATGAAATGGTATCGATCATACATACCAATTTGCAAGGTGGTAGATGATGTGTTGTTCGACCGGGGAGGTACCGCCACATCTATTTATAGCGTAAAACAGTTCTGGCATTTTAGTGAAAGGGTGTGGTTGCCGGTTACTTTTATATAAGGCGACCATCTTAGTCCTCAGGAGTAGCAACGCATCTATCATTGACTTTAGATAGAAGCATTATATTTATAAAGTTGCTTACGGATATCCATAGGCGGCAGCTGTCATCATACATGCGACTTCAATCATAATCAAATCAAATCCTTTTTGAGAGTATCTTTGAAATCACCAATTAGTCAATCATTTGTAAAAAGGAAACAATCACTCGCATTTCAACCAATTAGTTGAGTCATGAAATGCTTAACCTAACTAGACACGTAAATCGCAAAATTCAGCTGTAAATGTAACGTGTACAAACGTAACGATTTTCAAATGACACTACGCTAATTGCCATAATCTTTCCTTAACGACCGTCAGACGTCGCCCTCATAAAGAACAACGCGAAAGTCGGTGCCAATATTGCTGTAGAATTTCAAAAAGTGAAGAATGTTAACAATTTTGGGAGCTGTTCCAATATTGGAGTGACGGGGAGCAAGGGAAATTATTCGAATTCTAGAGGATTTCATACAACGTGCGACGCGCGAGGTGAGAAGACTAGGGCTGCCGACGCATTACTTATATTTTAATAATGTTTCATATTTTTAATACCCACATGTAATTTTAGAAGTGAGATGTTAATTATATATCCTGAAAAATACCGTGATTTGTTCTGTCATTTTTGTTATTTGACATGTAGCAACTTGTTTCGTATTGTATTAATAGTTTTTAGTTTTAGCATTTATATGTTATATTAGCGACTAAGTTCAGGATCAAAACTACTGTTTTAATCGCAGACGAAATTTTAAATGTGGTTAATTTTACTTTTAAAATATTTTATATGTATATTTGCAAACATTGCGCATCGGAACCACTATATTACATTATTTTTTTTTTTTACATACCGTAACATTTTTACATTTCGTGAAATGCTATATTTCTCCAAATAGCAGCTGGCAACCCTATCGAGGTAGAAGGCGACGTCCTGGTGATTGGAGGGGCTAACGTAGACAGAACGTACAGATTAACGGAAGGGACACTAAAGGTGAGCGCACACTTATTTCAAGTTATCCTATTTTCACCCTGTATAAACCCCGTCTTAGGTTTTCATTTGGAGACTTTTGGAATAAGCGAGCGAGGTGTATTTCTGTGAATTATTATCATGCAACGCAAGAAATGCTTTACGCTAGAAATAGGTGTGGCGGTGGTACTTCTCCGGTTGAACTACAATGGTTCTACCACCTGTAAAATTACTGCCTAATAATAGCAGTATTAGGTGTTGCGGTGTTCTGAACGAAGTGTGGACAAAATTTTTATCCGAGGCGTTTCAAGTTATTCCTCAGAGGTAGCAGGTATTCATGGGCAGTAGCCATACGGTGGATGGGATGACATACTACTTTCCTATTAAAAACGGTTTGGGCAGTAGCCATACGGTGGATGGCATGGCATACTACTTTCCTATTAAAAACGGTTTGGGCAGTAGCCATACGGTGGATGGGATGGCATACTACTTTCCTATTAAAAACGGTTTTTATGAAGAAATTACTATGAAGTTCGACTGGTTGCTTTCCTGTCGCATTTTACGCATCAAAATAGCGATCAACAGTTATTGTTATGCAAGAAAGAAAGTCATGGTAATTTTTTTTCAGGCTCAACCCACAAATTTTTTAAGTAACCGTTTTTGTCAAGTTTCATTAAAAAACGTTTTTACGATGTTACAGTTGATTGTTTGCGATCCATCATGAAAATACATTTTTTGTACCAAGTTATGTACAATCTACAACTTTCTAATTCTTAAGACGTTTGACGCGCATTGGCATCATGAAAAAAAAAATAAGTATTATCTTGGAGACTTAGATCTTAACTTATGCCGGCACACTTTTACATGAGGCGACCACCTTAGTCCTCGGGAGTAGTAGCGCATCTGTGACTTCAGATTGAACCTATGTTCTATATGAAGTTGCTTACAGATGTCCTTGTGCGGCTGTGACCACTTACCATCAAGTGAACTGCATGTTCGTTTGCTACTTCAATCTGATAAAAAATCTACATATAATAAAATAAGGCTTCTAATAAAATATTTTAGTGATCGGTTGATTGGTAGATACATGTAACTACGGAAAACCATGTTAGTTTTCGATAATAATCCACAATAATTAGCAAACGTCGAATTTGCAATTATAGATCATTTTATTTGTTAAATTCCTGGTATTTCCGCTCATAGCTACCTATATGGTTAATGTTTCGAATCATTTACGCTGCCACATTGGACTTGCATTCACTAATTACGTACATAATTATTTTGATTTAATACTCTTTCTCATTTCGCCGTTGTTTATTTATATTTTATTCCTGAATTGTACTTAGTTCTTCAAAAAGACACTTTTAACTTTTGTAAAATATATTTTTAATTTACCACAATGAAATTATTATAGCAAAATGATGCCCATAAAAAGGGTAGATATTAAAAAATAACACTAAAATTTTAACAATGTAACCATATTTATTCAAACTAGTCACCAGTCGCATTGGTCGAAATTCGACCATAATTTAAATTAATAAACTAAACTTCATATTGTCCAAAGTAGTACAAATATTTCTCAAATTCAAATAGAATGTAATAATTTTCAAGTAATTTTGAACGCGCTGGTTAAATATAAAAATAGTTTTATTTATCTAAGCCGCATTTAAAAGCAACAGCGGGATTTTGACAAAGACATCTGACATTTTTGACGTTATGTGTTTTCATAGTAAGACATTGAATGTTCTATTTCGTTTACAAGCACAAGCACATACATAGTGCTTGTGACAAATGCACGGTAGTGTGTGTAATGTGTTCTTAGTTGATTTCATGTATGATATATGCATTATTTGAAAAAAAAATAACATACTGCACTCCTTCTCTACGTCTTACTATAACCGTGCAAAATTTCATACTAATCCGTCCGCGGCATATAAGTTAAAAATGCGTCACAAGTTTTTGCTTCACGTATTATTTATTCCTTATTGTTATTCCTTCCTGTTAATATGAACTCTAAAAATAAACGAGAAATGAAATTTTTACAAAGTATCGGAACATGAGGCAAGGTCGTTACAGAGGCTTTCAAGTTTTCCTTATATTTTTTTACAAATTTTCCTTTGTACTGCAAAATGAAAATTAGATATTTATGTATTCTTTGTATCAGTACTTTTCCATTAATTCCTACTTTACTTACTGTTATGTTTGCAAAACTAGCTATAAAATATAAACATGTAATTGTTAATAAAATGTACATAATTATATATAAAATAATACTGTATAAAATAATACTGACATTTCTGTATCATTACATTACCATAAATTAATTGGGTATTAACACAAAATAAATAAACAAAATTAAATAATAATAACGGAACCCGGAACCCGGATCCCTGGAAACATGACCTTCCTTTATATATTATATTTAGATTGATAATTACACGAAATTGATAAAATGATAATTGTAATGTCACTACTGCGATCGATGAACAAACAATAGTATTGGCCGATTTTTTCCCGAAAACAGTATGAAATAAGATATAGTTTTTTGCAAAGGAGACAGGAGAATACTTCTATTCCTACTCCGTGCTGTTTACGAGATGAAAACTAACTCCGGTAGACTCTTAGTGAGAACAGAAGAGCTAAAACGGGACCCTATTGATCAGCTATCGACAAGGGTTAAAAGTATAAAATGCTATTAAAAATAGGGGTTGGTGGTAGGACAGTAAAAATTTAGGACTAAATGTATTTATTAATTCCAAACCATAAAAAAAACAAAAAAAAATTGGGGTGAACCACCCATAATACTTAGGGGTATAAAAAATTAGTTGTTGACCTATTCTTATACCTCCTGAACATAAATATAAAATTTCATCAAAATAGGCCAAGCCGATTCGAAGGAGTTTATATTCTAAAACTGTGACTCAAGAATTTTATATATTAGAAGATTAAAAGAACCATCCGCTCCAAAAGAAATCAACCGTTTTTTTTCGTTTTTGTAATAATAGTTTATTGAATTTTACGCTGTTTTGGATTTTACGTGAAAAAATTAAAAAAGTGTTATAATCCGTTTAAATATAGTTGTAATGATCTACTTACTACTCTTTATTTGATACCCATATTGTTATGATAATAAAAAAATCATCCCTCCTTCCTGACTCTGACCTCAAGCGCCATATTTAAAACTTATAGGCTATAGTAGAGTCGTTTCATATATCGTGAGTGCCTGATATATAGTAAAATGTACAGATTCCGCGATAATATTAGTGTAAATTCATATACGAAGAAAGAAATTCGAAAGAAATTCGTAAGACGTTTCAAACGATATGTCATATGTTATATTACAACCCGTAAAGCCGTTTGGGCAAGCGCACGCCAAATAAATGGACCTACAAACATACATACATTCATACATACATACGCTCGAAAAACATTACCTACCTTCTGACACAGTTAGGTAAGTTGTGACGTTGTTACCTTCGGAATCGAACCACGCAATCTCTCTTAAATTATGCACTTCGATAAAATAGAGGTCTTAGAACCGTACCTTAGTTACTTATCCAGACCGGAATTTTGATAATATAAATTGTAAACACGACCTTTATTACCCGTCACGTCCCAAAACGTGTTTGGCAATAGCTCGCCCGTTCATTACTAGTATATACCCCTATAACTTGTTTGATTTCTCCACCCGTCGTTAAAGGGTTGGCCTTATTAAAAGGGGCTTAAATATCCAACGGACCTTTAAAGTCCATTGCATACGTAGGCTTGCTTTGAGGTTTTGATAATAGTCGCCGTAACAGGCATGCGTGTGTGACTGCAGTTACACACGCATGCCTGTTGTAGCAGTGTAGTCTAAAACCAATCTTTTAGACTAATATTATCGCGGAATTGACACATTTTAATACTTAACGGGTACTCACGATATGCGGTTTTTCAATCCTTTTCGAATTATTTTTGCCGATATTTCGACCCAGTTGCATGGATCGTGGTCACGGCGCAACTACGGTGGCGGGGAGAAACCGTTGATAAGCCCTAGTGATAGATTAACCTATCTACCCTACGTCTAATTCGTTTTCGTTTTTAAGGTTCCATAACACGCCACACAACACTAACTGTAACCCTACGCACCGAACTTTGAACTCTATGTGATTTACGTAAACTAACCATTGGATTCCACGTTTGTGCTAATTTGGAACCGTCTTCTCTATTAAAGTTCTTAGGATGTTTTTTGGTCTCGATTGCTTCTCTTACTATACGCGAAAAGTAATGATGCTCCGTGGAGATTCAGGTTTATGTAATTCAATGCAGTGGTTAGAGCGAGAATTAAGTATGTGTTCAGCTACCACAGATTTCTTCGGGTCTTGACTTTCGGTTCTTTGACTGTGCTGATATGTTCTTTCATACGCCACCATTTAATAATGACCACGATCCATGCAAATGGGTCGAAAGTATTAAAATATGACTACATTATTTTGAGTCGGTTTTGTTAATAGCCACGGTAACAGGCATGTTGGTGACGGCGGTAGGTGTTGTGTCACGCAGGAAGACAGCTGTCCATCTTTTGTATTTTGTCCTTTCGTCACCGCCATGATACCTCACGAAACAACACGGCATGAAACCACAAACCATAATACGCAGTTTGATATGTATTTTAACCATTGTCTGCGGATGTAATCCTTCTGTTAGATTCCGATGAAGCTTTGAGTAACAATACTTTTTTTTCGGGTGGGGTTCAAAAGATACCCGACGCCGTGGGAGCGACAAGAGTTATGTGGGACTTAATAACCTTCAATACCGAATAACCTTCGAAAATAGTTGTGAACTCAATTTCCTATAAATATTATACCTAATGTTTTGATGGACTACATTTATCAATGCAATTTGCTACAGGTAATATTGCTTTACCGTAACTAGCATGCCATTTTAATGGTCATGTCGGCAATTATTTAATAATGTAACATTCTACTCATTATAATAGTTTGTATTTGTGATTATGAAAAGACCTTGTTATAGAAGAATAATCAAAGTAATCATTAATTTTCATCCATACTTAAAATATCCGCGTGTTTGAGCCAAATGTTTATCATTTATTATTTATTATAACTTATTGTAAAACTAATAAAAATAAATATAGTATAAAATTACAATTTATAGTTGAGTTCTTTTTTTTAACCGGCTTATAAACTTAAGGCACAGATAGTAAAACAATCTGACTTTCAGTTTAGCATCCTCATATAAGACAATATCTCTTATCCAGTCCAATACTGGACCGGCTCGCTACAATACAGTTCGCGCATTGTACGGATTCACTCAACAGATCACGCAATTGGAACGAGGCCTATTAAATACAAACAAAATGCTATCCCATCCGCCCGGACAAACACGCGTATATTTTTAAGCAAATAAGTTTCGTAAGTATAAACACAAGCGTTTAATTGCCATGTTCGTTGTCCTCCTCCTTAATTAAAATGTTTCGAGTTCTTTGTTGATTCTCGCCGATCGTTGAAGGGTTCCCAAACAACTCAGTTGAGAGCAAACTTAGCTATTCTCTCACAGACTATCTCGTGTTAAATAGATAATTACGCAACAATGTTACGCAAGTTTCAAATAAATATTATAGTGTTAATTTTTATAGTGAAATTATTACAAAGCATGTCACTCATAACTCTGGGAAAAGGCAAAGAAGTCTTATTACGAGAATATTAATTTTTAATATGGAAATATCGAAAGATACTACTGTCGATAACATGGTAAGTTACCTCTTTTGCTCAAGAATGTCTATAATCAACCCCAGATAAGGTCATAGTCGTACCGGTCACCTACGGAAACTTTGATACCGTTGACTTGGGTTGAAATTGAAAGCCTCGGACAAGTGTATTTCTCGTACCAAACTATTCAAATAAAAACAGAAAATCTTACCAATGCTGTTATTTTATAAGTTGTAAGTCATTTGAATAACTAAATTAATCATTTTTTTGCACACTCGTGAATCGACGCCGAACACTTCATGTTAATAAATGTTAAATCAAGCTGTTTTAATAAACATAAAAAAAACAAAACCATATTATTATTAATTCCAAGAACACTCAATGCACCTTCATAAGTCTTTACATTCCCGCTACTGGGCATTAGTATTACATAATTATGTAATCAATACATATAATAAAAATGAAAGTTGTGTTCAATTTTGTACTTGTGGTTGGCGATCTCACATACATTTTTGCAAAAAACAATGGAGGGCTAAGACTAAGCTATAATATAAATTTATGGTATTTTGAGAACTTTTCTCTGTTTGTTTGACTGTGTGATTGAAACAGCATCAATGCAAAACTACTGAATTTAATATAAATCACTGATATATTTATATCGCTCTTTTTCTGGTAGCACTAAGTATTTAATATATTTACATTAAATAAAATATTTTACATTAAATCCATTTACTCACAGAACCTATATTTATCCCAAGGTGTATACGTAACCTGCAGGGCTCGCCTAGTGTTCAATTAAATTTTATGTGCTAAATTTAGAAAATTGGTGTCCCAACGAAGGTAATGAACTATGTGCATACATTATGAGAAGACTCATCAGCATTTAGCATAAAAATGTCACTGGGTCATCACTATTTCTACACAGCTCAATAATATCGCTCAAACAATTGAACAGAAACAATTTTCAATAACATACAAAAGGGGTGCGTCTCGAGTGGTGTTTTTACTCGAGAGAATTTATCAAACTCGTACTCGATTGAAGTGTTACTTAAGTGACTATGCACTCGTGTTACTTAGTCAACTTCGCGTACCGAGTCAACTTGGTGCACCGAATTGATTTGCCAATTTTCCCTTGACTACTCTATTTTTTTATCTGTGCCGATTTTTACTAACCAAAATACGCGTAATTTTGAGTTCCTCGTTTGTTGATATTTCAAGTATTGATGTATATTAAACGTTCTATTAAAAATCTCACTCGAATTGCAAACTTATAAATCGAGTAGTATTTCACTCGAGTGATTTCAAATCTCGAGTACAACTCGAGTGCTATAGTAAAATTGCTCGAGTGGCTCGAGTCACAAAATCCTATTCCATTCGCATCACTAATAGAGATACATACTTTGTATGTCAATACATAGCTTCGTTGATTGGAAGGCTGTCGCTCCGGCGCGCTTGTTTGGTGCCCAAAGATCGTTAGAGGGTTTCGCCTCAAACAACTTAGTTGAACGAGCAAACTTAGTGTGTGTGTACACGAACTTAGATTACTAAGGAATTCCCGAAATGGACGCTATGACTAGACCGACTGAATGTGTAATTAAAGGAATTAGTTTGTATCATTTTAGCATAGTTTGGCAATGTGATGCAAAAGCGGGAGAAAATTACTACGATATTACGGTGCGTAGGTTGATTGAATGTTTTCTGAATTTGATTGTATGTTTTATAATATAGAATCGTATTCTGCATTCATTAGAAAATATGTGTATACTAGAGTAATTATTACTTTAGCTTTTTTCTATAATATGGAAGCAGCAAATAAAGCATGTAGTCCTCACATAATAAGTGGCTGCCGCCCATAAACATCTATTTCAATCACAGATAGAATTAGTCTAATATTGGGTTAGCAAAGTTAGATGTGTAGCTACCACTGAGGATTAAGTTTTGGTAGAACCAGTGTAGTGCGACCGGGGAACTACCACCGCCACACCTGTTTCTAGCCTCAAGCATTCATGAAGGGTTTGGTTGCCGGCGATGAGGCGACTATCATAGTCCTCGGTAGGAGCAATGCATCTGTGATTGACTTCAGATAAAACCCATGTTCTGTATGAAGTTGATTACAGATGTCTCTGAGCGGCAGTGACCACTTACCATCAGGTGGACTGCACGCTCGTTTGCTATTTCAGTCAGATAAAAGAAAAAAAAATAAAAAAAGTTATAACGCCTTAGATATACCTGATCTTTCGTACCGCACCCTTCAGATCAGAACACAGAAGCAAATAATACTACTGCTACTACCTAGATTGAAATAAGTGTAGTGTACTCGTAGTAGTCTAACTACAATGAGTTCTGCCATCTCAAGTTTTCGTTTAAAAATGTATTTTTTTTCATCTGTTTGAATTAGCAAACGATGGTAAGTGGCCACTGTCGCCAATGGACATCTGTAATCAACTGTATGTAACACAGAAAATGGGTTCCATCTGAAGTCAATCACAGATGCTTTGCCACTCCCGAGGACTATGATGGTCGCCTAATTGAAAGTGTGCCGGCAACCACACCCTTCTATCGAAACGCAAGAAATGCTTCGCGCTAGAAACCAGTACCACCGCCACACCTATGGCGGTGGTACTTCCTCGCTCGAACTACACTGGTTCTACCACCTTGCGATATTTAAAATCGTATCAAATTTATTTCGTAGCACCTCGTAGCCTCGTAGCACATGTCACTTAACTTTAGTCACTCTTTAAGTTTTGCATAACAAAAATGTTCCCGTGTGAATAAGTGACGTGGTAAATAAAAAATTGAAAATTTTAACAAACTTTTTATTTAATGCATTTATTATGATAATATTAGCTCTCAGTCGCCTAGTGCGTACCTTCGGAAAGTTGTAACAACTATATCTTTAGAATTAAATTGAAACATATATTTTACATATGATAACAATACATGAAATAAATTAAGAATTAGCCGAAAGTGGTTCGATAACATGTACTCTCAACAGTATTGAATACACAATTTTTAAAATATGATTTAAAAGTTGATATGACTATAACATAATTCATTTTAATACAGTATTATAATTAGGATTATAAACATTGGAATATTATACAATTTAGTATCTTAGTCCGACGCTTAATAGGGTTTAGAACAGTTCCCGAAACACATTTAAGTACTTGTAATAGTTGACGAACAGCAGAGTGCGGTTAGCAATAGGATTATGATATCATTCTTGTTGCACAAGTAACTATGTAACCTAATTGAATGATAGAACCTGGTCTAAATTAACCTCACATGAACCTAATATGATGTAAGACTTAACATACATTAATATTGTAAGAAAATTAAATCAATATAGAACAATGGGATCAAACCAGTTGAATTTCTTGCTTTTTCTCAGTATAGGTCGTGGTCCAATCTGGTGAGGTTTTAAGAAAAAATAAGTGATAATTTGTAAGAGCCTACTAAAATCTACACAAATAAAACGTGCGGCACTCGGGGACTGCCGCGGTAGGTAAAGCTATTGCATAGCATTTTTATCACTTATGCGATTATAATTATTTATTTATGCAGTATTTTTTTTTCTTTGATTTTAATTCAAGTTTTTTTCTTTGATACTTTATACTTTCTCACAAACAATATACGTCTCAATCTGTGCGAGCTTCGTACTGTCGTACCATATACATACACGTTAAGCGAACGTTCGGCCGCGCTACATGGTGGGGCGTGTTAGGTTTTTTTCATTACGTAATTTCTTGATTCGGTAACCGCGCTCAAGAAACTTAAGCTTAAAACTTGCATTTATTCAATTTGATAAAGGAAAGTTAATAAATCATCAACGCTCCACTGCTAACCGCACTTCAATTTAATGATACTATTTTACATACATATACTCTTTTACATAGCATATCAGAAAACTAATTCCTGCGTTCCATTTAGATAGGAATAGTTCCAAAACTTTTTAAATTAGTGCAGACATTCGAATTACTGCGCGTAAAACTATTTTCGAAGTATCATGAAAGGCAACACAAATGGATAATACAAATTTATATTTCCTGAACAATAAGGATACACTATTGAGGAAAATAATAATAGCCTATTTAGCGACTTCTTGTTGCTGGTAAATGTCGGATATTCTTTTCAGATTTCCGGCTTTTCTTTTAAACATTTTAAAAGAGTTTTATTGAAACGATTTTTAATAATATTGAAGTTGATACTTCAACATGTATTCTATCAGATGGTACGTGATCACTTTATTCTATGGTCACCTGTATAGAATAACACATATATAATAGCGTTGCCGAATTGCTGCTGCAATAGTTATTGGGTCAAACTATACTGGTTTAATCACCGTTTAACAATAAATTACTTTAAAATAAGAGCAATAACGAAAGATTAACTCTTTCGCCACTCATCCGTTGCTCTCATTATTCCGAGTAACAAGAACTTATCATATTATTTCCGAACTCATTAATTTGTTTCCCGATAAATCGTTTTAATTAAAATATCAACGAATCAACGAATATAACGTAATTAATAATTGTTTCGTGCTCGCTGAAGTGTGTGCGCTCGAAACGTAGGTGTAACTCGTTATGCTTTTCATATAGTTTAAACGCTTTTTGACGATGACATCAAATGTGTGCACTAATTTGTAATTACAGCGTTCATTAACAACAAAATAAAACAACCGTCAGGTAGTTTTAAAATCGAAGAGTAGGTAGCACTTTAGAGACGAGTAATGAAACGTTTAGATACTCGCCGATAACAGACGAATACATGTATTAACGCGTATTCGGCTGTATTCCGTATTTGAATAACCGTGTCGAATATTTTTGGTATTAGCTACGATACTCCGTTTATGGCGTAGTGTTTAGTATGTTAATGCAATTCTTAGGATCATGCGCTTATATACGGCGTATGGGAGTGTACGGCGTTTACATTATCGTCATTATCCGGCGGATTGCTCGCGAGTATCTAAATGTTCCATTACGTTTAATAACTTTGAGTTTATAAGATTACTTCACAATAACGTAACAACAGATAAACATTTTATAAGCCAAGGCACATGTTATTTTAACGTTTTGGAAGAAATGTAGGATTTAGATTTGATCCTAGCTACGAATTATCCAACTTTCCGAATATAGGTACAAATTTTAATAAGATTGGTACATTCAGTGACAACAATATTAAAAAACTATCTTTCTGCATAAATTCACAAAATATTATACCTACAACTCTAAGCGAACATAATAATTAATTTTATACTCGTCATTACAATATATCTAAAAAGTTACATCGTAATAGTACAAATATGTGGGTAGGTATGCAAACACTGGGTAAATTGTACGTAAATGACTAGGTTGTGGACTCAAGAAGTAGACACGTAGTCGAGCGTAGCCTTCGTGTACCATAGATTTAACTTATTATAACGGATTTCCACGGTTCGTGATATTACGGATGACCAGTCCGACGTGCACCGTGGGAAGAGCACAATCTGTGGTAGTACGAACAAGCCCCGGCATTGCGTTAATACGCTGCAAGTAGGTTAGTTCCAAGTGCGTAATGACTTAATACTTTGCCTTTTTGGGGCCGACAGACATGCCGTTGAATCATGAACCGTCCGCAGAATCATGAACCGTGGAAAGCCGCAGTTAGATACGCCCTCTGGCCTAGAAATTGTTTGCCAAAGACGTGCGTGACGTCAAATGACCTAAAGTGAAACACTCACATATAATAGAAACATTAGGACTATAATACACGAGTTACATTTTTGAAACATCGGTATCTAAATTAATTATATCCTGCGTGTGCCAGTATAGTTTTAATACGATATTAGGTACTTTCTCTAACACTTTAATTAGTTTTTGGGGTTCCGCACCCAAAACGGGACCCTCCGGAGCTCTATCTCTTAAAGCGCAATAGATAGGCGCTTAATTATTTTAAAGAGAATGCATTACAATGGGCGCTATATTAACGAGTTTACATATTACTGCTACCTTCTTGGTATATTTATGTTAAAATGTAGTTAATATTTCATGGTGGTACGGAACCCTTCTAGTGCGAGTTAGTCTGGCACTAGACCGATTTCTAATATTCATTCTTTATGTAAAATGATCATAAATTTACATTACATGCGCTGGCACTAGACTGATTTAAATCTATGTCGTCTATATTCGACAGGGTACACGCATTAGAGATTTCACTCGATGTACTAACGTCCATTCTTTTCATCCACTACTATCTGTAAAACTACAGTTAACGCTCTCTACTTTACAGTACTGCAAGTAGATTTTTGTTCGAATCCTTCCTATAAGAATGTGATACAGTGGAATCGCGATAATCCGACAGCCGCTTTGTAAGCCGGTGCTCTATTAATAAAATTGTCGGTTGTAGAGTTTTTTCCTATTCCTTAAAAATTACTTTTCATTTAGTATAGAAAAATTGTAAAATAAATTGAAACTTGTAAATGTTTGTGTATGCATATGAACGCTATAAGAGACTGTTAAAAAAACTATAGATAACACACATTTTTAAAGAACTACAATTATTAATGTAATCAACGTCCCAGTAGACATCTGTGTTGGTGATTTGCCAATGTATGACCATGAATTGCCAATGTATTGCCAATATTGACAAATATTTGTCTTGTCGGATTACAGAAAAAGACGGAGTTGGATTATTGCGAATACACTGTATATGTCAAACTTCATTTTACACCTACTAAAATTTAACCATTTTACACGATCAAAGTTAATGGTGAAGGCGTAATGTTTAGCGTTGTAAACCATCTAACAGTTCATTCTGTATGACAAATATCTTACGAAAACCTCTTTGCTATAAAAAACGGTATTCGCTTTATATTGTTACAAGCATATAATCGTAGGCACTACGTCGTTTAAGCTCATATCAGTACTATTTATCGACCTGCCCATGCACATTACTCGCATTCTACACGTGTATATTAAATCTATTATTTACATTCACCGATAACGAAGGATGCCTGTAAAGATTTAGTATTCAAAATTGTTTGGTCCTTGTACTCGTTATATGAACGTAAAATTATCTAAATTACAAAGACAAAAATGAAAAAGTTAATCCATTCCTTTTGTACGTATTCCTTTGAGAAAATCGTTCTGAACTGGCTACGATGCCGCAAATTTAAATTAATACAAACCTTATAATCTATAGATGATTAATTAATAAACGAGAAAAAGGAATTTCAAAGTTTTAGTCCTCGAAAGTGGATTCTGTTGCGGTATTCTAGATGATACTAAATTCTTCACTGGCTCCACTAGCGTTAAAACTCGATGAGGTGACAAATGGCGACCTTGAGAGGCTTGACTTCGCCAAAACGAAAGTAAAATACGACGAGAGATACACGATCTCGGACGAATATCTTCCTTACAATCTATATAGCTACAGACATTGGACCGGACGTGTATCTAACTTCATATAAATAATGCGGATACACTAAAATCATAAAGAATACTATACAAGCGGTCTTTGGAGTGAACAAGCGCCAATGAACAAAATGTAAATGATCAGCAATTATTCCACGTATTCCGATTGACTTGGTTTGGTAAATCAACTATTATGATAATAACTCCGTAAACAATTAATGCAAAATTGTACTAACGACTTCATTGTAGGTACTTTTGTCAAATGATTCTCATATTTAAGTAATTAAAGATGATATTAAGGGACATGCAATTAAAAAACGCCTTTACGTAAGAGTTTGCTTTTTAAATAAAATTGTTTATATATTAAAATGTCTTATGGGTTAACATACTTAAAGAATTTAGGACTGACTTTTTTCAGAACTGGTTGAATTATTACATTTTGTTCATTGAGCGAAGTAATAAGCCTTACACTACCAATACTGGTCATGAAATGTGCAGAAACTAATACAAAATTTAGTCACAATCTAACATATTACTAAATATAGACAATTTGAACACCTTGCAAATTAAGTTATATTAATTGCAGACAGTTTAAGGTTTTCAGTTAATATTAATATAATAACATCGAAGACAAATTGCCATAACAATGTACAGACTGGGAGGTCAGAGAATACAACATTATATACATAAAACATTATAATTAGAAATGACGAAATTTTGACTTTAATTAAGTAACATACATGATTTAATAAATCTATTGGTATACAGTAAAAGCTGTGGGACTTATATCTAAACGTAATATAAATAATCGATAATTTAATTTTAACTCTCTTTGATACCGCATTTCGAAACGCTTAAACTTACACATCAGAATGTTCCATTCATCTGATCTTTCCACGACTCAAATCCACCACTTTTATGTCCAATCACACCGTCTAAAGTCTACACAACATTAATTTCTTTGCACTTTATGACAAAAAGCGTTCTGGGGCATAACAATAAAAGGCATTCCGTGCGTTTAAATAATTGTAAAATTATTACTATTTATCATTAATCCGCTCTAAAATTAAAATCGAAACTTATTCGAGTACAGTACTTAAGTTCATCTCACTGCTGTTTGGCAAACTTGCTATGCATAAAAAGCCATAACTCCTAAGAAACAAAACCTTGTAGGAATCTTAAATAACAAATTCATTAACTGCCATGCATAGGAACTAAACACAAGCTTTGCTCGTGGAATTTAATTCAATCCTACATTACTCGTTGCCACTTATCCAAATAGTTCATAGTTCCGGATGCTTTAAAACAATGACACTATTAATGACGCTAAACATTTATGTCTGGCTACCAACATAGACACGTACTCACACGATCTCAGTACTCAATTGACAGCGGCGATAGGTCACCGCAATGGAAGCGGTTGTGCCGGCTACGGCTCGTTTTCACGCGATGGCTTACAGCTCGAACTCACAACGCGTGTGGCGGCGATGGTCGAGGCGCACCCGGGCGCCCGTGCGGCGCACGCACACGGGCATCCCGCGTGGAAGCGGCGGCTCGACCTCGAAGCCGGCGGTCGGAAACGAGCGCCATCGCCGCCCGAACAACCGCTCCAGGTAACATCTTAGTCAGATCCGGGTCGCTGCGCTGTCCGCCGCAAGAGGTCGGTACTCGCCTCGACCGAGATCGCGCATTTCACAGTTGTTGTTTCCGTTCACGGTTTTCGGGCCGAGAGGCTCATCGTGTATGCTTCGTCGAGAGCACGGCTCTGATGCTCGACCGAGGAGGGCTTCTCTCTCGCCCGCCCGTTCTGGGCTACCACCTTGCACGCGGACTCCCCCATTCGCGTTAACAGCGTTCACTACAACGGTCTGTGACAGTGGACCGCCGTGTAAGGGACTGCCATCGAGTAATTCACCCGCCCCAAGCTCGCTACGTAGTATTCTTATTTTTTGAATCATCTCTTTTATTTCGTACCGAAGGATTCCCAGAAAGCACAATTTTAGAAATGCTATAACACAATACCCTAAAACAAATAGCGCGTCTGCAGTTCGTTTAAGCCAGGCGAGTAACCTTTCTGAGCACGCGGCTGTATGAGGAGTGCAATGCACCGATGTACTGGTGTACGGTAAAGGAGAAATCGTGGAACTTGCGGCGATTGTTGAAGGCGTTATTGCAGGCGTATGTGCTGGTATTCGACAGCAACTCGGAGGAAGCGTCGTACGGTTAAAGGCGGCGAAGTCTGCGGGACTCGTGACTCCGCAGCACCGTTGCTCCCGTTGTAAGCGATCCCAGGCTTCAGAGAATTCGACGTCCGTCTCGTAATCCTTAGCGAGACGAATTCGCAGTTGCGGTCGTAATTCGCGACACACTCGTTCGAATCTAAACGCCCAATAGACCCCGATGGCGACGTCGCCGACGAGCAACGCTAGTAACGCAAGCCAATAAGCGTTGAGCATGCGTTCCGAGAGACGCAACGCGGCCAGGCAGCCGAGCAACTGTAGGAGGCCCGTTTGCGCGGGCAGCGCCGCGTAGCCGTAGAGGAAGCCCGGTTGCGCCGCGCCGAGGCCGGGCACCAGCGTGCGTCGGTAGTCGGCCAGCGCGCGGCCAGCCGCCGCACAGAACGCGAGCGCCCCCAGCAGCAGTGCGCCGTTGCACGCGTAGATCCAGATGCGATAATAGCGCATCGCGCGGTGCGCAGCGGGGAGTTGCGCGGGGCGCGCGGGCGGCGGCAGCGTCATGGTGGCGGGCGCCGCGTCATGGCGCCGCCCGCGCCCGCGCCGCCGCCACACGCCGCGCCCCACGCCTCTGGAAACGCACAAACGCTTATAAACAAATCTCACCATTCAAATGACGAACAGCACGAAATCTTTACGTGGTTGTCGCTCAAAAATAAATTACAGTTAGTAGAGTATATATAGGTACTCTACTAACTGTAATTGTTTTTCATAAATGCGTGTAAATGGAATTATGTCAATCTATTTTGTCAAATGTCAAATGTAGATATTAATAGGTAGTAAGCTATGAGTATTATACCTCATATTATAAAAAAAGCTATAACATCCGATTCAAATCCCTCTACTGCTAAACTGACAAGGTGCGTTTTATCTCGCTTTTCATTCTATTTACTACCTGTAGGTTCCGGGAAATCATCACCAAAGCTTTATGTCAGCGTTTTCACCGTATATTACCGTTGAAATGTTCCGAGCTTTCAGCGAACACGCCCGATAAATACGTAGATGTTCGCTGCTACGGCACAAAAAGGGCGCTAGATTTTCTCTACAAAGTAACAACGTAGTGCAAAGTGTTGAAACGATTAATTTGAATATGTTTGACGTTGCGTGCCTTTTGTTTAACGTATTAAATATCCTGAGATTTTTGGCATATTTTACAACTACTATCGAAAAAGTGATGAATCGGCAATTAAGCTTTCCTAAATTCATTTAAAATTTGTAAATTAGGAATTAGATAGGCTTGACATTCCTTTATCATAAGAGAACTATAGTTATAGCTTATATAATATATATATAAATCCATGAGTTTTACAATGCGTGTAACAAATTATTTTAACACTTTGACGATTAAGAACATATCACTAACACGAGAGACAGAATTCTTTATAATATTACCAATATTAGGTAAAATTTAACGGTCCTCCTTGAACTTGGCTAAAACACAATATTACCTCTTTATATCCATAGAGAAATGCTATGCTAAATAATAGACGAGTCCATAAAACGTGCCGTGTAATATCAATCTTAAATAGCTCCATTGCTTCTTTTCTACGGTGCCATAAGAGACGACTAAGGGACGCGATTTATGAGTTGGGTAGCAACTTCTTCACATAAACATTACCACCTACCGTGGCTATCAACGCGGCTGCCAGGAACGTTGACTTTTATAAAATCCTCATAATTTATTATGCACAATGGATGGTTTAAATATATGAATAATAATTGTTGTTTCCTTACAATCCGCCGCCCGTGCCGTGTGCTCGAAGCCGCGCTAGTCACAGAAGGGGGCGCGCGACCCTCTGCAAGACGCCTACCACTCCGGTGCGAGGTCTGAAACAAAAATATTTATTGAGCTTTATAATAGCAAAGTGAGATCGGAGGGGACCGACGACAAAATTTGAGATTTGAGTGAAGTGGAGTGAAACACTTGACTCTACACTTTTTTCTTTGTATTCGAGGGCGAAACCTTTAAAAGCTATCTGTCACCGTGGGATCGGCGCCGATTTGTGTCATTCGTTGGCTGCCCTCCGGGCTGCGAGAAGGTCTGCGGGTTCTCCAAAGAAATGCAACTAGAGCCCGGTACGTGACGGTATATAACCACATATACCGCCGTACTTCCCCAGGTGGCCATGCGGTTCAAACTACCAATTTTGCCTCCCGCAACCCTTTCAGTGGTGTCTTAGGACAAGCAAAAGATCGCGCAGTTATTTTCCCGTAACTACACGGACAAAACGTAATAAAAAATCACAAAATAAAAAAACAGCTAACACTTGAAACCCCGCCTAACGACGTAGGTTGTCTAGTAAATTAAAAAGTGACGATTTTGTGCTAGCGAAAGACAAACCCAAATTTTACGCCCCTTTAATAACCGTGCCTTAAAACAAAGTGAATGCGGACAAAATAGTGTTTTTTCCACAAAATGCAAATGTGGCATTAAGGCCCCTTTTATTCTTACCGCGCGATATTTTGCGTGGAAAAAGAGGCATGCTTATCTGAGGTATTACTACGTAGTCCTGAAAGAAGCATATCACCTATAGCTAAGCTGGGTAAGACTCTAATCTTATATGGAGTCGATATATGTGTATGAGTGGTGGCAGTAGTAGTCACTTCGCCATCAGGTTGTTTGCATACTCGATTGCCACAACTATCTTATAAAAATCTATCATAGATCCAACTCGACAAGTTATGAATGTTTTTTTTTTATTTAATAATTTTGTAATTATTAATATATTAGAAAAATATTTTTCAAACTACACCGCTACAGCAGTATTTGATTACACTTATGTTTCTGTTTTCAAGGGCTAGGTGACTAAATAATAGTCTCCTAGCCCGTAATTCTTACGCCCACAACTGAACGCTACCATGACTGATATAGGATAGGCCATCCTGCCTATAAATACATGCTTTTTATTTTTCCTATTTTTTTCCGCACTCAGTCATCTTCAACTACTATGAAGTTAATTTATATTTATATATCACACAGGAGGAATGTGCAACTGTTTATGTCTACAATAAAAACAAATAGAAAGACACGCGAGTGCTCTAACGTTAAAAGTTGAGGAAGTGGTACGCCTTTTTTGTCTACAAGAGCATAGAATTTTAGATGACCTAAATATTTAAGGGTAGGAACAAAACTAAACAAAAGTGTAGTTTTCACTACGTGCCATGAAGTTTGTAACTTTATTTAGACAAACTCAAGTTTGAGGACTAAGTCTGACTTCACGGGACGTAGCTTCAACATTGTTATAATTAACTTCTATGGGAAATAAGACGTGTCATTGGAATCGACAGATAGTAAATAGACGTACAAAAATGCGTATTTTATACCACTGTGCTGCTATTATGGAAGCACTTAAAAATTATATATTCGAATATTAGACGTGTTTTATCTTATTTCTAAAATTAATTCGATACTAAAAGAACTGACGAGCGTGTGGTTCATATAATGATAAGTCATTGCTGATGGGCATCTGTAATCGGTGAAATATGATTGGAGTTCTATTTTAGATCAGTTACAGATGTGCTGCTACCCCTTATTACTATAGAAGACTTAGCGTGAAATTTAAAAAAAAAGTGTATAAGCTCTTTGCGGTAGAAATCCAGAGGCACTACCACTACAACTATTTTTAAGCTATTGCATAGCTTTTATCGCGGGCTTTGAGCGTGGCGACCTAATCAAGAAATCCCGTAACGTAAAAAATCTAACACTCCTCACTCCGCCTAGCGTGTAGCGCGGACGAGTGTTTGCTTAACATGTATGTACTCGTATATGGTACGACAGTACGAAGCTCGCACGGATCGAGACGAGTTGTTCGGAAATCGGACGATCATGTAAGCAGCTGTTGTGAGAAAGTAGATAGTATCAAAGAAAAAAACTAGAATTAATATCAAATATTAAAGAAAACAATACTGCATAAAGAAATAAATAATGAGAATTGCATAAGTGGATATAAAAATGCTATGCAATAGCTTTACTGCGGCAGTCCCCGAGTGCCGCACATTTTTTATTGTTTTCTGTGAAACATACTGTCCGCGGCCTTCCATCTCAATCCTACGGTTAATAATCTGTGGAACGTGTCAACCTAAGATTCTAATCTTATCTAGGTTGATTCCAGATATTCGTAGACGGCGGTAACCACTCACCATCACGTGTACTGCATGCTATAAAATATGTCTCTTTTTAAAAAATAACACAGTGGCACTTAAAGGCAGAATATACGAGTTGTGCGTCTATGTCGCACTACAATATTTAATAAGCACCACCAAAACACCATAATAAATTAGTTTTTAATTAATAAAAACAGACATATTACAGAATTTAGTACAACCCAAGAACTGCTTATCAGGGCATAGTTTTGTGCGAGGAAGATTTACTGCGTAGCTATAGTTGCTATACATATACTGTGGTACTTAAGATAAAATTTCTCAACTTCGCTACACGGAAACTTGACAGTTACGTAACTTTACGTCTACGTTAAGATCAACATTAAGGTTTGTTGCAAATTCTCTACCGAAAACAGATTTGGTACTTTTGTGGAATTTTACAATAAGTGATTCTCATTCTGAGAGAAGACCCGTGCAGAGCAGTGGGACAATAATGGGTAGACGACGACGATTCTTATGCCTGCTATAGATATGATTTTTACCTAGACATTATTATACCTACTGGTTTTCTACGTTGCATAAAGTGATTACCATTTTGTGCGGTGTATAAAGATATACTGCTTATTAATTTGGATAAGATTAATAGAAACGAAATACAAAATTTATCTAAGTAGCTTAGATTTCATTTTATTTTAGTAGTTCTTATCGCAGAAAAAAACAATGTTCATATAGGATGGTATAACAAAATGTAGTATAGCGCCAGTGGAGTCATTAGTTCCTTATTAAGAAAGTTAATCTGTGTTCCGGTTTATACTATTTAACTGTACGTATGTTTACTTGATTCGTATAGAATGTATTCGTAAATGTCGGTTACATGTCACACATTTAACACAGTACATATTACACATATGTGAGTAACACAGTTGTACATATTACACATTTCACGTGGGTGAATCGTGAAATCGCAGCTAGTAAATACATAAACATATCATTAAATTTGATAATACACTACGTTTCTGAAAATTCAGTATTTTAAGAATCATAATACCTTTATTTATTTCTATTAAATTAAATATTATCGTAACTCACATTTATTTGGTGTATTCCACTTTGATCACCCAGGTGATATCACCCTGGTAATCAAAGGCGACTCATCAGGGGACAGGTGATATGTCTCATGTGTCCTTTGATCACCTAAGACATAATCACCTGGATGATCATAGGCGACTTCAAAAAAATATATTATTTCAGTATCCTTTGATCACCTATATATAAAACCTATACAAAATGGGCAGCTAAAATGTTGCTTAAGTTTTACTAATATTAAAATGGCAAGAGTTTGAGACACGGATGCATGGATAGATGTTTATTACTCAATCACACCAAAAGGGAGTGGTAGCGGTGGGGTGGAGTACGTAATAGTAGAACCTTTAAAAAGCAACTCAGACCCTAAAAACCTGAAATATTCACTCTTGTTTATTGTTAGTAGTAAATAAATATGTCTTTACTACTATTTATATATTTCAAAATGAGACTTCTTATATTGGGGATGAATACGAAAATATGTTATTTCATTGTAATATCATTCGCTTGCGATCTGGTTTCGAATACAGGCATGAACTAATTTTACGAGCTCTACCGAGACGTTTATCTTAAAGTGATTGAATAAACAAAAGAAAGTAGGATGACCTGTGCACAATATACTAGAGGAATATTTTCACGTAGCATACTTGTTCAAAGTTCTCGGATAAGCACAAACTAACTACCGACTCTTATTGTTTCATTAATAATGCAAAAGCTTGTATGTGTGCACCTAACCTTAATATAGAACTTATACAACATATCTGATACATTAGATTGTTCATAGACGTGTAGTCTCTAGAGAAATAAGAATGCTAACGTAATCCGATTATATGATCCTGCAGATTTCCGCAAGGCAGGTGTATCTTCGCAACTTCATTCTATATATACTCGTATAATCGCTATCGTTATATAAATGGACTAAGAGAAAACAGTTAAGACATTTTTTTATATTGTTAAAGTTACACTTCCTTTGGTGCGTTAGTGAAAAATGATGACAGTAAATCTTAACGATGCGCGCGCACACCGTCACGAAAACCGACACACTGAAGTAAGTTACAATAGTCAACATTTTAGTTTTTTCTATTGTTAGTGTAATTTTTTCTACAAACGTAGAAGAGGGCAAAAATAAAATTTTTAAAAAGATTCTGATCTTGTTACGACAGAGAAGTATAAGTTCTAACGCGTGTACGTATTTTTGTTTGGTAGGTAATAAACAGCTTTGTCCCTGTAGTACCGGGACCAGAATAGGAATCAGAGGATTCCGGCAGTGTTCCGTTGGAGAACACGGAGTCCTCCCAGCAGTACTGAGGACGGGCACCTGGGGGGGGGGGGGGGGGTTAGTGCGGTATGAATGCCACTTAACCCGCGTCGCACCTCGGCACCATGACGTCGGGTACTTTTTGAAGTTTCCCCCTCGTAAACAAAAAGAAAAGGTAATAAAGAGTGTAGACTGACCGCTTATTGCCCAATATCACTTGTCGGACAGTTGCTGCAGATTCTTAAGCCGCTGAAGATAAGGCATCTAATTTCTTTTAGGATGACTGACTTACATGTTTGATTTAAATCGAAAAATCTCTATACAGTCGATTGTAAACCGTCTGTATAGTTAATAAATAGTTGCCGAGATGTTTTGTGGGAGATAATAACCGATGAGCCTTCCGCCTTCGTTTTTTTAATACAAAAATTGAAATTTATGTTTATTGCCAAATTTGAACCTTTAGGCAAACACTAAAATAAATGATATTATTATTTTTATTCACATCATCATACCAATATTTTTATATATTTATTGTAGTATTAAGTAACGTTGACCACAGTTTTCTTACCCCTAGGGAAGAATTTTGAAACCCTTGTATGAGTGATTTTTTTTGTACAATCTATAAACGAAAAAATAGAAATTAACTCTACTATCATGAGGCAAGAATAATTGTAGCGTGGAGCCTCCGCAGTCAAACCACGAAAATTTATGCCACCTTAAAATCTACATTTCTAAAAGAGATTTGTGTCTGTAAGTCACGCAATTGGTTCATAAATCGTTTGGGTATAACCCATTATTGTCCCACTGCTGGGCACGGGTCTTCTTTTTTTTTAATAACTCTCGGTGTGTAGGTTTCCTCACGATGTTTTCCTTCAACGAAAAGCAGTTATAATTAATTTCCAATACACATACATCAGTGGTGTCTCGGTTTGAACTTCGGACCTCCCGATTGAGAGAGCAAGTTTCAACCAATAGGCTATCACTGCTCATAAATCGTTTGCTATAATCTAAATCCCGAGAGAAATTAGCTAAGACCAGCTCATAAAATGATCTATCTCCGATTCCGCAGATTCCCGACGCCATAGCCAACCACATGTGCAATACAAATATAAGCGAGCGTTTATAGCAATTAGGAAATTTCTGCTTTGTAATCACACGCTTGCCAAGTTATTAGCTGAAACAGAAACCCAATTAAACGTTAATTTCATAACTATCCAGTTACTAATTAGCGTTGCCGTACATTTAATTTATTTCAATTTGACTCTATGGAATATTCAGTGGACTTTTTAGCGTGTTAGTTAAATAAAAGTCTTGTTGACTTGGGTGTTTGTATTGTGACAAAGATTGTTGACCCACGCCGGCCAGGTAGAGGTGAGACCAAAAGTTTGCAGGTGTGTAAGATTGTCCTGTATTGCTAAAAAAGTAAAAAAAAACTGTTTTGATAGTACCCATTGTTACAGACTATATTCTCCACTGTTTCTCCGTCATCTCAAGGCTATATCGCATGAACCATAATAGGAAGACTTGTACTAATAAGAAGAAATAATAAATATAATTAATTTAATAATAGATAGAATTATTTAATAATAGATAGAATAATACATAAATTTTAACTTTTATAATTCAAGGACAGTAGGGATCCCTTGTTTGACGGTATCATACGCTTTTCTCCTGACGCTTTTCTACACCCACAGTAGGATTTTCTCCTGTGTCGTGGGTACCATTGAAACACAAAGACGAATACACAAACACTCAAACTCACAACAAGCATCTAAACTCATTATTCAGATATTTGCCTGGTCAGGAATCGAACCTAGGACCCACTGCGTGTCAGACCGACATGGCATGGTAACCGAACCGCCACGCGGGTCATCAAATATCGAATATATTTAGCCGGTTATTCTCTGCAAAAATCAAGATTAATTATTTTTATATAAATTAATAAATAAATATCTTATACATTTATACCCGCCTCGAATCTAACAACTATAATATCTGTATGTGTAATCAGTGTATTTCGGCCGAGTAAGTATCACCGCCACACCTATTTCCAGCGTAAAGCATTTCTTGCGTTTCGATGGAAGGGTGTGGTTGCCGGCACACTTTCACATGAGGCGACCATCATAGTCCTCGAGAGTAGCAACGCATCTGTGATTGACTTTAGATAGAAACCATGTTTTATGTCAAGTTGCTTACAGATGTCAACGGGCCGCAGTGACCACTTACCATCAGGTGGACTGCATGCTCGTTTGCTGTTTCAATCAGATAAAAAATGTCCCACGTTGTCTCTTTCATTAGTTGGCGGCATTAGCGCAGACTGGCGACGCAGGTTGCCGCGTGCTCCCTCGGGGCATGGTCTAAAAATAACACTGGATTCTACACTGGAGCGACGCTACTTGACATTCACAGCCCGCGACATTAAGCTTACCCTTTGTGGTGTCTTGGATTATATTGTATTCTTACGAAGAAAAATTTAGGCCTTCGGTAATTTTGCTGATAAAATTTGATTCAAACTATATACTCAAACATGAAGTTTTTGCTACACACACTTTTTTCTTAGTATTAGTAGGATTTTCTCCTGTGTCGTAGGTGCACAGGAAAACAAATACACAATCACCCAGACCCAGAACAGAAATCTAAATTCATAATTCAGATGCCTGTCTGGACGAGAATAGAACCCAGAACCACCCAAACGGCAGACCGGTATGGAAAACGCTTCACCACACGGATCGTCAAACATCTACAACAAAGCGTAGTTAATAAGGATATGCACATTTGTTAAAAATGAATGTTCAAAAGATTTTATAGAAAAGGACACATCGCTTCTTGGATTAAATTGTAATAATCCAAGTTTAACCTTATTAATGAATGAAATTAAAATATATTAAAAAGCCATTACCAGCAGTGTAATTAAAGCACAAAGTGTTCAATTATAGGCCTTTTTTGAATAAAACATTATCTTGAAATCGATGAATTTTAAATTGTGCGGTTATTAATGCAAAGCAGCGATACATTTTTAAAAAGTCACAAAATTACTAACACGTTTATTTTACTGATTCTAACTGATATCTGATTAAATCCTAAACCTTTTTAAAAGGGCTAAAAATATCTAAGTGTCTCCAAGCGTTACAGGTCTTCACCTAGACAAGAATCTACTTACACGCCTTGAGAAGTTTACATAATCTCCACTTAACCGCCTATCAGCTAATAATAGTCACAATAACTGACCTATATATTTATTGTGCACCCATAGAAGCATTCATGAGAATATTATCTATTACTAGCTCCTACCCGTGGCTTCGCCCGCACGGTCGAAGGGAATTAACATTAGCATTTGATAGCGTGATTCAGAAATTGCAAATTAATTTTAATAACGCCATGTATTATCAACGTCTGGAACTTCTAAATATGTATCAACTAATAAAACAAAAATCAACGATATTCTCATGGGAATGAGAGAGCGTGGTAAAAGTAGCCTACGTCACTCTATAATAGCTATTATATAATAGCTAAGTGACCACGTGAAAGAGGAACAAACAAACACACTTTCACATTTATTATATTAGTATGGATTGGACCGACCGCCCTCATTGTCTAATCGGTTCCCAATGCTGGTTACATGCCACCCTATAACGAACACCTTTACGTATAAAGCTTTGTTACCTATGTTACCTTATAAAGGTCGTCGGTTCTCCTTAGGAAAAGACGCCTGCACTGCATAATTTGGTTTATAGGAGAACCGTCTACCCAAACAATTATTAGTTCTACGTCAGAGTATCAACCAACCGCTATCAATATTGCTTAAGCTGACATAATGTTTACAAAAGGCCCTGCTTAGACCCACGCTTCGCAGTTCATAATCTTAATTAAATTCTCTTCAATAAATACGACGGAAACAAAAAACGGCTAAAAGCGAGTTTGGCTTACGCACGAAGGGTTCCGAACTACATTACCTATAAAAAACGGCAAAAAACACGATGTTTTATAGAGGTTCCCGTAAATATGAATTCTATTCTGTTTTTAGTATTTGTTGTCTTAGTTGCCATGAGGTACAGCCTAATAACAGACAGACAGGTGGACAACGGGATCTTAGTAATAGGGTTCCGTTTTTACCAATTGGGTACGGAACCCTAACAGAATGATATAATGTCGCACCGTGTTCGTTAAAGCGAGCTTCATGCTGCCGGATTCGAATTTGAATCGGGTAATTGAGCGAAGATCAATTGGCTTAGCTATCTTGTTTTTCCCTTTCGTTCCTATTTCATGAAAAATGAGATTTTCTGCATCGGAATTTTATATTTTAAATCCCTATTGGAGAGTTGATTTGATTATGGTTTTGGTTGTCTGTATTAGTTGAAAAGCCCTGCTTTAAAACATCAATTCCATAATAAAGGAGGAGAGATTCTGTTCCACTCAAGTTTTGAAAATACGGGAAACAATTAGCACTAATCGAAGAAAGCTGACTCGCAAATACATGAAAAGCTCAGAATATTTTCCTTGTTACGATAACATCTTCGAGTAAAGACATTTTTAGGCGCTAATACACAAAAATGGTCACATTTTTGCCCTCTTGAACTCGCAAATACAGAAAACGCAAATGCGAAAACCGTGATTAAGAAGCTTTACTGTATCACATAAAGAAATAAATATGAATCATTTACATATATGCCATTAGTGCGAAAAATCCAAGGTCATTTGCATATCAACATATCTAATGAAACGCGTAACCAAAAATTATAAATTATTATTATTAACTCTTACAAATATAAAAATTCGAGAGAAGAATAAAACGAACGGTTTAGTAAGAATCCAAACATTACAAATGCGTTTGAATCAAAATGTATTGCACTTGACAATATCATTCTGGGAAAGAGGAAATCTCTTTGCCTGAAAAGTGTAGACTTTGGTTCCACAAATACAGCTTAAAATTGAAAACTGGAACAAAATAATGTCGGCGAGTGTTCGTTAGAGCATGGAGGGCTCGTGCCTGTCGATTCGAATTTGTATCGGGTAATTGAACGACGAACAGCTGCCTGAAAAGTCATATTCTTGGCTTCCTTTTCTTTCACTTTCACTTTAAGACAAAATGAAATTTATGAAGAACGTTGTTAATACCTACAATGTTTGAGGGTTGTCTTCGATTTCCTTCTGATCCTATCATCAGATCCTCACTTGGAGACAGTGGGACCACACCGAGAGTACCCGATATCCTTAAAAATAATATAAAACATAAATCGGTCAACAAACGCAGCAAAAATCGGTTATAATACATAAAAACTACATGCAGTCGAACATAGAAACTCCCCCTTTTTTGAAGGCTGCTAAAAACTGATGACTGATGATCAATTGATAAAAAAATCACATATTTTTGTGTATTTTAGAAGTTTGTAGTTTATAGTTTTTTAATATAAATATTGTGATGTATTATGAAATAGCTTCCTCGTGAGGTATTCCCGGGGCGCTACTACATGGGGTTCTTCAAAAAAAAGAGCTCCCAAAGCCGACGATGCATTGGCGACTCCTCTGGTGTTGCAAATATCCATAGGCTACGGTGACTGCTTTCCATCAGGTGGCCCGTTAGCCTTATCGTTAGGTCTAACTATAATTTCCAAGTACATACATATTAAGTATACTAAGACATATATACTTTTAAAATGTGTTAAATATAAAACGGAGCTGGTTGTTAAAATTAGAAACTCTTATGCCGATTATTTTGGATAAGATTTCCGAAAACGTACCTCGACAAAAATGTCTTTCAAACAGTTAATATATGTTATTGCTAATGTCTGACTCCTCTCCAAAAATCTTCAATTGTTATTATGATCTGGATTATGGTACCGTCATATCTTTCAATTTCTCACTCAACTAACCTCATTCATGGAAGGCGTTGCTCTAGAAATCTCTCTCGTCCATTTGATTTTAAACGATCTAACATTTCCTTATCTTAAAGAGGAAATACGATAGAATTGTCCGCTTATCACATAATAGAAAACCACCACTCTACCGCACAATAGCGTTCTCTCTATCACCCTTGAACTCAATTCTAACGTTCAATATTCTAAATTAAAGCTTCAATGCTTTATGCACTTTGTGTGCAAAAAGATTTGGAAACATAATGCGATGAGAATACCAAGAACAGACAAGATTGATATTTTTAAAATAAGTTTTATTTCCTTTTATCACTACTTATACTTATTTAGACATACATAATGACTATCACTGATTTTTAGTGAAGGAAACATCGTCATCAACTTAAATAAATAAATCTTTTTTTTTTGCTTTACGTATTAATATGTAGTTTCCAAGGTTGTGTGAAATCTACCGATTGAGAACTTATTTTAAAGAACTCTCAGATTTGTAGGTTTCATCACAATGTTGTCCTACATCGTAAAGCATAGCTAATTATGTTTAACCGACTTTCCAAATGAAAGAGGTTATCTATTCGTCAAGTATTTTTTTTTATGTTTGTTCGGGTGATTTGGCTAGACGTCGCCGACCTATTCAAACGACATTGTATTTGGCTAGTTTCACAGGCGGTCCCATACTGAGGAAATTGAAAAATGTTTAGCAGTTTTCTCGGAAAATGGTAACTTAAAATCTTGAATAACTTAGGTGTTTCTGGACTGATGTCAATTTTCTTCCTTTTATTTGATAGGGAATTTCATTAAGGAACTTTTTCTCTTGGATATACTGTGATTCTTAACTTTTCGATTTATAGGGTGGAAACCACCACCACTCCTCATGATTTTTAGATAATCGTCTTAACGATAACTTGAGATAACTCGGCTACTGCCGATTCGAATCTCATGAAACTTGCTATAGATATGCACTTTGCATTGCATATTTACAGCACTACTATGGTATGATGTAAAAGTTGACTTTCAACTCCTCGCTCCTGATGATGCAGGGTTACTGCTAGCCTAAACCATAAAAGGTAGCCATATTTATAGCAATATGGTATGATGAATAATTTGACCTTCAACTTCTCGACGCTGATCATGCAGGGTACGTCAAGATTAAACCATAGGCATTGGCCATTTGGAGCTTATGGGTTTGTTGTAATATTACTGAGTAAAACCACATGATGAAAAAATCAACCTTCAACTCCTCAATCCTGATGACATAAGGGACGGCAAGCCATAACCATAGGAGTTAGCTATTCGGTGCTTACGAGTATGAAATAAGATATCTAAGTATAGATGTCAAATAAAAATTTAGACGTTTAACTCCTCAATACTGATCATGCACGGTCACAGCATGACCAAAATACAGGAGGTAGCCATGTAGTGCTTACGGATTTATAAGAAAAATGCTAAGAATAGATGTTTTATGAAAACCTTTATCCTCAACTACTCGGCTTTTCAGTGGTGCTGCCAATCTAAACTACAGGTGATAGTCATTTGGCCCGTACGGCGACGATCTCAGTCCTCGGGAGTAGCAACGCATCTGTGATTTGACAACAGATAGAACCTATGTTCTATATGCAGTTGCTTACAGATGTCTATGGGCAGCAGTGTCCACTTACCATCAGGTGGACTGCATGCTCGTTTGCTACTTCAATCAGATAAAAAAAGGTGTGGCGCTGGTACCAACCCGATCGAACCATACTTGTTTCACCACTAAACGAAAACACTCTAAATGCACTTTACAATATCTAGCTAGATATTTACAGATATAACATGCACATTATGCAATCGAGGTTAATAGCGAGTTTATAGAGAACTAGCATACCCGGCCACGCGTTGCTGTGGTTAAAGAAATGTTACATAAACATTTGCAATTAAACCTATAAATTAAGATATAAACTATCCTATCTTTCAAGTTGGATCAAAATGCACACGTTGAGTAAATTTGATTATAATCGGTTCAGAGGTTTAAGAGTCCATTGCGGACAAATAAAGTGACACGTAATTTATATATATTAAGATTAGGAATCCAATATAGCGTCCATTTCAAACCGAAATTGATACTTCAAATAAATTTGAAATTGAGATAAATACCCAGCTCCATTTCGAAGCGATAAATGTTTATTTAGCGGTATTATAGAGGATAGACCTGTACAATAAATAATAGTTCAGCGGTTGTAGAACCGTTTGTACTTTAACTCTGGAGGTATTAACATGACACCTATTTGTGCCTATAACCATTAGTGTCCATTTATGATACACAGGCTTGTGTTCTTTATAGTCCACTAATAATTTAGCAGGAATATCAGAATTTTCCTTTTACTGGATGTCCCATCATATTCAAGATCGATCTAATATCGATCTATCGATCGTAGGGTGGTGCAGAAATACAGTTTTGTGTTAGATTGCTACAGAAAAAACAAAGATGTTATGTATGATAAAATGCGTATCGTTGAGGTAGTTGTGCGAACAAGAGACTGCATTACTTCCTCACATTTGTAGTAACCACGTCCTTCCCCAGAGCAGTGATAGCCTAATGGTTGAAACTTGCCCTCTCGATCGGGAGGTCCGAGGTTAAAACCCAGGCACGCACCACTGATTCATGTGCGTATTAGAAATTAATTATCACTGCTTTTCGGTGAAGGAAAACCTCTTGAGGAAACCTACACACCCGAGAGTTCTTTAGAAAAAAAAATCTCGGAGGTGTGTGAAGTCCACCAATTCGCACTTGGCCAGAGCGGTGGACTATGGCCTAAACTCTCTCATTCTGAGAGAAGACCCGTGCCCAGCAGTGGAACAATAATGGGTTGACGAGACGTCCTCCACAGTCTGTGCACTTCTCGTGCCACCAGTTTTTGCATAAAGTACACTACATCCAGTCTTGCCCCTTTTTTTGGTATTTTTTCTGGATTAACATTTCTATTGGTCATTGGGTAACAATGCTGGCTAAAAAGTCAACTTCAGAAAACAATCCATCATAAAAAGGCCAAATATCTGTCCTATTTGTACCCTTCCATAGCATTTGTAAAAGTTTTTCAAAGTGCGCAAGTACTTGAGCAGGTATATATGTAAGTACGTACGAGAATTCATACAATACAGCTCTATGCACTCTTGTACAACCCTGGCTCAATAATGTTGTAACATAACTACTGCCATCTATTGAAAATCTATTACTACTTGGCTAGCTAGTTGCTTACAGATGTCCATGGGGGCAGTGACCACATACCATCAAATGGACGGCAAGCTCGTTTGCTACTTCAGTCAGATAAAAAAAATCTAAGCCACTAACTCTACTTATGCCAAATTCCACCGAAATCTGACAGTCGTTTTTGCATGCAGTAACATACAAACTTTCGCATTGATATTATTAATAGAGCTGCGGTTGGTGTCAGCAATTGCATGCTCATTTACTTTTTCTATTCTATAAAAAAGGAAATAAACCTGAACTTATTATAGTTATTCCTTTGTAGGTAAAATACGATTTTAATTAACTCTTCGTAAGCAAGGATGCATACTTTGTCGTATTTAATTAAGAGAAGCGCAGACAGGTATGTAATCAACAAGTCCACACAGCGATATCATGATGCTGTCATAGTGTTACTCTGTTTATTTCTATGCTTCATTAAAATTGAAAGTGATAAAAATATATGTAGTAGATTTTTTAAGCAAAGAATTATGATTTTCGGTACATTCGTGTTCGCGTTGTCGAAATTCCAACTTATGAATTTGCATATTTCCGATTTTTGAGTCGTAGATTCATCGCTGTAGTTCTAGGATTAGAATAAAGGTAAGGTATCCCCTGTCTATCGTGAGAGGGGACTAAAAGATCTCCCGGGTTGCAGATGTAAAGATGTAAAGACCAGACGGTGCGATAGGACCGGCCACTGTCCTAAATGGAGCATGATGGGCGAACGCACTCAGAGGACCCCGGTTGTATTACGTCGGAAATCCCGGAATACTCTTCGTAACGCGGGGGGGGGGGGGGGATAGTGCGTCATTGCTCCTATAGTTTCGGGAACTATATAGAGGATTTCACTTCGAGAACAAAACGCTACTAAAATAAAAAACAATAAATGTTCTTATAGTCTTTATGTTCTTGGTCTTTGCTTATTTACTTTTACATATATGTAGTTATTTTGTGAAAGTTGTTACTTCATTGAAATGCTAATTTAATTTAAGTAACATGACCTAAAAGTAAATGACTACTGTAATGTAATGAAAGTAATGAAAAACATCTCGTTCTATGAAGAAAATTCAGTAGGATTTTCAAAGATATAGAGAGACCCGGAAAAATAAAGAAAGAATTACTGAAATAAGTAATTAATTTGCATTCTCCAAGTAAGTCCAACTTAGAAAATCTCAAACGCTACTTCGGAAAGAACCTTTTAAGACTACTTTTATAAATAACTTGGCGTCATTAAACAGGCAACCTGTTTAGCATTTTAAAATTGAAAACTGAATCGAGATTTTCCTTGACGGCAGATGTCAGAGGTCGTTACGGATTATATAAAACTATGCGTATTTTGTTTGTAATATACCAAGTAAATGTAACCAGTTAACTTTGAGAAATAAGCAAAATCATATGTTTCTCGTTTTCATAAACTTTCGACTATTGCATGAACACCACTGTACTGAAAGTTACACAATGTATGCTTAAACTAATAACGCTATTAAAATAATGAGTCCGATAGACTTAAACTTACGAGTTCACAACACATCCACATTCGTAGTAGTTCGTTTATCATTAATTTTATTAAGTGACTTTCTTACCTGGAATTTGTTTCTGAGCTGCAATGAATTGTAACTTCAGTAAGACAGTTGCATATTTATACTATTGGAAAAGCAATACATATTGTTTTGCTTTTTTTATTGTCTTTAAATAATTTTCGTCTAGCATTTGTGATATATACGACAATCTCTGCTAAAAGTGCTTGAAAAGAAAAGTAGCAAATACATTCTACTTATTCGAAGCACGCGTGAGATGGCGTCCGTTTAGTGCCGCGGTACCGTAACGGCTCAGTTGCTCGTTTCTCCCTCTATTACTTGGTGACTGTGTCTTTTATTATTGTGTTCTCAACCGGCAAACGATAACGTTCAATGGTGTTCAGTTTGTAGCAAAAACGCATGAATAACTCGCGTTCGGTCACGGTACAACGATTGTGTGAAACACATCGGATGACGTGTTTTATCGTCACTTTTAAAAGAGGCGACCATCTCAGTACTCAGGAACGCATCTGTGATTGACTTAAGATAGAACCATTGATCGATATGAAGTTGCTTCTCGATATATATGGGTTACAGTGACGACCTACCATCAGGTGGACTGTAAGCTCTTTTGCCAATTTAATGTCTAAGAAAAACATGTTTATATTAAAGAAATGTTAGCTTAATGGTATCTCAGCATCAATCTAAAAATATACACTCATAATTTAATAATTCTTTATATACAGACCTCATAATATAAACTTATTTAAAACATTCTGTAAACATTTTTAGGACGAAAATAAAGTTTCACTTCTACGTGATATAGAAGTTACTAGTTTCTGCAGTAATAAATCGTCTGTTCTAAGCTTTGACTCGAATCGAGGAGGGATAAACAAGGTCATTTTTTAAATAATAAACTTTAATTAAAACTGCAAACAAACCACTACTAAAATAGTACTGTAATAAAAAGATAAGAATAAAAACAGTATATTCGTGTATGAGATACGTGTTTGCTTGTGTAAGAATACAAATAAATTTGATGTGTCTGAGTAAACCTTCTTCCAAAACAAAATGAGACGGATCAATCACTATAATCCGTTATTCTTATAATACTCTTACATCACAACAATGTAACTTATAACTCAATGTGAAACCAGATAGGTAGCAGATAAACACTTTTTCTTTCTAGGTACCTTTTTTTTTTGTTTTCGAGGGGGAAACCTTCCAAAGTTACCCGACGCCGTGGGAGCGACCCAGGGTTATGTGGGATTTTTACCGCACTAAAACCCCCCCGATGGCCATCCTCGGCGCTGAAAAGGAGGACTCCGGGATCTCGAAATGACTTCAACCGGAATCCTCCGAGCGCGCTGCCCCATCGGGCTCCTCCCAGATGGGCGGCTGGGCTCACCGCTCCGTCTAGTCTTTACGACGGTATGCGACCCCAAATACCGCCGTCCTTCCCGGGATTGCCTGACCGAACGGTTCGAGCTCCCACTCTAGCCGTCTGCACTTTCTAGGTACCTTAATAGCAATATTTCTAGTCAGATCAAGCGAAAAATAGTATAAGAGATGTCGTCTAATCTGTCGTATTTAAGTTGACGAATTTTCTTATACAATTTGCTACAAATTAACATGTAGTGCATCTGCTGGTAACTGGACACTGCTTCCCATACCTCTATTAGCAATTTCACATAGGGTCTGTGTCGTCAACCCATTATTGTCCCACTGCTGGGCCCGTGCCCAGCAGTGGGACAATAATGGGTTCTCTCATGGGGACTCTCTCATTCTGAGAGAAGACCCGTGTCTTCTCTCAGAATGAGAGAGTTTAGGCCATAGTCCATATGTCACATAGGGTCCATAGTGTCACATAGGGTCTACCTGAAGTCAATTACAAATGCGTTGCTACTCCCGAGAATTACGAACACTCCACTCCAGTGCTGATATTATGCCATATGTGAATTTATGACCACGTAGAGGTTCTGACAAAGTACCAATACCAATAACTCATATCTCATTGAAATCGGGGTCAACTGTTTAATGTATACACGCTCAGAAACACTGAGACTTAAGATACTTACACATAAACTTCTGTAGAGAGAGTGAGATTTTTTTTGAAGTTTGATTCTGGTTTACCTATAGTATATATGTCGGAGGAAGAGATGAATACAACATAGAAGTTACTGAAGATGGCTAGGATTATATTACCATTTATATTTTACCGAATAACTCAAATAGTTATAGATTAGACTAGATCACGCTATATGGTCTCCAATCGGAGCAGAGACTTTTAAGAAATCTCTAGTGGAGTGGAGTATGTGGCCGCATGCTGAGGAAGCATTGATAAATACTGATGTAAGCGATCGAGGAGGAGCATAATTGAGATGTGTTTGGAAGGTTGCGGTGACTGCCTTTAACCCGCTGCTCAAATAGCTTAATCGTATTGCATTATAACCTACGAGTATTTCAAATCACATATTATAAAGTGTTGATAACAATTAATATAAAGTGTTGATAACAATTAATTCTGTATTTGTGCCCGCATTTATCCTTTAATGACGCCCACAAAACCTACTGTTTATTTATGAATGATATCAATATGAACTGGCTGTCTCCGACATACCTATATTTTTTTTTTATTTTACTGAAAAGCAAACGACCATGCAGTCCACCTGATGGTAAGTGGTTACTGCTATGGACATCAGTAATCCACTACATACAGAACATGGGTTCCATCTGGAGTCAATCACAGATGTGAAAGTGTGCCGGCAACCACTCACCCTTCTGTCGAAACGCAAGAAACGCTTCACGCTAGAAATAGGTGTGGCGATGGTACTTCCCTGGTCGAACTACACTGGTTCTACCACCTTGAAAAATATATTATATTTTTAAAATTTTCATTCAATTGCATTACGTAAATATTTTTAAGTGTATGCTTAATAGTAATAATTGTAAATATATATGGTAAATATATAGCATTAAATAATACAGTAGTATAATTATATCCTTTAAAAATTTGATATCGATTTTTTTCGCGTACTAACCGCCAATGTTTACACTCAAAAAATCTCACATGAGGGTTGGGCATTTACAGTCACACGTAGAATTACTAACTGCGCCCGACGTTTCTCAACTTAGTTTACTTAGTTTCTCAAGCGCGCTTAAGATATACTAATTGCAATAAAAGTCCGTAAACTAAGCTAGTTAATCTAATAAAAACCTAACAGAGAGCAATTTCCACTTCGTTTAGACTAAATAGGAACTGAGTAATATAATTCTGGGAACAGTTTTAGAAGCGCTGATGAAATGCTAGGTATATGAAATTTCTCAGCTTGTTTCCTTAATATTCACGGGATGCAGCGGTAATTTGCCTGTCTTCAATGAAAGCGAAGTAATGTTTCTCTCACCAAAGACGTATGACTGTACGGGGTTTTACTCCGTGTTACGATTATACGTAATTTTATGATAAACAAAATTTAGTAGTTTTGATGTAAAATTCTTGTAACAAAAGTTTTGATCAATATTTATAATGATAACAATAATTATACTGTTTATAGTAACAAAATTAAATACCAATACAAAAGGTGGCCTTATCGCTCAATAGCGATTTTTATTCACTCTTAATTCACTGCCTTTTTGAGTTTTTTCTCGACTTTGTTTACTTTGTAGAAGAAATCAAACAGTTTCTAGGATATCGCGTAAAGATATAATTCTAATTAAATTTTCTGCTGGACTGGAATCGAATCCAAGACTTTACGGCATTCCGCCATTCTGTACAGCAGAAGGTGTACCTATAATTCTTCATTGCACCGTTTCTATAATTAATTAAAAAAGTACCATTTTATCTTTATTTCAACACAAATTTACTCAAATCAACGGTTTCATTAATGTAATTACCCCCTAAAAGAAGAAAGTGATTTTCCTAAACGGAAATTTAAAATATAAAACCATCAAAGTCGAATGGACTCTAAAGAAAATAAGTTCTAAAGTTTACTTGACTTTTCTGTGCCGTCTATTTACAAATTTGCAGTAAATTGAAAATCGTTACGGCACCCTAAGCTAGGTTAAGGCTTTCATTCATCCATCCATCAGCCTATTAAAGTCAATATCTGCACGTAGATCTTATCTAATGGGGGTTGTTCCCATTTGGCAATCACCGCACTTGTCATAGATATATTATTTATTATAACATTAAAGTAGCAAACGAGCATGCAGTCCACCAAATGGTGTAGTTCCGGGATCAGAATAGGGCTACGGCATCCCCTGCCTGTCGTAAGAGGCGACTAAAAGGGGCTTCCGGTGTTGCAGACCTAGAGTGGGAGCTCGAACCGTTCGGTCAGGCAATCCCGGGAAGGACGGCGGTATGTGTGGTCGCATACCGTCGTAAAGACTAGACGGAGCGGTGGGCCCAGCCGCCCATCTGGGAGGAGCCCGATGGGGCAACGCGCTCGGAGGATTCCGGTTGAAGTCGTTTCGAGATCCCGGAGTCCTCCTTTTCAGCGCCGAGGACGGCCACCGGGGGGATTTTAGTGCGGTAAAAATCCCACATAACCCTGCGTCGCTCCCACGGCGTCGGGTACCTTTTGAAGGTTTCCCCCTCGAAAACAAAAAAAAAAAAGTGGTGCCATGTTATACGAACATTACACCACACGGGTTAAGGCATATTTGTTAGTATAATGAGTTCCCAATACTCCTGAAATAGGCATAGGAGTATGGTAAATATAACGATCGCCATAGTATCTGTATACAAATAAAAGGAAGGATGTATATTTCGGCGTTACTCCAGGGGTTGCGGGTTCAAAGTCCATCACAATGAAATATCAAACCGAACATAATTCACACGTTTATTTCCACACGAATGCCAATGTTTAAACAATAATCTTAAAACGACAATTATAAATATACCTGATACATTTTTAATAATACAATAATGAGATAGTAATTTCCGCCCATATTGCTAACTTACCTAAAATAGATAGTGCTTGAATAATTATAGCCCTGCGAATTACTATCATTCATAAAATATATTATCTGTTTATTAAATATTCTTGGCTGGTAATTGATCAGCTAACTACGCTATTTGACTACAACAAAATGAAACATGAAACTAAACTGATGTGATAAAGATATAAAATTACACAATTAATTTTTACCCTACAATTAGGAGTTAATGAACTATTATTAAATGAAAAATTATGAAATGGCAATACATGCACAACAATTTAATATTATGTATGATGCTACAAATTAAAAATTATAATATTTTCGATTTATAGATATTTCGTATACAGTAATACTCGGAGTATTACTGTGTACGAAATATCTATAAATCGAATAAAGTCGTCTATAAACTTACGCGATAGATGAGACTGAGTGATATCTGCGTAAGTCGAGGTATAAGACACACCTTAAAAAAAATTTTTGGGCGCTTAAAAAGAGGACAATTCGACGAGATTTGAAAATCATGTAACTATGGGTTAGCGTAAGTCGATATACTTTAGAATTGCAGAAATTCTAATTGCACCGTTTTCTCACAGCTCTAATATTATTCCCGAAAAAACTTATGTTCAACATTTTTTGTCGATACGATAAAATTAAAATACATATAGGTTCATGTACATATATTCGATGTTCCTAGTATATCAAGAAGGCAAGTAGCCTCATAATCGATTCTGTGAACACTACGCTGAAGAGTATCGTAATTCGCTTTGCTTCTAGTCGGGTCAGATTGTGTTAGAACCTCGTTTGCTACTTAGCATGCATCTTGTGTAGTTAAGAACAGATTGTACTAAAGAGAAATCCCCCTATACCTTAAAATAAGTATTATATGAAGTATTAGAAAAGAACATAGAGTATAGTAAGGAGCATTAAATAAAAGCTAAAAAGGAAGCGTACAGAATAGATGAATAGCTTTTTAAATAAGTAAATTTATATTACAAACAAGCTTTTTCGTATTCGTCATAGAAAACTGTTTCATTTGCCATCACTATCATGAGGATGCAGTAAAAAAATGATCCGCCATCTTGTGGGGTCCGCTATGTTTGATTTAGTTACACTGAAGTAGCAAACGAGCATGCAGTCAATCTGATGGTACGTGGCCACTGCCGCCTATGGACATCTGTTAACAACTTCATATAAACAAAGTTTCTATTTGAGATCTGTGACAGGTGGTTTTCTACACCCAAAGACCAAGACGATCGCCTCATATTAGAGTATGCCGGCAACCACACCCTTCCACCAAAACACAAAAACTGCTTCACGCCAGAAATATGCGTGGCGCTGGTCCCTCCCCGGTCGAACTACATTAGTCCTACCAGCTGGTGATACAATTTAATGTGTATGTAAAATTTCAGCTTAACATTAATTCGCAAGATCCAAACTAAATAACTAAATTAAATAGTTCATTATAATAAGCGTATGTAACATTTTTTATAATTAATTTAGTTTCGATATCGGTCAATGCTATGCCTGACAACTATTAACTCACTAATCTATCTCGCATTACTTATATTAAGCGCCTATAAGCCTCGGGAGGCTTAATGTTAGTTGGTTAATCCACCATACCTTTCAAACCGATATATAACAACGACGAAATAGGTGTAATATTAGTATCCTACGGATTCATACTATTATAATTATGTACCTATATTTACATTTAAAACTTAAAGTTATTGTTTCAATCTATAATAAACACGCTTTCTACACTCATAGCCCGTAGGATTTTCTCCTGTGTCGTGGGTACCATGGACTCACACAAGACGAATACACAAACACCCAGACCAAGAACATGAATCTTAACTCATCAATCAGATACCTATCTGGCCGGGAATCGAACCCGGGACCCATTGCGCGTCAGACCGCTATGGTTACCGCTCGGCCACGCGGGTCATCATAATACCGTTTCCTAACTACATGTACCTTCTTATAGTTTATTGTAAGTATAGCTAGAAATCCATTTTTTACGTCTAGCCGTTTTGTTTATTAAACGAAAAAGGTTTTCTCCGCCTGAAAAGTTTAACAAAGTAAAACGAAAAAGGAAACTTTAAACTCACTTTTAAGTTCAGGTAGACGGGAGTGCCAGACGCTTTGTGAAATAATTAAGCTGTACTGAGTTTAACAGAGGAGTAAGAGGGCGATTACTGACCAGTTGAAACGGTTAAACTAAATGATTGTTTCTTAAATAATTGTAACTATAAAATTCTGCGTTGTTCGGTTTAAATAATTTATTGTCTTAAGAAATTACAAAAAAATCACTTACAAGACAACTTATGATAAACTTATGAAATATAGGTTTATTACAGTGAGGGTGCTTCTGCATTTGAAAATTTATATTGAAATTCTATACTATTACATATACTCTCTCATCAACTCATTATTGGCCCACTGCTGGGCACGGGTTTCCTCTCAGAATGAGAGAAGTTAGGCCATAGTCCACCGCGCTGGCCAATTGGTGGACTTCACACACCTCCGAGAACTTTTTTTTTTAAGAACTGTCGGGTGTGTAGGTTTCCTCACGATGTTTTCCTTCACCAAAAAGCAGTGATAACTAATTTCTAATACGCACATAAATCAGTGGTGCGTGCCTGGGTTTGAACCTCAGACCTCCCGATCGAGAGGGCAAGTTTCAACCATTAGGCTATCACTGCTCTCTATTACATATACATTCATACGAATATATTTGTTTAACTTCTGAACGATTTATGTTATAATTATTATCTATGTCTTTTTTGTTTGTCAACCCAGTTTTAATTTTTTCATTTCATTTTATTATCTTACTTTTTATATTTCTATCGGTATTGACGAGCTCTTGTTTTATCAATTAAAATATCCCAAGTACTTTAACACAGGCTTTCTACACTCATATCCACACACTAGGATTTTCTCCTGTATCGTGGGTACCACGGACACACACAAGACGAATACACAAACACCCAGACCAAGAACATGAATCCAAATGTCAGACCGGGAATCGAACCCGGAAACCATTGCGCGTCAGACTGGTATGGTAACCGCTCCGCCACGGGGTTCGTCATAAAGCACTTATAATGATAAAAGCCAATTTCGACCACTAAGTGAAAACAAAGTGGTTATTTGTATTAAGTAATCAGGGGCTGCGCTCACATCCACAAAACTATTGCGAACAGTTCTGATTCTCGCGTCAACCCATTACTGTCCCACTGCTGGGTACGGGTCTTCTCTCAGAATGTGAGAGTTATAGACCATAGTCCAGCCTGTTGGCCAAATGCGTATTGGTAGACATTTCTGATTATAGTAGCCAATACCTTGCTTAAACAGTAAAAACACTTGACGAAAAACTTAAATTATAAAGTGTCTGCTGTTAACAGTCTCAGAAAAACCTTTTCGTTTCAAACAAATTGTATACGTAACAATATAACTACAATGTGTCGATAATAATTATGAAACTCTGAGCATAAGTTTTAATTCAATTTCCACAGTTCCCGTCACGAGCAGCGCAGTAAAGTTCTTATTAAGAGAAAGGTTATGAACAAGCAACTTTTTGTTTCCTGGAATCGATAATCAACAAGTCATTGATGGCAAGGTCATAACGAAGGTTTCAGGATGGCTGGCGCGATGCCAGCCTCCCTGATACAATGTACTGTTTTTCCCAACTCGTTTAATTGCAACTAGTCACCCGTCGTAACGGTCGAAATTCGACCATAATTTAAATTAAAAAACTAAACTTCATATTGTCCAAAGTAGTACGAATATTTTTCTAATTCAAATAAAATGTAATGTGTAATTAGCTAAGCCGCATTTAAAAGCAGTAGCGGGTATTTTGACAAAGATATCTGACATTTCTGACGTTATGTGTTTTCATATAAGAGTAATGTTCTATTTCGTTTATTATTTATGTGTTTATGACAAATGCACGGTAGTGTGTGTAATATGTTTTTTTGTTCATTTTATGTATGTTTTGCATTATTTGAAAAAAATATAAACATTCTGCACTCCTTCTCTACGTCCACTATAACTAAAATTTCATACTAATCCGTCCGCGGCATATTGCTTAAAAATGCACAACAAGTTTTTGCTTTACGTATTAATATATAGATAGAGACATAACGAGAACTATTGAGACATCCTTTAAAATTCTTAAAACATTGTTGCGCGGAAGTATTTCACGATACTATTGTGACAACTGTAAAGTGAGATAAGTATCAGTTTCATTTCAAATTGCGCTTCGAACAATGTGTGCACCATTATAAAAATCGGAGAATCGAACAATAGAAATGAAATGTTATATGTCATAGCAGTTAGTTTAAGCACATTTTGTAACTTTATGACGCGATATTTTCTCTGTATTTCCAATGAATGTAAACTCGATCTCGTATATTTGACGGCACGATAAAAATAAAAACTTTTTAACAAAAAATATCTACCGACTTCCATGTCACAAAAAAGTAAAAAATAATTTAAATATATTTTGATCTAGAACATACTCAGTACTTAGTACATAGTCCTGAAGTCGGTGCTCGACATATTTCGCTGGACGACGGTAACTACGTCCTATATGAGCACCGACTTCAGAACTATGTACTAAGTACTGAGTATGTTCTAGACCAAAATATATTTAAATTATTTTTTACTTTTTTGTGACATGGAAGTCGGTAGATATTTTTTGTTAAAAAGTTTTTATTTTACACTTTTTAGTGACTATATTTTTATGTTTGTATTTAAATAAAGCCTCTAAGTTTGCTTTGTGCATCTACATATTCACAAAAATTAAACATAAAACACTTTTACAATTCATACAAACAGGGCGCCCCCTCTGGAAGTACCCCTCCATCATCAGGGTTGAGGAGTTGAAGGTCAAATTTTTCATCTTATATTGTTGCTTAGTAATCTTATAACATATACGTTAGTACCAGGTGGCTAACTTCTATGGCTCAGGCTTGCAGTACCCTGCATCATCAGGGTTTAGGAGTTGAAGGTCAAAATTTTAATTTTGTGCCTCTGTTTGGTATTATTTTTACATACCCGTAAGCACCAAATTGCCAACTCCTATGGTTTAGAATTGAAGTACCCCTTCATCATCAGGGTCGAGGAGTTGAAGGTCAAAATTTTAATTTTGTGCCTCTGCTTAGTATTATTTTTACATAACCGTAAGCACCAAATTGCCAACTCCTATGGTTTAGGATTGAAGTACCCCTTCATCATCAGGGTTGAGGAGTTGAAGGTCAAATTTTTGATTTTATATTTTTGCTTAGTATTTTCTTTACATAACCGTAAGCACCAAATTGCCAACTTCTATGGTTTAGGATTGAAGTACCCCTCCATCATCAGGGTTGAGGAGTTGAAGGTCAAATTTTTCATCTTATGTTTTTGCTCAGTAATCTTATAACATATACGTAAGCACCAAATGGCTTATTCCTATGGTTTTGGCTTTAAGTACCCCTGCATCATCAGGGTTGAGGAGTTGAAGGTCAAATTTTTGTCCCATTAATTTGCTTAACAATTTCATTATATATTCGCAAACATCAAACGACCAACTTTTATAGTTCAGGCTAGCAGTACCCCTGCATCATCAGGATTGAAGAGTTGAAGGTCAAATTTTTCATAGTAAATACCTACATAGTAATTTTATTCTATATTTTACTCAATTGGACTTCTCCAGCTAAGGTTCGGCCGACTATCACTAATTTTATTATTTTGCTCCAAAAAGTTGAAGATCCTATGATTAGAACCTTATCAAACTCTTATCAGACTACCCCTGGAGTACATCCTTTCTAATAAAAAAAGAATCATCAAAATCGGTTGGCGGGATATTGAGTTATTCATACATTTATCGCGTACATTGAAAATGCAAATTTAAGACTTACCTATGCGTTTTTCTTATGGATGCCCTAGTCAAAAAAATACTAAAAAAAAATGGGACCCTATGACACGCACTACCTTTCAAATAAAAAAAAAATCATCTAAATCGGTTCACCCAGTCCGGAGAAATCAGGTAACAAATATAAAAAAAAAAAAAAAATAAAAATAAAAATACAGACGAATTGATAACCTCCTCCTTTTTGGAAGTCGGTTAATGAATGGAAAGCCTTTGTAGTTTTAAATGATTTTGTTATTCTAAAAGTGGTAAAATGTTACCTTGCTCCCTCTTGTTCACTCTTTATATTTCGTCACAAAATGAGCTTAAGTATTTAATTTGTTCAAATATAAAGTTAGTTACACCTTTATTTTTATTCTAAAGCCAACAATAGCATTGACAAATGTAACAATGATCGTATTACCGCTTGAATCTTTCCAATAAAATCGTCTTTATTTCGTGTTTCCTTCAGTTTCACTCCCAATATTGTCTAGTATTTATATCGGGGATGGAATAATTTCGTCAACTTTGTCCTCGCGACATTTATCAGAGGCCAAAGGGAAGAGGTGGGGAGGGAAATTCTTGTCATTTCGCTGAAAGTATTTCAGTGCCTCTCGGCTGATATTCAGCTGCCAAGTTGTAGGCATTATTTCAGCGATATTCCCTGAGAATTGATTTCAATAGTTATGAACAATTCCTTTTTTTTATAAGAAGTGTTAATTTCATAACAATTCCAAAAGTAATGTACACATAGCGTTAACAAGAAATACATTTACTTAAGGCTTTTTAATTAAAATATTACCGTACTAAATAATTTTAGTTTAAGTGTCAAGATGAAGGTAACAAATTATAATAAAAAGGTTAGATAACGCGCACGAAACTCGAGAGTAGTTTATATGCCTAAAGTAAACACTTCGTTTGTTTTTATTTACTAACCTCAAATATAGTTGATATTAAACTTATTAACCTTATTGATGGCGAGGTTTTGGAGCTAATGCTTTTATTAACGAAATGCGTATGGAATTCCTTCCCCTCGGAAAACTGAAAGAGGTATGACAGACATTTAGCAATTTATCTTCTGCGACGTTCCTTTGGACGTTCGGTACCGGGTCAGTCTTAGCATGGCATTGACGTCCCAATAATGTCGGTCGGCACTGAAATTAACGCCAACCACGTCCTTAAGAGGTGGAGTCCGCCTCAATGAAGTCTCGATCCCTTTTTTAACCGACTTCCCAAAGGAAAGAGGTTATCTATTCGTCACGTATATTTTTTTTTTTTTTTTTTTTATGTATGTTCGGGCGAAATGGCTAGAAATCGTCGACCTACCGACACGATTCATACGACATTGTATGCGACTAGTTTCACAGGCAGTCCCATATTGAGGAAAATGAAAACCTTCCGGCGGTTTTCCCGGAAAATTGGAAAATGTCGGTTTCTTAAAATCTTGAATAACTTGGGTGTTTATAAACCGATTTCCATTTTCTTTCTTTCATTTGATAGGAAATTTTGTCACACAACTTTTTCTCTTGGACATGGGTATGCTGTGATGCTTAACTCTTTGAGTTATGGGGTGGAAACCACCACCACTCCTCAAGTTTTTTAGATAATTTGAGATAACTCGGCTTCTGCCGAATCGATTCTTATGAAACTTGGAATATGTATTATATATCTATGCTTATATAGGTTGACGAAAAATTTGACCTTCAACTCTTCGATCCTGATGATGCAGGGTTACAGCTATCCTAAACTATAACATTAGCTATTTGGTGCTTACATATATGTAACAAGACTACTAAGCAAAGACATGTGATGAAAATTTGACCTTCAACTCCTCAATCCTGATGATGCAGGGGTGCCTCAAGCCTAAACCATTGGGGTTGACCATTTGGTGCTTATGGGTATGTTATAACAATACTAAGCAAAGACATATTATAAAAAAATGACCTTCAACTCCTCAACCCTGATGATGCAGGGTGCTGTAAGCCCAAGCCGTAGGTGATGGCCATTTAGTGCTTACGGATATATAATAAGATAGCAAGGCAAAGATGTACGATGACAAATTTGACCTTCAACTCCTCAACCCTGATGATGCAGGGGTACTGCAGGCTTAAACCATAAACGTTAGACATTTGTTGCTCACGGATTTGTAATAACATTGCTAAGCAAAGGTATACGACGAAAAATTGGACCTTCAACTCCTCAATCCTGATGATGCAGGGGTATTGAATGCCTAAGCCATAAAACTTAGCTATTTCAATCTTACGCATTCAAAATGATATTTAAAAAAATGTAAGGTAAAACATTAGAAAAATGGTTGTGTACGGTGGAAAATTGGACCTTCAACTCCTCAATCCTGATGATGCTGGGGTGCTTCAAGCTTAAACTATAGGCGTTAGCTACATGATCGCTACGTATATCTGATAAGATTACTAAGCAAAGATATAAGATGAAAAATTTGACCTTCAACTCCTCAACTCTGATGATGCAGGGGTACTTCAGGCTTAAACTATAGGCGTTGGCCGTTTGATGCTTATGGGTATGTAATATATTTACAAAGCGAAGACGTATGATAAAAAAGTTGACCTTCAACTCCTCAACCCTGATGATGCAGGGTACTGTAAGCCCAAGCCATAGAAGTTGGGGATCTGTTGCTTACGTGCATGCGATGAGATTACATAGAAAAGATATGACATGATAATTTTGACCTTCAACTCTTCGGCCCTGATGATGCAGGGGTATTTCAGGCTTAAACCATAGGCGTTGGCCATTTGATACTTATGGATATGTAATATATTTACAAAGCAAAGACGTATGATAAGAAAATTGACCTTCAACTCTTCAACCCTGATGATGCAGGGTACTGCAAGTTTAAACCATAAGCATCGGCCATATGGTGCTTACGTATATGTAATGACATTACTAAGCAAAGATATGACATGATAATTTTGACCTTCAACTCCTCAACCCTGATAATGCTGGGGTCCTTCAAGTTTAAACCGTAGGCATCGGCCATATTGTGCTTACGTATACATAATGTTGTTGTTCACAATACCAACAATGAGTTTCGGAGAGGATATAATTATGATCAAAAATTCCACTTTGAATACAATTACCTGAAAGATGCAAGAGTACTACCAACCTTTTTAAATTGGATGGGTTATTTTTATCAGTATCAGTTGAATTATACTCTTAGTTATAAGGTTTATATTACTTTTTCTACTTTAAATATTGATAATTATAGGTCTATTCTTTAAATAAATGTTTACTCAGAAAAAGTTGTTTTATTCGGTTAGGTTAGGTTCGAACAGATTTTTCCAATTCAGAATCTAAGGGAGGGGGCGCGGTAGCGCCCCCGACCGGTTGTGTCAAAGAAGTCTATTTTTATATGATGACGTCAGCACATAATTTTATTCATCCGAAAATCGGACGAATAATTAATTTTATTCATCCGGTTAGCGGACGACTAGCAACAGCCATAACTGATTTTATCGTGACTGAAAAGCGTGAAAAAAAAATTTTAAACAAAAAATACAACCGACTTCCATGCCACATAAAAGTAAAAAATAATTTAAATACATGTTAGTTTAGAGCAAACACAGTTCTTAGTACATAGTCCCGAAGTCGGCGCTCATATAAGATACATGTAGTTTCGTCATGATCCAGCAAAATATGGTAAGCGCCGACTTCGGGACTATGTACTAAGAACTGTGTTTGCTCTAAACTAACATGTATTTAAATTATTTTTTACTTTTATGTGGCATGGAAGTCGGTTGTATTTTTTGTTTAAAATTTTTTTTCAATGATGTCTCTAGGCCTTTTATTGTTTTGTTTTCGCGGGGTAAACCTTCAAATGGTACCCCACGTCGTGGGAACGACGAAGGCTTGAGTGGGATTCTTACAGCACTAACCCCTCCTCCCACTTCCCCCGGTGGCCATCCTGGGCGCTACGAAGAGGACTCCGAGATCCCCAAAGGAACGCAACCGGAGTCCTCTGAGCGGATTGTTCCATTGGGCACCTCACCTGAGCCCACCGCTCCATCTGGTCTTTATAACGGTATCAGACCACACATACCACCGTTCTTCTCGAGATCGCCTGGTGAATGATTCGAGCTCCCACTCTTGCCGTCCGCGACCACGGAAGCCAAGGGGACGTGGTCGCTTCTTACGACAGGCAAGGAATACCGTAGCCCTATTCTAATCCGGGAACTACAGGGACATTGTCTCGAGCACTAAGATCCGGATTTGAATTCTACTGAATTTGACTAGACATTGAACTGCATGATGCAGCGCTGCGGCGTCCCTTGCGCTTGCAACGCAGTGGCTGATTACGTTCTTGTCTGGCCTCTGGATCTATTAAAGTCCTCAGGTATTACTGCTGCCAAATTATCACAACTGGGTGACTATTGGGTAATATACTAAAACTTTAATGCTTTTATTTATTGAGTCTAGTTTGTCGTTTCTTAAAGTACCAACTAAATATTTCTCAATAATGCACTTATCTATAAAGTAAATCTTTGATATAAATTGACTATAATATTACTGAAGAGCTCTAATAATCAAATCTCACTTGTTAACATTAAACCGCTCACCGATAATCTAATTCCTTCTATTTTAGACTCCTGCATATTCAAATAGCTCTCTAAGACAAAGATATCTTTTAGCGTGGGGTCCTATGAAAAAAGTCCAAAGTAACGGTTTGGTCATTTTGACTTTTCTCTAAGCGAAGATGCTTAGCATGTAATTAATTTTGTCAATTTAAAAGTCAATTCTATTGGAAACAACGTTTTAATACAACACAACATGACCAGTGCAGTATGATCATAAACGTTCAAACAGTAATTTGAGGCGTATTTGATGCCTACACTGCGAATGGGGCATTTGGAATATACTCCGGGGCCAATCAGCTTAAATACATTCCTATACATCGAACGGAGTAATTAACACATTGGCCGTGTTTAGCAAGAATATAACTATATAAGGGAATATACTATACCTACTACTATCCTATTAATAAATTAAACATTGATCATTGTTAACTAGAGCAGTGATAGCCTAATGGTTGAAACTTGCCCTCTCGATCGGGAGATGTGAGGTTCAAACACAGGTAAGCACCACTGATTTTTCTAAATTATGTGCATATTAGAAATGAATTATCTCTGATTTTCAGTGAAGGAAAACATCGTGAGGAAACCTACACACCCGAGAGTTCTTTGAAAAAAAAAGTTCTCGGAGGTGTGTGAAGTCCACCAATTCGCACCTGGCCAGCGTGTTCGACTATGGCCTTAAACTCTCTCATTCTGAAAGAAAACCCGTGCACCACCACCATTGTTAACTTATCCGAAACTTTTCAACTTAGTCCTCCGGGGAAATGATGCGTTTGGGTTTGATTAGAGATTTCCGTTGTCGGCACTGACCACCAGTGGCGTAGCGCGGGCCAAGTAGACGTGGGCAAACTTCTATCAGTGAGGCCCCTTTACATGATTTCGTTGTATGGTGCCCTTGAAAACACCTCCGCCGCCTCCTCCAATAAGGCCTCGCGAGGCCCTCTTGAGTGCGAGGCCGTGGGCCTAGCCCACTGCGCCCACGCCTAGCTACGCCACTGCTGACCTCTTTAGATAATATGAACTGCATGCTCGTTTGCTACTTTCATATCATAAATAAGTAAAATTAAGCAGTTTCTTCAAGTATAGGTTTACTTATAAAATCACAGTAGATATACTTTCGGAGCCTTAAATGCAACGTTGTTTCATATTGCTATTTTCTTATACACAGGAACCTTTCAATTCGCTAAATCCCGCTCACAATGAAGAACTATCTTGATAGACTTATTGCAACTTACGGCCGTCACTACCTTTCCTTTCCGACTTAAATGTCTTAACGTAATTCCTTTGTCTTTAATTCCTAAGCTGTTGTAGTGTTCGCTCTTTTCTCGGCTACATTATAGAGATTAGAAATAAATAAATAAAATTGGAACAGTGTTTCATGGCATTAGGGCCGTCGATTTCTAGTTCATGACAGTATTGTTTGTACTATAGTATCACATACGGGACTCTTTGTTTTATTATTTTATAGTTCCGTACCTAAATGGATCCCTATTACTACAACTCCGATGTCTGTCTGTCCGTCTATCTATCACCAAGCTGTATCTCATGAACCGTAATAGCAACTCAATTAAGAATTTCACGTATGATGTGTTTCTGTTGCTGCAATAACAATAACTACTAAAAACAGTATAAAATAAATACTTAAGGAGGGCTCCCACACAGCTAACTTTTTAATGTTTTTTATAGATAACTGAACCCAGCAGAATTCTACCATTTTAGTATACATTAATCTTATATCTTACCGAAAAGGTCAATTGAAACCAATCTATGGTTCTATCCGCCTTTTTCTGAATGAACTTACAGAAGTCTATGGGCAGCAATGACCTCTTATCATCGGGTGGACTATAAGATTGTATGCTACTTCAGTCTAACAAAAAAGAGTCAGTCCCATTCAAAACCTACGGCACAAGCACCTGTTACTTTTCTACGATAGTGATATAACCTACTAGTCAGCCTTAAATATATAAATTTAATACAGCCCTAAATATCAGTCCCTGTAGCCTCGGGGTCAGAATAGGGCTACGGTATCCCCTGCCTGTCGTAAGAGGCGACTAAAAGGGGCTTCCGGGGTTGCAGACGGCTAGAGTGGGAGCTCGAACCGTTCGGTCAGGCAATCCCGGGAAGGACGGCGGTATGTGTGGTCGCATACCGTCGTAAAGACTAGACGGAGCGGTGGGCCCAGCCGCCCATCTGGGAGGAGCCCGATGGGGCAGCGCGCTCGGAGGATTCCGGTTGAAGTCGTTTCGAGATCCCGGAGTCCTCCCTTTTCAGCGCCGAGGACGGCCACCGGGGGGGTTTTAGTGCGGTAAAAATCCCACATAACCCAGCGTCGCTCCCACGGCGTCGGGTACCTTTGGAAGGTTTCCCCCTCGAAAACAAAAAAAAAAAAAAAAAAAAAAAAGCCCTAAATATCAGTCAGTATCTACTAGTGATGTAACGAATGTCATTATTTGCACATTCGCGAATGCGAATATCCCATACCGACATTTGCGAATGCCAGTGTTGTTTTTTTTTCAGTTTTAGGTATAGGGGGCTGGGAGATCTAGATTTGACGATGTTCTTTCAGGTCGTCAAACTGCATTTCGATTTCAATTTAGATAAATTTAACTACCTTTTTTTGCAAAACATTAGCACTAATTCTTGCGAATGCGAATATCTAAAAACATGCGAATATTCTCTACATCACTAGTCAGTACCTATATTGTGTTGGCTCATCGTTTTGTTAAAAGCAATCGTTGTAGGTGCTATCGGATCACAAAATGAAATGAAAAACAAGCAACGTTTATTAATAGCCGAACCGTACGAGCTATTTTTTACGTGCCTATTAACGAGTTGTCATTGGCTATGAAAAATGCAGAAGCGTGAAAGGTCGCTTGTGAGAACCATCGGTGTAACTCACTAGGCAATAATATGCAAATGAAGACTCTGTAGCAATGTGAGCTTTTTACCCGTAGCCGAATAAATCGGGCCTACGTACAATTCTATTGCAATGATTTTGAAATAAATATGAAAGCATAATTAGGAAATTGTATAGTTCCTAACCATATCATTTGATTAAAAATTAAGCAACTGTCTGCAAAGTTAAGCAATCTGTCTAAAAATAAAAATTATAGTAAGAATGATTATAAAAATAAGAAATATTTCACACAATACCAATTAAACCCGCGCTGTTCTTAAATTTGTTTGTATTTAATTATTTTGTTCCGAATAAACTGGAAATAAAGATAACAAATAAAGTTTAAAAAGGTTCAAAATTGATACCTAGTATTTTTTAATAAAAAAGTAAAATACTCGAAAAAACTTAAAAAAAGAAGAAAGAAAGAAAGTTTTAATAGTATCTATTGGCCAGTTTGAAATAGTTCGGAAAGTTCAGAATATCACAGATAGATATTCTAGTTTTCCTTGGTTTGTAGCTGCCAACTGAATATCCCATTGATATTCCAATACAAAATCTAAATAGGTAAGTACGAAAATGCGGACTCCAAAATCCCTACTAAGTACTCTAGCTTAAGTCACTGTAGCTTTATAGGACTATTTTTGTATATGATACAGGTCACTGTGTCAGATTGCATGGGAGTTAAAGGTTTATGACTACAACTAGCAATCGTGTGCCGAAAAACAATAAACAAATCTGAAAAATAACGAATGGACGCCCTAAAAATCGCGTGACTGACTTAATGAATGGAGCCGATACGCTAATTTGTATTAATTATATTTTTCATGTAAGTATCGCATTTGATGGCTATGCAAAGCCGTAACGACGCAATCACGCTAGTCAATAATTCAAGTGTACACGCCCTCTTCTCTGCACTTAGGCCAGAGTCACATGAAATTGTAGGTACTGCACTGACCCTGTAGTCGGGGAGTAGAATACGGCTACGGTATCCCCTGCCTGTCGTAAGAGGCGACTAACAGGGGGCCTCTGGGGTTGCGGACGGCTAGAGTGGGAGCTCGAACCGTCCAACAAGCAACCCCGAGAAGGATGGCGGTATGTGTGGCTGCATCTCGCCGTAAACACGGGATGATGAAGGGGGATGGTACACGTCCCCCAAGAGATGAGCCCGTGAGGGGCACTGCGCTAGGGGCCACCGGTTCGTTCCGTTGGAGTTTCCGAGTCCCCTACTACAAGCGCTGAGAAAGGCCACCGAGGAGGTTTTAGTGGGTTAAAAATCCCACATAACCCTGAGTCTCTCCAAAGGATTCGGTGTACCTTTTGAAGGTTTCCTCCCCGTAACAAAAAAAAAAAAGGTACTGCACGGTCTGTCGTATCTCTATATCTATATATTAATACGTGAAGCAAAAACTTGTTAAGCTAAAAATGCTTAACAAGTTTTTGCTTCATAAGGTAATATGGCGCGGATGGATTAGTATGAAATTTTGCACGGTTATAGTGGACGTAGAGAAGAAGTGCAGAGTGTTAATATTTTTTCAAATAATGCATATAACATACATAAAATCAACTAAACCACATTACACACACTGCCGTGCATTTGTCACAAGCACATAAATAATAAACGATATAGAAAATTCAATGTCTTACTATGAAAACACATAACGTCAGAAATGTCAGATGTCTTTGTCAAAACACCCGCTATTTCTTTTAAATGCAGCTTAGTTATTAAACCTTTTTTTTACCTTTAATGGCTGCGTTCAAAATAACTTGAAAAATATTGTAATTTATTTAAATAGAGAAATATTGGTACTACTTTGGACAATATGAAGTTTAGTTTTTTTAATTTAAAACGGTCAAATTTCGACCGATGCGACGGGTGACTATGTAGTTCAATTTGAAACGTGAAATTGGCGGAATTGTATTGCATTTTTTGCAAGTTTCCTAAACAATTGACTGCAGTTTTGTAACGTTAATCAGTTGTTATTTTCCACAGTTGAATTGAAAAGAGTATTGTTTAATAAAATGTGCGACATCGCGATGTATGAATAAAAGCGTAATACAGTGCAAAAAGGTAAAATTTATGCAATTTGTTTCTAAAGTCCGTTCAGTATTTGATCACGATATATAACAGTGTATGTTTTTCTAAGTACAAACGTCGTGTGAGTATATAGTACTATTTGCAATAGAAAGTGGGCTTATAATATACATATAAACATATCTATAGATTTATTCTGTACAAAAACCCTACAATACCGTATGATTCCAGTTTAAATTTTATTGTATATCATAACTGTGTGTTACGGGTAATAAATAGCTAATATTTTACTTTTTTATGAAAGAAATAGCAAAAGAAAATGCAGACTACCGTATATAAACAGATATTTTAAAGATAAACGGAAATACCTAACTAATCTGCACCTAATTTCCCAGTGCTAAACACAGGTTTCTTCCAACAACTTTGTTCGGCCCCAACCACGTTAATCCTATGAGAATCAGTGGTTTCCATCAGTAAGGGCTCCTATAAGATTCAGTTACTGTTATCTACTGATAACCGGTACCGACAGTCTGATGTGCCCTCCGAAGCGCGGAAGAACGAATGAAATTTGAGTCTGAATTCAGCCAAACAATTCCCGCCCGGCATTGCTTAATTTTGTGGATTAGTTACGATTTAGACAAGCGCGCTTCAAATTTAATTAAACTAGGAAAAAACGGCTTTCGTTTGTAGGTAAAAATGTAGCTTGAATAAAATTTATCACCTACAATTCTTTTTGGCGAAAAGTGTATGGAAGGCTACGTTAAAGATATAAGCAACATAGCCTATATAGCTTACATAGCCTTCTTCATGTTTCATTTTTACTCATTAAGTGATAGATACATGGTACATGACACTCTACGTATGGTTACACAGTTGGACAGCTAGTTTTTACCATTCTTTATCTTTACTTAACTCAATTTTTATTCTTATTATGGAGGATTATCATTTCATATAAAGTAGAAAAAAGACAAAAAATACATATATCAGCAGGAAATCGATTGAGGAAAATAACTATTGTACTGATCTTTTATAGAAACTAGTCACCCGTCGCAACGGTCGAAATCCGACCGTAATTTAATTCAAAAACTTAACTTCATGTTGTCCAAAGTAGCACGAAATTTTTTAAATTTTGTATTAATTTACAAGTTATTTTATACACCCGTTAAAAGTATTATGCGGTTTAATTAACTAAGCTGCATTTAAAAGCGATAGCGGGTATTTTGAGAAAGACATTGACATTTTTGACGGTATGTGCTTTTATAGTAATATATACATAGTTATGAGAACTATATTAACTTCAAATCGATTTCGAAGTTTCTATTGTACTGATGAATTCATGAAAACAACAAGGTAAGCTAAATTATGTCCTAATATTATCTCAAGCTGTTAGTCATATGCAGCGTGTAACACATTCAAATAGTGCGATGTTATAGCGATAGGATAGCCGAATGTGTTTGGCGTGCCTCCAGGGCCATACAAGCCACACTATAGCGCCCAAGACGATATCACTACATATTATAAAACAAAGTAGCATCCCGCTGTCTGTCTCTATGTATGCTTAGTTAGTTATGTATGCTAGTTTATACTGTTATTAGATACTTAGATCTTTAGAACTACTCTACGGATTTTAATGCAGTTTTTTAATAGATAGAGTGATTCTAGAGGAAGGTTTTTATGTATAATATATGCACAATATAGTAGTGGAACACTGATAATTTTAAATTTTTGACTTTTAGGCGTAACGAAGTTCGTTAGGTCAACTAGTAACATTATAAACTCCGTGTAAGTTACATTTTTTCTCACATAAGAGTGGGAACTCGTCACTTCAAATATTGAAAAACGCTTGTTAGGTTAAATTTCGTATTGATTAACACCGAATACGTGGCACTGATCAATAATATTGGAACACATATTGTGGTCAACCCATTATTGTCCCACTGCTGGGCACGGGTCTTCTCTCAGAATGAGAAAGTTTTAGTTTCGAATTTGCAGACTTTACACACGTTTAAGAACTATTTTTAAAGAACTCTCAAATTTGTAGATTTCCTCACGTTATCCATCTCCGTAAAACAGTGATAATTAAATTTTAAAACGCAAATAATTTTAGAAAAAAATACTGTTAGGCTTTAGAACTCGCACGTCCCGATCGAGAATGCAAGTTTAAACTATTAGCCAATCACTGTTAATAAATACATAATATGAAGAATTTGCCTGACTTTACATTAGGCTTATCTAAGAGATATCATGAAAAAGTCTCTTTAAGTCATTCAAAGGTCTAAGTATTTACTTGATCAACAAAAGCCACTAACAAGCAAGTTTTTCTTACGGTTTATGCCTGAGATATTTGGCAGGCCTATTTGTCCCTGAATACTGTTAATAGATACTTTAAGGTTTATATTATATTTAGAAGTCCCGCGCGAACTTCGTTCCGCCTAAAAGTCAAAAATCTATAATTTCCTCCACTGCCTTACGCATCTATTGTACGTTAAAAACTTCCTCTTGAATCAGTCTATCTATTTAAAAAAAACTACATTAAAATCCGTAGCGTAGTTTTAAAGATCTAAGCATACATATGGACAGAAAGCGGAAAGCGACTTTGTTTTATGCTTTGTGTTGCGTAGCGGGGCTACACACGCGTTTAAAAAAGATAACTTGTCTTTGATTCAGTTGCTTATAACATTAAGACTACTTACATTAAATTCATTTTCACACAGACAAACATCCAGACAGACATCACACACAGACATCCTCCAAACCATCTATTTTGTAAATATATACGATGTAAAATATTAAAGTACTGCATGTCCATGCAGTACTTTAATATTTTACATGCGCGTATGGATTTTATTTTTTAATAGAATTTGGGAAGAGTAGCACAGTGTATTATATTTTTTCCAAAATACTAATATTTCGTCACGAATTTCTATCGTGATCTAAAATAAAATTTGATGTTTATCTTTGCTCGTCTTAACAAAATAAAGAAAAACAAACATCAAGAAAAAATTCAGATTGTTATCATAAATGGCCGAAGCTCTGTTTTTGTTTTATAAAACAACTTTCTGCCTCAATATTGCACTCCTAAAGATATTAAAACGAAGATCCTTAAAATATCCATCTTCGAACGAATTTTTTGAGCAACCTATTGAGCAAACTTTCTTGTTACTTAGACTAGGTACTTTCCTAATAATACAACCTCCGAATAATCTTAATACAAAGCAGGAGAATACTTTGGCCTTTCGCGAACAAAAGAAGATGCTTCATTGTTTAGGAAAGCTGGGTACTTTTAAGATCTTCGTCATAAACATGGCGTTATATCACAATAATTACCATAAATCTTTTTTTTAGCTGACTGAAGTAGCAAACGAGCCTGCAGTCCATCTGATATTAAGTGATCACTGGACCATGGACACCTGTGATCAACTTCACACAGAAAATGGGTTCCATTTGAAGTCAATCACAGATGCGTTGCTACTCCCTAGAACTGTGATGGTCGCCTCATGTGGAAATGTGCCGGCAACCACAGCCTTCCATCGAAACGCAAGAAATGCTTCACGCTAGAAATAGGTGTGGCGGTGGTCTTCCCTGGTCGAACTACACTGGTTCTACCACCTTCAAACAGAGCAGTGATATTTTTGTTGTTGCTGCTTGGCTGCTTAGTGGGACCTCTTTTTTAACTATGATCTCCTAGTGTTAAGTCTATCAATTTGAAATTGGCCCTACCTTTTTAACAACGGTCTAAATTAATCTCACTCACTAATTCCCAACAGTGGGACAGTAATTTAAAGAAGATGAATTACAGTTACCATAGTAAAAAACTATATTTCCTTCAAACAGTAAATTAAACAATGAAGCACTCTAATTTATTAAAGTACATTCACTCTATGTATTTGCTGGTATTTTCTAGTACAACACTTTGTAATGTAGGTATTAGGTATATGTTAGTACGTTTACCTATTGTAATGTAGGTATTACAGCTAAGTGAGGACAATTAATTAGTCTATACTTCAGAGAACCTCTCAACCGATATAATTTTATAGGTTGTCCGTCATTCACGAAAATCGATGAAATTTATCGGCCGCCCGCACTCAAGTATGCTTGAAAAAATAACATTCATCTAATCATTATGTTTAACGGAGTAGAATGATTATGCGAGATGGTGACCTCCTCCGCCTTTATTAAGCCAACGATTTTATCGCTCGGGTCTTTAAGTTAATTAATGTGAAGTAACAAGAGACAGTGGAAGTTTTATACGAACCAGTTATTCATCAAGAACTGAATATTTACAGAGTTCTTGGTTTACTCTGGACTAGTGGCTTTACTCTTTCAGGGAGTTAAAACAAGTGCATATGTACACGACAACGATTACCACCGTCAGTCCCAGATTATCGTGACCTGTCGTGAGAGACAGGTCGTGAATTGCTCATTTAGCTCACTGTCGCTAGTGTTTTATCTAACTTAGTGTAATTTTTACGCCACCTAACTTAATTTGATCTTTATTGTAGCTTTTTGAAAGGTAGGAGAACATATATGGTTCCTTTTAGGGAATTAATACAAGTGCATATGTACACGACAACGATTATCACCGTCAGTCCCCGATTCTCGTGACCTGTCGTGAGGGACAGGTCGTGAATTGCTCATTTAGCTCACTGTCGCTAGTGTTTTATCTAACTTAGTTTGATTTTTACACCACCTAACTTAATTTGATCTTTATTGTAGCTTTTTGAAAGGTAGGAGAACATATATGGTTCCTTTTAGGGAATTAATACAAGTGCATATGTACACGACAACGATTATCACCGTCAGTCCCCGATTCTCGTGACCTGTCGTGAGGGACAGGTCGTGAATTGCTCATTTAGCTCACTGTCGCTAGTGTTTTATCTAACTTAGTTTGATTTTTACACCACCTAACTTAATTTGATCTTTATTGTAGCGTTTTGAAAGGTAGGAGAACATATATGGTTCCTTTTAGGGAATTAATACAAGTGCATATGTACACGACAACGATTATCACCGTCAGTCCCCGATTCTCGTGACCTGTCGTGAGGGACAGGTCGTGAATTGCTCATTTAGCTCACTGTCGCTAGTGTTTTATCTACCTTAGTGTAATTTTTACACCACCTAACTTAATTTGATCTTTATTGTAGCTTTTTGAAAGGTAGGAGAACATATATGGTTCCTTTTAGGGAATTAATAGTGCATATGTACACGACAACGATTACCACCGTCAGTCCCTGATTCTCGTGACCTGTCGTCAGTGACAGGTCGTGAATTGCTCATTTAGCTCGCTGTTCCTCTACCTTAGTGTAATTTTTCCGGCACCTAACTTAATTTGATTTTTATTATAGCTTTTTTGCAATGTGGGAAAACGTATATGGTTCGACCAGGGCGGTACCATCGCAATTTCTAGAGTCGAATTTTTAGTTTTAGTGGAAGGGTGTGCATGTCACAACATTTTAATATTAGGTGACCAGCTTAGTGTTCAGGAGTAGAAACGCGTGTTGCAACGCGCAACGTATGAAGTATCTTGCGGATGTCCATGGGCGACAATGACCTCTTACCATCAGATGGATTGCATGTTCGTATGTCGCAAATTTAATTTAAATTTGTTCAATGTTACAGAATTTTTTTTAATGGAACGACAACGCAAAGTCGTTCATCAAAATTTAAAAAAAAATGATAAACGTTAAAAATTACAAAAGTCACTACTAGTTTATAGTAATATGACCATACATGCAGCCTGTGTGCATAATTCAATATTTATGCACGAGTACAGAGAACTATCTCTGATATTAGTAGAGGAAAGTACTTACATAAAGTTGTTTAATACCGGAAGCAGAGTTTGTTTATTTTCAGCTGTGTGTTTAAGCGAAATAACAACCAAAGGAAACTGCGGAGTGGCCTCATTTCAGTGCTCTTTTTCATCGTTCACAAAGGTCTAGAAAACTGCCATGCGCTTTAAATGCAAGAACATTTGGTTTAAATGTCGCTCCTATAACAAAAGTACGAGAAATGCGATGAAAACAATAACTTTATTGTCAGCATATCGAAAAAGGAAAGGCTATGAAAAGCATGAGTAAATTGTCGCTTTTTATATTATACTACGCGAGATATTTCTCGATTATTTCTCGCGTAGTTCATGACAAATTAATCGACTTTTCACGTTATTTAATGTCAAAATCCAGAATCAAGCAAACAGTCTACACATATATTCTTCCGGCTCTGTAAGACAATTACAATGATTAATGAACTTTTAGTCTACAACCTTAGAGTAATCTGTCCCGACGTTAGTAAGGGAAATGGATAATTAATGACTTGATATCAAGTAACCTTGGTACGATTTTTTTAGACTGAGTATCTTTAACTTACTGATAAATCTTCTTTATATTATGAAAGCGATTGTTTGTTGCCTTTTACCCGAAACTACTAGCCAGATTTCGATGAAATTTAGCACACAGATGGGATACTTTTGTAGTTCTCGAGGGGAAACCTTCAAAAGGTATCCCAGAACGTGAGAGACTATTGGAGCACGGCTACTACCCAGGCGCGATACTTCGACTCCCTATAATTAAATATTTTCCCACCCAATATAGTCGTCCATCAAGTTTGTCAACAATATCACAATTCTCAAGAGTATAGATTCCCTCACGATACATTCCTTCCCCATTAAAGCGTGCGATAATTTATAATACAAAGTCATGTCTAAAACAATGAATCGTTCTAATTAAAGTAACTCGCGTCTCAAGACAAAGACTAGTTAGTTGCGGTATTGATTATCCGTTGGCGACTGAAGGCTGGGGGTGTCAAAGTTAGTCTTCTGTATAATTTTCTATATGAAACGACAAAGTTGCGGGACTGTCATTTAGTTATACTTACGACGAATATTGTTATTCTATAGAATCAATGGTAAACTAGAATAATATGAATAAGAAACTGAATTGAAAATATTTTCGCAAGTTTATGAGGATCTAGATTAACAAACAAATGTGACACGACTATGAATATGACTATGACAAATATCATTAACGTGGAAGAGATGACCGAAGCGGACAATGCCGCAAAAATAACTTAAAAGACAAAGAATTATATCAACAAAAACCAGAAACAAAAGAGTTTACACACATAACTTTTGGTTGGTATAACCCCTTACTGGTTGATTCCCTACAGATCATTGCCTATTAACCCTACCTACCTATTTCCGCCTGATAGGTGGCTAATTGTTCTGGTTTGCATCGGTTGCATTCCAAATTAGTGTAAGGCGGTAGTAACTCACCTGTGACCGACCGCAATTTACACTTACAGATTATACTGTTGCAGATTGCAGTTTTCCATGAGAAGTAGCGGCTGCAAAAACATATTTTAACATTTCATCCATTCATTAGCCATTGAAAGTCCACTGCTGAACATAGGCTTCACCAATGAAGGGTGTTTTCCAATAATCACCGAGCTTGACATGCGTGTTGATGACCGGAATTTGTTATTATTTATTCAATTGAAGTAACATACGAACATGTTACCTAATGTTAAGTGGTCACTGCCACCCATGGACGTCTGTAAGCAACTTCATATAGAACAGGGGTTCTATCTGAAGGCAATCACAGATGCATTGCCACTCCCGAGAACTAAGATGGTCGCCTGATGTAAAAGTGAGCTTGCAAACTCAAAGGTTGTAGTTATTGTTACATACGAAGACGTGTCCATTTTCTGTATTTTCACTATAATAGTCTCTTATGACATCGACGGAGAGACATGTATTAGCGTTATTCAATGCCGAGACTTTACGGCACAAGCCAATGCCATTACATTATTCAAAGCAGTTTTGTATGATGTCATAAATGTGGTTTAAGAAATATTTTACGAAAGATTATTTATTTTATCCTTCTCTATAAAACTACTGCACACGCCTATTCCTACTCTACATAACCGCCTACATCGTTCTTAAGATTGATGTGGCTTATACAAGTTCTACAATAATTTACATGAAGCATATCAACTTATTCAGTACCAGCACCGCATTCATAAGTACTCGTGTAGAACTTCTATCTTATTTGGATTATCCTAACGTTTCCTACTGCTATAAGCGAAACGATTTTAGTAAGATCTAAAACGATCTATAAAGGAGATTGTGAATGAATTCATAGAACGTGCCGAGCAATATAATAAACTTTATGAACGTAATTTATCATAGTATGAGTAAAAAGTATTTAGTTTTTTTTAGAAAAATCCTTTTTGTCCTTAATGTTTTTTTTCCTTAAATGGGGTTGCCTTAAATAAAATTATTGACCCTCGAGCTTTGACGTTCGAAGAATTAAAATGACGATACTACCTAGGTCTATTATGCATTTTTTTTTAAAGATTAAAGTAGTAAACAAGATTGCAGTCCATCTGTATTGTCATAATTGATCACTTCTGCCCAAGATCACCTGTAAACAACTTCGTATAGAAGAAAGGTTCTATCTGAGGTCAATCACAGATGCGTTGATACTTCAGTATCAGATCATGACGTCGTATAAAAGAGTGCCGGCACCCACAAAGGAAACGCTTTTCCCTTGAAAAAGATGGGGCGGCGACACCTCCCCGGTTAAACCATACACTTTATACCACAATGTAATCAATTGCACTGTCATCCAAACCAAACACATTAACATTTTGATGAATTGCTTGAAGTTAACCTCAAGATTTGAAATTCAGTTACGAGATTAAACCCTCACAACGTAACTTATTTAACATAGATTATAAAACGTACCAAAAATCTGTCTGTATCTCTTTAACATAAATAAAACACAATAAGAATTTTAATCAGTCGTACACATACATCAGACTCGGATACGTAATAATTGAACGTTTCCCTGAAGTTCTAAAAAAAGAACCTTATACAGGGAGCAGCCGGGAATCAATCGATGAGACGTGCCTCGTAGTCTTAAAGATAGGGTACATAGATATAAAAGAGGAGCGATCTCCTCTTAATACTTATTAAGAAAGGACGTCACTCGAACGTGCGGTAAATAATCATTTTCCGGAGATCTTAACCTTAATAAAGACGAAATACTTGACGTCGCTTAATTTTTAACCTCCGACGCAAAAAGGGACGTCATAAGCTGGACGTACCGGCACTGTATTTTTATACGGTTTTATTTGTTGAAAAATGAAGTGATTGAGATTGTTTTCAGCTCGAATCAAAAATAACAGGATTATAGGTATAATAGGAGTAATGTAGCGATAGCTGGGCTTTGCTTAGAATGAGAAGAAACCCAGTTTCAAGGCCAAGAGTCAATAGCGCCATAAGTAAATTTATTAGTAGTGTCTTCACAGATTTCTGGTAACTTATGAAAATCTCTCATTTTGTATAATGAGCGTGTGAGGAGTCCACTTATAGATTTTTTTATCTTGTTATTAACAATAGCAAAGAGATAATAATTATGTTTGTTATAGGTATAACAATTTATTTCGCATGCCTTAATAATTCAAAATGTCTCCTAGCACATATACATATATATTTCTCTTTTATTTGGCCACCTGATGGCAAGTGGCCACCACCACCCATGGACATTTGTAATCAACTTCATACAGAACATAGATTCCATCTGAAGTCAACCACAGATGCGTTGCTATTCCCGACTATGATGGTCGCCTCATGTGAAAGTGTGCCGGCAACCATACCCTTCCATCGAAACGCAAGAAATGCTTCACGCCAGAAATAGGTGTGGCGGTGGTAACTGTCTATATACATAAATACTGACAATTTTTGCTCCTTAGCTGAAATAGTTATAAAACGCATGACTAAAATCGTGCAAACCTTATAATGGAGCAGTCTGGAATCAATCAACGGTGCCGCGTAGTATCTCGCAGATAACACACATCGATCGGGGATTGCTTTGTAGAACAGGAAATTAGTTTGAAAGTTGTGAGAGAATTCCCACTGACCAGCCTTGTTCTTTATGTAGTGGCAGACAATTTTGAATAAAGGTCTATAGTCAACCCATTACCATTAATGTCCCGCTGCTGGGCACGAGTCTTCAGAATGATGAATAGTTTAGGACTTCACCGACCTCCGAGAACTTTTTTTTCTAAAGAACTCTCGGGTGTGTAGGTTTCCTCACGATATTTTCCTTTACCGAACAGCAGTGATAATTAATTTCTAATACGCGCATTTTTTTGAAAGATCAGTGGTGTGTGTCTAAGTTTGAACCTTGGACCTCCCGATCGAGAGGGTAAGTTTCAACTATTAGGCTATCACTGGTCTACAATATACTGAATAAAGGTATTGTCTGTTAATTGTCTTTTTAGCACCCTTTTAACAGCTTATAGTATTTTCCAAATCAGTGCTGTCATGAAAATGAACAATTCATTCACTAATTATAAAATACGACACGAACAGACACCGCTGTAATAATACTTTTATGCAATTGATATCAGCGTATCAATTTATTTCCGTTAAACATAAAATCTAAGAAAATAATAAAAAAAAAACTATGAAACACGAAAATGTTCTTGAAGACAGTATGGAATGTTCTAAAACCTTTAAAAGGAACGCTCGTTACGATCAACAATTTCTAGAATAGCCTTTTTGTCTCGTACCTGGAACAGTTGCAAATCGCATGGCTGAAACTGAGCAAACCTTATAAAGGAGCAGTCTGGAATCAATCAACAGAACCGCGTAGTCTCTCACAGATAGCACACACATCGATCGGGGATCGCTTTGTACTACAGGAAATTAGTTTGCAAGTTGTGAGAGAATTCCCACTGACCGGCCATTGCAGTGGTGGGTAGCAGCAAACAATTCTCTAAACGATTTTAAATTAAAGTTATGTCTGTTATTTGTCTTTTAGTAAATTTATTGTATCCCAGTATATTGTAGAATTTTTCAAATATTTTTTTAAAATTTCAAACTATATTACACCCGCACGTTAATTTTATGTTATTAAAATGTGAATTGTCTTATAAACATGTTTTGTATCTTACCGGCAAACAGCTCCTTGAAAACTACAAAACTCTCCTTGACCATCGAATAAGTATATAATTATTTCTAACATTTTCGAAAAATCGTATATACTGAGATTCAAACGTCGAAGTACTAGCCAAAACACTAGACTGCGCAACGTATAATCATTGTCATTGTTAGTCAAAATAAAGAACATAATTTTATATCAATATCAATTATTATATTAATACGTGAAGCAAAAACTTGTGACGCATTTTTAACTAATATGCCGCGGAAGGATTAGTATGAAATTTTGCACGGTTATAGTGGACGTAGAGAAGAAGTGCAGAGTGTTAATATTTTTTCATATAATGCATATATCATACATAAAATCTACAAAAACACATTACACACACTACCGTGCATTTGTCACAAACAAATAATGTGTCTTTGTCAAAATACCCGATAATATTTTTAAATGCGGCTTAGCTAATTAACCTCTTTTTATATTTAACGGATGCGTTCAAAATACTTGAAAATTAATACATATTATTTGAATTTGAGAAATTACGGTCGAATTTCGACCGATGCGACGGGTGACTAGTCTTAATTACTCTATGAGATGAAGTATCAAACGCGGTGAGGAATTATATGGATGACCGTTAGTTTATGCGCTTTTCAGTATTTCAGAAAGCATGTGTTTTTTTTTTCATACAAATTGCATCACAATATTTTTTACGTACTATTTACTATTTCTCTCTAAGAGTCTGTCTGTTTGTTTCAACGCCTTAATCATTGGTCGTGGTAGCAAAGCAATTTCATATGGTGTTACAAGTCAAATCTCCGACGAATGTTAGTCACGCACTTGCGATCTTGCATATTGCAGGATATACGTGTTAAAGCGTCCACCAAATCGCACTTGGCCAGCGCGGTGGACTATGGCCTAAACTCTCTTATTCTGAGAGAAGACCCGTGCCCAGCAATGGGCCAATAAGAGGTTGATGAGAGAAGTGTAAAAGCAAAATTAAAGTCCCAGTACCTTACGTTATTACGGTTAAAACGGTTACCGTTAATATAAACTTTATAGGAAGGGTTTTTGACGGTCAAATAACATTTGACTTGGATTGCTCATTAACATGTACCTCTGTGAAACTTGAATACCAGTATGGTTCAACCAAATGGTACGATCGCAACACTTATTTTTAGCGAAAAGCAGTTCTGCGTATTGGTGGAAGGTGAATGCCGGCTAATTTACATACAAATCAATCATATTAGCCCTTAGGAGTGGATCTACCTGGTTTTATATGAAATTGAAGCTCGATGATGGTAGAGCCAGTGTAGTTCGACCGGGAAGTACCATCGCCACGCCTATTTCTAGCGTGAAGCATTTTTGGCGTTTCGATGGAAGGAATATAAAAGTGTGCCGGCAACCACACGCCGGCACACTTTTATATGAGGCGACCATCATAGTCCTCGGGAGTAGCAACGCATCTGTGATTGACTTCAGATGGAACCCATGTTCTGTATGAAGTTGATTACATGTCCACGAGCGGCAGTGACCACTTAACGTCAGGTGGACTGCATGCTAGTTTGCTACTTCAATCACATTAACATAGCTAAAAGCTCATAACGAGTCACCGATGATTAAACCCATACTTTTAACACACAATAGTGAGTAGTTTATTCCGACGGTTAGTACTTTTTCGGATACTTATTTAATTATTAATATCATGTACCTATAATAAATGTAATAGTAAAAAAGAGCAGTCCATCTGATGATCAGCGAACACTATCGCCCATGAATATTGTAATCTACCTCAGATTAGACTTGTCCGGCATGAAGTTTACCACAAATTGAACCTTTGTGGTTAACTTTAAATATATCGTCGTTATATTTTAAATATATTGAACGACAATTCCATTTTATATTATTCCATGAAGTAGCAAAAATTATTACATGGACATCTGTAAGCAACTTCATATAGAACATAGGTTCTATCTGAAACTAAACCCCGATGCGTTGCTACTCCCGAGTGTGCCGGCAACCACACCCTTCCATAGAAACGCAAAAGATGCTTTACGCTAGAAATAGGTGTGGCGGTGGTACGTCCTCGGTCGAACTGTATTTGTTCTAACACCTGGTAAATTTAATTTAAATAAATGTATTTGAAAATGTCGAGGAAGAGCTGCCGCGAGCAAATTTCAATTTGACGTGCATGGTTAGAAATGACGTGTGATACACCATTTACCCGGAAATATTCAATGCAAAACTTGCTATTCTATTTATTCAAAGTGGTAGTGGCGTCGCTGCACCATTTTTGTCACCACTAAAACCATAAATTCCGCCTTTTCGATGCCAAACCGTATTACTTCACGCGAAACCGAGTCGCTGCATTTTGTATGAGATTTTACGGCCGCAAATTACTATTTTGCAGGAAATGTAGTGACTGGTAAATTCAGTGCATTTAAATTGAGTATAATCGAAGCACTTATAGTACAGAACTGATGGTTTATCGTGAGTTACATTTCAGTTTATACTCCAATGCAGTTAGTGTAGTTACGTAGGTTTTAGTTGTAGGAAAAGCCAGTAGTGCGACTTAAGATGATTTGCAAGTAGAAGTGCAATGGTTCGACTAGAGAGGTATCACCGGCATCTACTTCATTGTCAAGCAGTTCATAAGTTTAAATGTGTTAGCGTTCTCAAAATATCGAAATTAATGTATTATACATGTACGGTAATATTTATATCAAAACTAATTTAAAGTATTTCAATAATAAAAACCTTAAAAAGAAAAATGAATAAGTTATCATGTGATGTCAATGGTGGGTGGTTGGAATTTTTTTTAAAAAGATAGTTGTAAATTAAGATTCTGATAAATAAATAATTGTGATGTGAGAATCTATATTATTGGCACTCTAAGAGGAATCCGTTTAACAATTAAAAGGTTGTGGATGCCGAATCTTAAATCGGAAGTGACTATGAGAGTCCTCACGCGTGATAATGTATCATTAATTGACTTCAGTTAGTACCCCAGTTCTATTTAGAGTTCATCACAGATCCGTAGACGCCAGTAACCACTTACTGTCAAGTAATCTATGTAACTGCATGCTCGTTTGCTACTCTTGTTTGAGATAATACAGGCCGAAACCAAATGTCAATAAAAATCGATCTGTTAAAAAATGTAAAATTGTTCGTTTCAGGACGGACCTTTTTGGATAAAGGTTGACATTCAGAATATGCACCTTTGTATTTTAAAAGTACCTATAGCTTATTAGAAATAGTATATTATCAATTGCTAACTAGTAGAAATAATAACAAGAAAATATGTAATTTTACACAATTATGTAGGGGCTACAATCCATGTCCACCAATTCGCACTTGGCCAGCGCAGTGGACTATAGCTTAAAACTCTCTCATTCTGAGAGAAGACCCGTGCCCAGCAGTGGGACAATAATTATGTAGATCATGGTTTAATCATTAATTATGATGTCATGTAAAATATCCCGATCTAAAACAGTAAGTGTAAGCGAATTAAAACTAAAAGAAAGTGGGTTAATGTGGTACGCTCTTAATAATAGGGTTAAAGCCGTAGCAAGGTGTTTATGGGTTGCAGCCAAATGATGGACTGCAGTACTCAGTCACTTGCGATGCAGTGACAGGCAGCGGCTGCCGTGACTCCGTGCCAGGTTGCACCACGCCTTCCAATCAACTTGTCCATTATAAAGAACTCAGAACTTTCCAGCTTGTGAAATATCCTTAGTGGAACATTTGCCGCAACGATATTGCAGTAATGTTCAAAGTTTTCGGTTGCCTCATTTGGTTTACAGTCCGCAAAAGGTAATATTTTAACATTCGTGCTCAATTTCCTAGTTTTCGTATAAATCGTACTGAATTATTAAACTTTAAGAAATTTATGTAAATGGAAACCCAAAGAATAAAACGTCTGATACAAATTGTTTAACGTTGAATATCGTAGAATGAGTGAGCGTGGCAATACCCACTTGCACAGTTTTTAGAGTTCCTTATCCAAAGGGAAAAAACGGATCCCTATTACTACACTGCCCTGTCCGAAATGCGTCTGTCTATCACCAGGTAGTATTTCTTGAATCCTAGTATCTAGACATTTATAATCTTCACAGATGGTGTATTTCTGTTGCCGTAATAATATGTACAGAACAAATAAAAACAGAATAAAATAAACATTATTTAAGAGGTTTTAACACAAATGTCAAACGTTTGAGATTATGGTACGGAACCGTTCGTACACGAGTGCGATTTGCACTTGGTTAGTTTTAATAATTATAACATCAAAACCCCAATTATAAATTGTTCTATATGTTACTAGCTGTCCCGACAAACGTTGTTTTGCCATATAAAAAATAAAAAAAAATGTTAAGGGTGGACAACCCTGAAGGGGTATGAAAAATAGATACTAGCCGATTCTCAGAACTACCCAATATGCATACCAAATTTCAGAGGAATCGGTCAAGCCGTTTCGGAGGTGTATGGAGATTAACATTGTGACACGAGAATTTTATATATAAGATATAATTGTTATGTATGGTCCTACTCACTTGCACTGTTTTTAAATGTTCAAGTATAGAACCTTTAAATTTATTAAATTTATTAACCTACTATAATTTACTTAAGATAAAAGCCGAGATCTACATATATATATATATATATGTATATATATGTCTGGTCGTTTGCTACTTCAAGTAACAATAAATAAATGTTACCATTTCCTAGCTTCACCCGTGCAGTAAGAGAATACGATTCATCGTCCCTGTAGTTCCGGGATCAGAATAGGGCCACGGCATCCCCTGCCTGTCGTAAGAGGCGACTAAATGGGGCTTCCGGGGTTGCAGGCGGCTAGAGTGGGAGCTCGAACCGTTCGGTCAGGCGATCCCGGGAAGGACGGCGGTATATGTGGTCGCATACCGTCGTAAAGACAAGACGGAGCGTTGGGCCCAGCCACCCATCTGGGAGGACCCCGATGGAGCAACGCGCTAAGAGGATTCCGGTTGCGATCGGACCGAGTACCCGGAGTCCTCTTTATAGCGCCGAGGACGGCCACCGGGGGGGTTTTAGTGCGGTAAAAATCCCACATAACCCTGCGTCGCTCCCACGGCGTCGGGTACCTTTTGAAGGTTTCCCCCTCGAGAACAAAAAAAATAAATAAGAAAACATTTGTCTTATATTGGTACATGTGAGTCACGGTTTATATGTTTTTTCTTCGATTGTTCAGGTGAAACCTATTGACATTATACATGTTTGTAGCATAAAACATATTTCCATTTTCATCGAAGTTCTGATCATAAGACCACACTAATTATACTATTCTAAAAGTATACATATATTTATTCATATCATGTTGTTTCATCAGATAAATTTGAACGTACATATTATTATAATTATGTAGTTAAGAAACTATGAACTTGAATGTAAAATATATCTACATTATTCTCTCATCAACCCATTATTGTCCCACTGCTGGGCACGGGTCTTCTCTCAGAATGAGAGAGTTTAGGCCATAGTCTACCGCGCTGACCAAGAGCGAATTGGTAAACTTCACATACCTACATCCGAGAGCTTTATTTTTTTTTTTAACTCTCGGGTTACACACCTTTTTTTTGACGAACTTTTGGGTGTGTAGGTTTCCTCACGATGTTTTCCTTCACAGAAAAGCAGTGATAATTAATTTCTAAAAAGCACATGAATCAGTGATGTGTGCCTGGTTTTGAACCTCAGACCTCCCGATTGAGATGGCAAGTTACAACCATGAGGATCACTGTTACACAATAATATGAACTCAAAACAAACTAACAATTTTATATTTAACTCGTATTATCTGTATCCTAATAGGTATTTCAAATTTTTTTTTCAATTAAAACTTTATTATCGTAAAACATATTTTCGCTATACTCAAACGACAATTAGGCGTCATTTTGGCACTTACAATTTGCGCAGGTTTTATTTTCATTCACAGCTTTAGAGAGCCTCTCGATCTTTAACGGGTCTTCAAAGCACCAGGTAGCGTACGAATGACACTTGTTGCGCCCTATTATATCCCTTGAACGATGATTCTGGTGTCTACTCTTTCCCCATTACGCAGCGCTGTTTACAAACCGATTAAAATATTATGCCCTGTGCTCCACGATTTTAGCCGCATTAAAATTGTAACAACTAAACTGCAATTACTTTTTATAGAACAGACAGATGTTAATGAAATAAATAATAGTTAAAAAAAAATAAAAAACACACTTTTTATAGAAAACCGAACTAAAAAATAGAAAATAAATTTAAATGAATTTAAATTAAGAAAATAGTGTTAAAAATTTCAATGAATATAAATTAATAATAGTGTGAATAAAAAAAATATTTAAAAAAAAGCTTAAAATATACCTAATCCTTGTTCTGTATAAAATTCGCTGTGATGTCCATGGGCGGCAGTGACCACTTACCATTAGCTGGACTCCACTCTCGTACGCTGCTTGGATCGTAAGAAAAATTGACGCAGCCATTTTGACACATTAATTATTTAATTTAAAACTCATATCCGCGTTTATTGATTACTAGCTGAACCGGCCAACTTCGTTCCGCCTAAGAGTCAAAAATATAAAATTATTAGTGTTCCCCCACTATATTATGCATGTGTTATACATAAAAACATTCCTCTCGAATCATTATCTATTAAACTGAATTAAAATCCGTACTATTAAAAAACTGCATTAAAAACCGTAGCGTAGTTTTAAACATCTAAGTATACATAGGGACAGACAGCGCGAAGCGACTTTGTTTTGTACTATGTAGTGATTTTAATAATATCAATATTAAATAAACTGTACTGGCCTGCAGAAGATTAATTTCAAATCGAAGCTACAACAACAAAGCTCCAATTCAGTGCATAATGCTTTTTTAATTGGAGTTGTTTGTTTAGTTTTATACAGGCTCTATTTAATTACATTTACAAATACTACTCGAAGGGCAGTGGAATGGGACGTGATGAAACTGCAACAAGGTTAATGATTTCTGACACGAACTTAACAGTTTCAATATATTGATTTTATTGGTGGTTGGAGCGAATGAATGGAATTGGAACTCATTTATTTCAAACCAATGCGATCATTAAAATAATAAATCTTAAACCACTTTGTATGCAAAACTGTCAATACCATGATAAATTATTATGAACTCCATTTATATAAAAGGCGGGTACAGCCCTTTTGAATAGGTTTTATAATAGGGTCTTAAAATCAGGGACTCTGAAGTTTAAACCACGCATGTTTCCCGAGGCTCGTACGTCTGATTTTTCAATTTCTAATAGGTATTAACAAATAATAGTCAAAGAAAACACATAATCACGAAGGTATATTTATTACTTATAGATTGCACTAAAGTACCGGTTTATTTACTAGCTTGCGTCGCATATCCAAACGGAAAATTAAAAAAAAAACTTACTTTCTTGATTAAAATAGATTTAACGGCACGTCATATGTAAAAATATCTACCCTCCTTCCAACGCAGTTGTATTCACAAATTTTTAAAAAAGTTCAAAAAGTCCATCAATCCGTTAATTGCTAGTGTGATAATGGCCTTACACTCCATTATTTAAAAAAAAGGTTAAAAACATCCATATCCATTCATGCTAAAAGTAAAGTCCAAAGTAATCGACTTTGCGACACTTTGCGACGACGCTTAAAAAAATATGTGTACAATTTTAATTCCACCCCATCTATGTATATATAAAAAAAAATATTTATTTGTACATGACTGATTGCACATGTCAGACCGTAAAGGCTTCGTTTTATATAATCTACTTCTATTTCATTAAACATTGGCTAATGCAGCTTGCCCTCTCCCTCTCTTCCTTATTGTCAGTAATAAAACAATTGCATTGTATCCCTTGTATGAATTATTATAAAACTATCTGTACCCTGCGCGCGTTGCTAGGCTATCACAAAAAAAATACACCAGAAATCTTCGCGACCTCATGAATAACAACTTTGCTAAAGATCATGATCAAATGAATAGTTTCCGATTCTATAGAGAACGTACAGACAAACATTCATTTATATATATAAGAAGATATACAACATTTGTTTATTTATATTTAGACTAGTATTATAACCTATATTAGAACAATACAATAATACTACTAGAAAGAATAACATTAGAGACTACTTCCAGTACGGCTTCACTCAACTGAATATAAAATTAATGACTTCAGCGAATACTATTTTCCGATACAAAAATTTAATATTTATTCTACTGCTTTCGAAACTATTCGAGGCAGTTGTGAAAGTTGGATGAAACTATAATTTATAAAATGAAGAAATTGAATCGGATTGAATGAATTGTAAATGAATGTTAGTATGATGTTGAGACTTCATTCTGCGAAGTTTTATTGCCTCCACCGCGCTGCACTTGAGCTCGTGAAATGCCATAGTTCGGTGCATTCATAATAAATTAACACAAATATTACTTTTAATGGAGAAAGTTGCGAATAATTCGCAGCCCAGAAGGAAAAACCTCAAACGATATTATGGATTGGGAAGAGCACTTTAAACTTTCTCTTCGCTATTTATTGGATGTCACTACAAAAGTAAATTGATTAATGTTCTCAAACTTCTGGCTATTGGACATTATTGAAGTATTGATGATGGCCTACTAATTGATACTTGGACTCAATTTGGGTTTTTTGTTATCTAATTAAAGTAGCAAACGGGCATGCAGTCCACCTGATGGTAAGTGTTCATTGCCGCCCACGGACATCTGTAAGCAACTTCAAACAGAACGTGGGTTCTATCTGAAGTCAATCACAGATGCGATGTTACTTCAGAGGACTAAGATGGTCGCCTCATAACAAAGTGTGCCGGCAACCACACCTTTCCATCGAAACACAAGAAATGCTTCACGCTAGAAATAGGTGTGGCGGTGGTACTTCTCCGGTCGAACTACACTGGTTCTACCATCTGATAAATCAGACGGTATCGGAGATTCAAGATTTGTACGTCTATGTTTCAATTTGTGAGCGCATTGGAAATTATGATTGATTATGATTTGGTATAATTTCGAACTTTTCTTTATATGTACTTGAGAGTTCTTTAAATATATATCTCAATTATATATGTGTAAAGTTTATTACTTCGCAGTTGGCTAGTGCATTGGACTTTGGCATAAAAACTCTTACTTTGAGAACCTCTCACCCCTTCTCCCGGCATTGGGTCTTTTGGGTAGACAAAGCATTGAGTATCGATTGGCCTGTCAAAAGGCTGTCAAAGTCCGGAAATCGAGGCTCCTATCATATATGACGTTAATGAAAAGTCGATATCGTAATCGCTAATCGAAACACGATGATTGACGTTTGAATCGATAGAACGTAAATCTCGGCGTGATTCTATTGTTTTCAATTTATATCAAATGAATATCAATGCTTTTCATTAAATGAATTTCTACCTACTGTCTGTTTTTCGATCCGTATAACGCATTTTAATTATCTAATCCTATATTAAATGTAACAAAAGTTAAATACATTTATTGAAAGCAGATTGTATTAATAAACTGTTTCTATATCCAAGGTATGAAAGTAGATAATGGTGATTATCATCTATAAAGATGAGTTTGCCCTAAAACTTCAGAGATTTCGTCAGAAACGTCAGATTTGATGCAACAAAATTTATATACCTTTACTTAATTTTGTATTTGTTTTAGTATGATCGAAGCGTAAATTTCTAATGTAAATGGTGAACAAATCCATCAAATGAGTAATGACAATTCTACAGATGGCTACTTAGCTTACTTAGGTGGCATGTGGAAGCTGGTACTCCTACACCTTCGAAATTGCCTGGAATGAGAGAAAATGGAATAAATAACACGGCTATAATTAGCAAATACCCTAAGCCCTGTCGCTAACAGCGTTTTGCAAATTATGTAAGGCAATTAACAGAGTCGAACCGAATTGCCTCTACCGACGTCGTGTTTCTGAAAGGGCCTGTAAGTAGCCTAATTGAAATTGTTTAGTGTACATTAATTTCATATATGTACTGTGCTGGTTATGGTACATGGTCTTACCTATTTAGTAACAATTTATAAGTATAAGAGAGCTAAAAGGCGGCTACAGTGTTCCAAGGTCGATTATAACAGGTTCATGTATTAAATTTAAAAAAAAAATGTTTGATTTGTATAATATCGCTAGTAATGATATGGTCTTATAGAGGCAATAATACAAAGAAAAAATAACAATCATTTAAGACTTTTAACTCAAATATTTTCCTATGTCCTGTTCTAACAACATTTACTAAACCATTTACGATTAGTATTAAAGTATAGAAAAGGGCTATGAAAGTCATCTATCCATAAAAAATTGTAACTATATCCATACGAAACAAAGCGTAAAGGTAAAGTTATTTTTAACAGACCCAAGTTATAAATGACACTAGCTGTACCCTGCGCGCGTTGCTACGCCATCAAAAAAAAATACACCAGAAACTTTCGCGAGTTCATGAATTACAACTTTACTAAAGATCATCACATAATCAAATGAATAGTTTACGATTCTGTAGAAGATATACAAACTTTCATTTTAGATATAGCAAAAGCATATTTCCGCCCCGGGCAAACTATGTCCCGTTCAAATAGGCATCTAATATAAAATTCTGTTCTTTGTCTCGAAATATGTATGCTTAACATAAATATTAATAAGATATATTAATTATACAACATTACCATTTATATAAAATATCCCACAGTTATTGTTTTAAATTACCTGATGAAGACATCATTACTTCGGTAAAATTCATTGTAAGCAGTAATATTTGTAACACTTATTATACGAGTAACTAAATATAATCTTTCTGCTCTCCATCTCTCCATGAATTTTAAACCGTGTAAAATCTCACACTACACCGAGCATGCAATATTCGCAAAGGTACAATAATTTTTCGCTTCGCGTATTATAGATTCTACTTCAGTATCGGCACAATCGTCACGATAGGAGTATAATTTATAAGATGCTCTTTGAACTGTCACATAAAAAGTTTTATTGCGCTATTTTTATCGATTTACGCTGCTAAGTACAGTTTTATTGGGCCTTAAGTAGCGAGTGTCTGGTAATCGTTTTCGGAGCCTTCGCGTAGTAACTTCACAACGGTGAAGCCACTTGAAAAGTTAAGTTTTTAGGCGGAATAACTCTGTATGATTCGACTCCAGGGGCACCCCCTTCCCACCTATTTTTGCCTGAAAACAGCACTGGAAAGCGCTATTATACTCAGGATGTCTATGTCTCTCCAGGCGAGGCGTAGCGGCGGCGGTGGCGAGGTACGAGGTGCTCTTAGGGGTGGTAATATCTGTCCCTGTAGTTCTGGGGCCAAAATAAATCCCCTGCCTGTCGTAAGAGGCGACTAAAAGGGGCTTCCGGCGAGAAGAGTGGGAGCTCGAACCGTCCGGCCAAGATTTTAGATTAGTATAAATAGTTATGATGATGAAGATGATAAATAGTTATGATGATTATGAGCATGTGTGGTCGCATGCCGCCGTAAAGACCAAAAGGTGCGGTAAGCGTTTTACGCCCACCAGGGAAGAGCCCGAAAAGGGCATCGCGCTCAGAGGATTCCGGCATTGTTCCGTTTGAGATCACGGATTCCTCCAAGCGGTGCTGAGGACGGCCACCGAGGGGGTTTTACTGCGGTAAGAAGCCCACATAACCCGCGTCGCTCCCACGATGTCGGGTACCTTTTGAGGTTTCCCCCTCGTAAACGAAAAAAAAGGGGGTGGTAATATTGTGATCATGTTCAGGCGCGACTATACTTATCTGGGGTTGAAAACCGAGGGCCGGCAGTGGCCATTCAGCATGAACTTAGTGAATGCCCGTTTGCATGTTCTGTGTTATACAAAAAAACTATGTGAGACAGTTTTATGACAGAGCACTTAACCTATAGTTTGTAAAACAACAGAGTTCATATGGTATTGGATAATAACAAGTTTATTATGAATTTAAGATTAAATCTCGTCAAGTCTCGACGGAGAGGAATTAGTCTGAAGGAGATCCTTGCATCCCGTGTTATTCATGAGATGTTTGGAAGTAGTAGAAGCCTTTACTTAACAAACTGCGTAAAGATACTGAAAATAAATAATATATAGTGTTTAAATATTAATTATAAGTGGAAAATCGATATGTAAAGTGTTTATATACGGGTTAACGGTTACTCTAGTCGAATTGTTATATTTAAACTTATCATAAATATGTATTTTTTCATATACCTACATTTTTTCATAAATAATGTAACGTAAATATATAATTAATAGTGATAAATTGAAGCGGTCACCATACAGATCCGATAAACGACTTGGATCATCATAACATGATTACACGCAATAGTTTCCAAGTTCCATTCCCGGAGAGACAGATATTTAAATGATGAATTTAGATTTCTGTTCTGATTCTGGCATAAAGAAAATATAACGATATCATTTTGGAATGTTTCTTTTTATCTGACTGAAGTAGCAAACGAGCATAAAGTCCACCTGATGGTAAGTAGTCACTGCCGCTCATGGACATATGTAGGTAATCAACTCATATAGAAAATGGGTTCATATCTGAAGTCAATCACAGATGTGTTGCTACTCCCGAGGACTTTGATGGTCGCGTCATATAAAAGTGTACCGACAACCACACCCTTCTATCGAAACGCAAGAAATGCTTCACGCTAGAAATAGGTGTGGCGGTGGTACTTCCCCGGTCGACCTACACTGGTTCTACCATCTTGTTTATACGTTAAAAACATTTTTTCAACAAATCTTATGGACAGGAATATATAAACGTAAGTTAATGGAAAAGAAAATCAGCTTACAAAAATGCAACTGAAAATACCATTCCATTTAAACTAATAACGTTGCATCTGCAACTAGCGATTATTCAAATCCATTTAGAACGGGAAATATAAATTACCCAGCAAATTATTCAAAAACACGTATAATGTCATCGTTGGCGGTCTGCAATCTACGATTCCGTTTTTGTTCCTATCTGCATACATTTGAATATCATCCGGAGTTCCACCACATCCGCGCAAAAACTATTGATTCAACTAACATGAAATTGGACAGCTAAACGTGCACGTTGCAAAATCCAGCTCGTTTCTACTTCGCTTTCAGTGTAGTCTACCGTGATTTCAATATTTCTTTGTTTGTGCTATAGTTTTTACATTTATATGTTGGTCTTACTAGTTTTTATAAGATTGAAGTAGCAAACGAGCATGCAGTCCCCCTGATGGTAAGTGGTCACTGCCGCCCGAGGACATCTGAAAGCAACTTCATATATAACTTGGTATCAATCTGAAGTCAATCACAGATGTGTTGCCACTTCCGAGGACTAAGATGGTCGCCTCATATAAAAGTGTGCCGGCAACCACCCTTCCATCGAAATGCAAGAACTGCTACACGCTAGAAGTAAGTGTGGCGGTGGTACTTCTTCGATCCAACTACCTATTTACTTTTTTGTTTACGAGGGGAAAACCTTCAAAAGGTACCCGACGCCGTGGGAGCGACGGGGTTAATGTGAGATTCTTACCGCACTAAAACCTCCCTCGATGACCGACTTCAGTGCTGGGTGGAGGACGCCGGGATCTCCAACGGAACACAACCAGAGTCCTCCGAGCGCGATGACCCTTTCGGGCTCTTCCTTGGTGGCTGTAAAACGCTCACGGCTTGACAGGTGGCATGGTAGAAATCGGCTTGATGCCGAGTCAGAATTAACGTTAAAATCGTCCAAAATTATTCCTAGCTAGCAAATGATAATATTGATTCTTGCATCTTTGCAATCCTTTTATAGACGGATATAGACGGAGGAAAGTTATATTTCCTCAAAATACACGGGAAGCCAATATACTTAATTTAATTTAAGGTACATTACGTTATGGAAAACTCATTATATTATCATTTTGTAAGGTTTATTTACGTGCTTTTAGGATTCTTTATTATAGATATAATTTTTGAACAAAAGCATACAGAAACATACTTAGTAATAGCAAACCGTTGTTGAACCAATTTAGTATTCATATAATAATCCTTTGACGACCGTGACATACTCAAGATGGTACTATAGATATCGTTGGAATAGACGTGCCTACTACGCAATATACGGGATCAAAAAGAAGCAACTATACTTTACATTGTTGTAAATGTATTTTATAAGATTGAAGTAGCAATCGAGCATGTCTACTTATACTTGAGGTCAATTACTGGTACTTTACCACTCCTGAAAAGCATGCTGTACTCTTAGTGCGAGTTTATTAAATTCCTCGAATCATACATTGCAGGCTTAGGTTTCTGTTTTCTACTATAACCTGCATAGGTATAGGTACTTTGTTAGTTTGGCTAAAACGTTAATAATTATAGGATACCTTGTAAACTAGGTGGTGGGTTGACGACCCGCGTGGCGCAGCGGTTACCATACCGGTCTGACACGCAGTGGGTCCCGGGTTCGATTCCCGGCCAGACAGGTATCTGAATGACGAGTTTAGATTCTTGTTCTGGGTCTAGGTGTTTCTGTATTCGTCTTTGTGTGTGTCCATGGCACCCACGACACAGGAGAAAATCCCACTGTGGGGCTATGCGTGTAGAAAGCGTATGAGTGTAGAAAGAACGAGTGAAGTTATACCAGCGAGGTCCCACCTTCACAGTCATTTCTAGCGTGAAGCAATCCTTGCGTTTCGATGGAAGGATGTGATTGCAGGCACACCTTTATATGAGGCGACCGTCATAGCCCTCGAGAATGGCAACGCATCGCTGATTGACATTAGATAGACACCATGTCCATGGACGACAGTGGCCACTTACCATCAGATGGACTGCATGCTCGTTTCTTACTTCAATCTTATAAAAAAATAAACTCCTTCCAAGGGCACTGCGGAAGACACCCGAAGGAGGGCAGTTGACCTTGCCAAAATATTTCAATAGCTAGCGACGCTCATGACACAAAGATTTATAACAAACAAAGATGTACCTTACATCTCTGCTTATCCTAACGTAAAGCAAATAAAATAATAAACTGAATTCAAACAACAATCGTTTCAACGTTGAGACCAATTGAGCGCTTGTTTACAGCTTTGCCGAAACGCTGTGTAGCTCGAAAAATGCTGTTCCCAAATCCCGGATTACTCTGTGCACGAAATGCAAAAAGTTACAAAGTTCTAATTTTAGCTTTATCAATTTTAGCTTTGTACTATTTTAAAATTCTATTTGAAAATGAAAACTACAATATACTATTTTGTGAGAACGCTGTCCTGTCGTTGTACATTAATCCATCTTCCGCGAAAAGAAATCCATCACAAATCAATACTTAGGAATCGATTTCCTTACATCATCATGGAATTCCATCCAGTAATCTGGTTTTTAATCCAAATTTCTATAGTCAACGTCGTCTTTGTAACGGTCCCGTTTTTTTATCTTAAATTATTTTTATGTTCATGCTTGAGATTATGTTGTCAGTTAGGTTCGATAAAAATAGTTAGCGCTGGAAGGAAGCCAGGTATCCGGTGGCACCATTGTGGCAGCGTCGAACACACGGCGCAGAACACACTGTCTGGAGAGGAGTGTCCTACTAGAGACATGTAGCGCTGTATACTAGTCGCTGCAGTTAGACCAGAATCTCTCTCCCAGCAAAACTAAGAGAGAGAACGACTGGTCTTGGAAAACGATGATATTCTTCTGCCATGATGTCATCTCGCAGAAGGAAGCTACGAAGAGGGATAGAGAAAAAAATCTCAGACGTCTCTATCCGCAGCTGGAAAACCGGGCGTAAGGGAAAGGTGCCCCACGCCCCCTACCCGCCCCCATAAAGGAGGCGTTAGGACAAGGGGGTGTCCTATTGTAACAAGCTTGAAGTGGCGCAAATGGTATTCCCGCACGAACCCCAGGGAAGATGGGATGGAGAAACTCTAGCTCCATCCCACCCATAAATGGGCCCGAACGCATTGGGTCTGCGTATTATATACACTGTCATAGTTATTTATATATTTATTATAATTCGCTTAATTTTATTCGCTAAATTATATTCATTCTTGTATCACATTAGCTGTCGCAACATTCTATTATTACGTTATTACAAATAGCTCGGTTAGCGTGGTTATTAAAATTCCCGAAAATGATACGAAGTCTCGCGTTCTGATCTAATTTAAACACTAGACACGCTAGTAGAACGCTAATTTAATGTAGTCTGAATATCATAAATGTGAGATAAAATGAAAATAAAGCAATAGCGTGAAAATTATGTCACATCCACCATTATACGCTTCATTTACCGAAAGGTCATGCTCATAATGTAGAAGCGAGGCTCCGAGATTGTTTTATGCCAGGAATTCATTAAAAATGCACACTCGCGTCTCACTTGTCCGCTCCCTACACCGCCACTCCGTTCCTGCTGTTAGACTCCTTTAACTTTGTAAGTGCTTCTTGGGTTATGTAATTTCCAATTAGGTGTAGATAGTTTTTGTGTCTTTTTAACAACCGAACGCGATTGTATTGTCAAATGAGTAAAAATTCCACCGTAGAGTATGGTAAGGGTATAAATGCATCTGTAGCCACAAATGCTTTATTACCCTAGAGGTCTAAGTTGAGCGCTTTGTGTTTCTCACGCATCTAAAACCTGAGCTAACACAACTGTTATAATATAATTTAATTATAGCAGAAGTTAAGCATTAAAATTCAAAAGGATTCCACCATTTTTAGGGTAGGTATATGTGTCTTCCCGTTATATGAAAGAAATGTATTTTTGTTCTGATGCACTACATCTATGCTAAGTCTCTTCCTATATTAAGACTAATTAACACATCTATGTAGAATATAAAAAGTTACCTTTTTTATATTCACTAGTCACCCGTAGCATCGGCCGAAATTCGACCGTAATTTAAATTAAAAATCAAATGTCATCTGACATTCTTGACGTTGTGTCTTTTCATTTTCATTTACTAAGTACATATGTGTTTGTGACAAATGCAAGGCAGTGTGTGTAATGTGTTTTTAGTTGATTTTATGTATGAAAAATGCATTATTTGAAAAAAAATATTAACATTCTGCACTCCTTCTCTACGTCCACTATAACCGTGCAAAATTTCATACTAATCCGTCCGCGGCATATTACTTAAAAATCCGTCACAAATTTTTGCTTCACGTATTAATTTATATAAAATATATTAACATTATAATATGAAAATTATAAGCCTGTGCCAGGAGTTCATTAAAAATGCACTCTTTTCACACTTATCCGCTCACACCGCACCACTCCGCTCCTGCTGTCAGACTTTATTAATAAGATATGTATAATCCCCGATTGTGAAACCCGGATTGTGATATACGAGGAAACCCGTAGCCAATGAGTTAATCCTTTTCAAAATACCTCCCATTGCTCTGGCAATAATACTTGGAAATAAACTCAAACAGCGGATCATATTATATTGGAAATGGTTAAAAATAGAGTCACGAGACGTAAGCATCTTCAAGAAGGAAGGATTTCTTATTAAGTTCTAACTTGACATTAAAGCTTTGCAACGTGCTTCCCTGGTATAATAACGTTCGTAAATAATATGAAAAATTAATTAAACTTTAATTTAGAATGTAATCTGGGGTTAATTATAGAGGTCCATGGGCGGCAGTGGCCCTTGATATCAAGAAGATTGCATGCTCGTTAACTGTTCGGATTTCCCAAACATTTTGTAATAGTTGTGTCATATTATTTATTACGAGAAAGCCAAGTAGGTTCTAATTTTCTTACTTCTTAGCATTGTTGGGAACTTAAGGGGATAAAATTTTAACTATTATTAGTCGCAAATAAAAACTTGCAAAAATAAAGGTAGACGAAACTACGAGAAATGTTACTTATGATTATACGATTATATTATGACATACAAACATAAAATACAGGAAAGGAGATTTCATCTCTTAATTAAATCTATCATAAATAGCATTAAACGGTACCCGGTACTTCGCGAATGATCGTTTAATTGACCTTTATTTAGGCATGAGGGGTCTTTTGAAATTGTTGTACACTTCCGTCCTTTGAGCTGCCCACAGGAAGGGTTTATAATGTGATACCCGAAAGTCGTCACATTTGTTAGAACATACATTTAACTCGAAGTTCAAATTGATTAAACCCAACATGTGTTTGACGTAGGTAGAATTTAATATGTTTCATTTTACCTTTTATTGATTGCTTCCTACGCTGATAATGCCAAAATAGGATTCGACGCGTCATTGGTGTGAAGCATATAAAATAAAAGTAATACTCAAACCATTTTCCGTGATAATGTGAGGCCAAATTGCACATAGTTAGGCACTTATTTTAGGTTCAAATCTTAGGCATGCAGTTCTAATTAACAATTAATTTTAATGTTATGAACGTGTTAGATCAATTATATGTACTTATAAGTCGTAATAACAAAGGAAAATATGGTAAGAAAACATGATGATGGTCAACCAGTGCGAAGCGAAGATGGTGATGGTGCAGAGCGAAGATGCTCAAACATGATGATGGTATGTGGTCACCACTACCAATGGACATTCCACCAGCTGAAAATAGAACACGGGTTCTGCTTGGAGTCTATCACAAATACAATGCCAGTCCTAAGGGCAACAGAGGGTCAATAGTTGGTTGAAGATGATAACAATTTAGCGCATGTATCCGATACCAAATAAAAAAAATCCGGATATGGCATACATTTTCTTAAGGGTCCAAATATTATTTACTTACGCACGATGGAATACGGTTAAAAAGATAAGCAAAAAGAGCAAACATTTTCTGTCTAGCGTCGTCGTCCGTTTATAAAATTAGGCTGATCCTGAAGTATCTTATCATTTCACGAAATTGCGCAATTTCATAAAATGACCTATTGTTATAGTCTATATCATGATATGACCAAACAAAAGGCACACTAGAGATTGGCGCACTAAAGAAAACCTGGATAAGATCGAAAATCAGTGTTCATAAACGTAGTCGTTTATGAACACTGATTTTCGATCTTGCTACTTAGACAGACTTAAAATTATTGGATAGTAAAATTATGGAGTGTTTAAATTCGGACACAATGTTCATATGAACAAGCACTAAACGAGGATGGGACGTTTTATAGCAGTAGTACCTGGATGACCGAGCTTTGCTCGGTGTTTTTGTTTACTAAGAGTACATCATGTTTTTTTGGAATTATATTTTTTTATAACTATGCTAATTCCTTACTGATGATCATATGAATAATATATTTTGATCTTATCGACATTATAATAATAAAAAATAATAACAACAATAAAATAATAATAATATAATAATAATATAAATAGTAATAAGATAATACAGAACTCTCGTTTAAATGGATTAAAAAGCAGCAAATATCTCCAACTACAGAATCGTCAGTATTCGCCATACAGGATCAATGTATAATGACACGCCAACATAGACGGGACATATTGAAAGAACCAATATATCCCGTCTATGTTACAATCTAAGAAATTAGCAGGAAATTATTATGTAAAACGGCACAATAATCTTGTGCAGTACGTCTACTGGTGTTTAGCTAGAAAGCATAAAATAGAAGTATCTAGCCTTTGGTGGAAGGAAATGATCACACAGTCCCAAGTGAAAGAGAATGAGACTGCTAAAATTCTTTGCGAGATGCCAGTTCAAACCAATGTCACTATTACACACAATAGACCAGATTTAATGCATATAGACAAAACTAATAACCGAACCTACTTAATAGACGTATCTGTACCATCCGAATATAATATAGGACCTAAAGAAATCGAAAAATTGAGTAAATACCACGTTCCCAAAAATGAAATTAGCCGTTCGTGGAAAACGCAAACGGCAATCATCCCAATAATTATTGGTGCAACTGTACATACATACATACATTCATCAACTATAATCAGTAAAGTGCTAGGAGATACTGTCTTCCCCCTCGAAGGGATCTCCACCTTGTCGTCGCTCTGGATGCATCCGAGGGGGCTGTGGAGGTCGGTGTTTTCTGGCCTCTGCAGCCAGGAGAGGTCGCGGGAGGAGCGGTGTCTCGGTGTGTCGTTGCCGTACACCCTGTCTCCCGCGACCGAGCGGGGGCGCACTGTCAGATGCGTTGGCGGTGGGGCCGCAGAGGAAGAGGAAATGTGGTGTGTCGTTGCCGTCCTCTCTGTCCTTTGCGGCCGTTTGGTGTGGGAGGTCGATGCCTGTAGGGATGCCTTGCGGGTGTCGGCTTGCCATGCCCACGGCCCCTGGGTGGCGGTCTCGGGGTTGGAGCGTCGCCCTGCGGATGGGGGCTTTGGAGGTAAGGCGCGCCTTTGTGTTTTCTGGCGCGCCTTGCTGTTGGAGGGGAGCTTTATGCTCCACGCGGGGAGGGGCTGCAGGAGCGGCCGAGCACCGGCGGGTTCGCGAATGACTGCGAAAGCTTATCCGTGTTCCCGCCGTACGGTGCGAGGAGAAAACACAGTCGGGGTTTAGCCGGTATGAGTTTGGCATAACCCAGCTGCCATCCCGGGTGGCTGGGCATCCATGAGGATTGCCTACTTAAAAAAAACGGGAGATACTGTCTTTGTAAACAACACACAAAAAGATACGCAGAACACAGAGTAACTAACACATACAGGGCAAGAAACAAACATACAGAATAAATCAGAACAATTATTTACAAGCACAACAGATTCAATCATTCCACATCCAACAAATACAGGAGAATTTAATTGCAATGCGCCGCCGGAGAAATGTAAGAAGAAGAGATAGATTAAAGTTAGCCTGTATATTATTATATATATTACATCCTATAATTTTATAGTTTATTTACTCTATATAATACTTAATTAGTAGCGGGAACATAGATACCTTTTTTCTTGTGGGTAACGGCAGCCGTGAAGGTGAATATCACAATTTACTAATATAAAATAAAATATAATAATAAAACAAAAATACCAAAAAAGAACTAAAAAGAAAACAAAATTAGAGTTTAAAAATAGAAAATAGAACTAAAAATAAAAAATAAAACTAACAAAATAAAACTCGAAAAAAAAAAAAAAAAAAAAAAAAGAAACATTCGGACCGAGATTTGAACCCCGCCTTTCTGCGGTCCGATTTCCCAACCGAGCTATTCTAACTTCGTAAACGGTGACAAAATTTCTCATCGTATTCGGTCTCTTCGATCTTCGATCTTTCGAACACACGGACAAAACGACATTTTCTGAAAATGAAACTTTGCTAGATCGATTTATCGCCCCCTAAACCCCCTAAATACGAAATTTCAAGAAAATCGTTGGAGCCGTTTCCGAGATCGTTGATATATATATATATATATATATATACAAGAATTGCTCGTTTAAAGGTATTAGATATTGTGTACGCTTACGAAGGCGTGGATGACCACTGATCACTAATATACCTATATAATTATTTTAATCAATTAATTTTCTAAAAACTCTATAAATAAGATGGCTTAGATATACCAGAAACATACCAGAAACCTGAACCAGAAACGGAGTTAGTCCTGTGACTAAGATGTTCGGATTACTCGTGTAAGTCGTATTTTTATACTGGTATAAATGCTATTCTATCTGAAGTGAACATAAGCGTTGCTCCCTGAAGACCAACGAAACAGACCCTGAAGACTGAAGGGCAAGTACTGATTCCTGCTATAAATAGACGAGGCAATGTAACCTCACTCACACACCCTCTCCTTTCAAATCTAATATTAACTCAATGACTATCAAGTAAAACAATTCCTCAATGCCATAAAGTAAATATTAAGAATTATTTTATTACTTTTTAATTTGATATGCTTTAAAAGCGTTTTTTTTATATATTACTTGACCACAACAATTAGGCGCATAAAACAAAAGTGGTTCAATACCCCGCATCTCGCTTCTTAGACTATTCGTGGAGGAGAAAGGACTCTTACATTCAAAATATGCAATTTTTTTAACAAGAGAAGAGTATTAGGCTCAGTACTCCTGTCTCCAAAGTCGAAAATCGAATGCGTGCTGCAACAGGCATCAGTCTCTTACACAAATAAAATAAAAACTTTTTAACAAAAAATATCTACCGACTTCCATGTCACAAAAAAGTAAAAAATAATTTAAATATATTTTGGTCTAGAACATACTCAGTACTTAGTACATAGTCCTGAAGTCGGTGCTCGACATATTTCGCTGGACGACGGTAACTACGTCCTATATGAGCACCGACTTCAGAACTATGTACAGTCAGCAGCATATAGTTAGTGGCGTTCAAAGTGTCCATATTGTTAGATACAATCAAAGTGTTCATTAATATCGGCACAACCTACGTGTTCTAATTGTTGACAACACATTAAACTATCAAATGTCAGGACGTTCATAAACTCATAGTGTTAATACCACCCAAATTGTCACAAATATTCCAGCGTCAGTGGTAACCTAGCAACGAGACTGTTTGTAAATATTAAACTTTATGTTGCGAATATATTGTAAGGATCACTTACTGTGCGAGCAATTATAATATTGACATATGTTTATCTCATTTAAGGTTTTAAAATTTAATGAAGATACTTTTCATCAGTTTAAAAATGAGAAAACCGTAGAGGTAACAGAAAAACTATTATATTTTAGCTAAAATATATTGTTTGTAAAAAATATACATCGGTCTTTAATTTTTTTTAATATACATCCTTTGAAACCCTTTGAACATCCTTGCTAGTTACGATCGAATAACTTTAAGCTCGTATGTGAAAACGAATTTCTGAGGAACTTCTTTTTTGCACGTCAAATAAATGTGAACAATGTTGTTGTGGTGAATCAGCATCAGATAGTGTCACTGGCAAACGTTTATTTCCGGAGAGAACAGGAAGAAGAATCAATCGACTGAACTTGTTCTTTTTCAAGTGTGTTATGAACGGACTTAGGCCTTCTTTTTCTTGACGAGGGTAGGTTTGTAGAACTTGACGTGGTAAGTATTTCAGGTGCAATATATGGGTATGTTTCCATATACTGAACATTAACAACACTTGACGCAATTGAGCCCGGATGAGATACTCTGTCGATGGAATTATTAGAATGCAATATAATGGTGTATCCCCATTTGTGCCCCGTGACATTTCGCATCTTGCCTCAATTACTATGTTAAAAAAATATATAAAATAACGGTAAGGCTAAAGCAGTGTTAAAATTGCCCATCAACTTCAAGAAAAACGTAAAATAAAGGAGAAAATAATCATCAATTCAATACTATTTCTTACTTGATTCTGTAGTTATTAAGGATAAAAAAATATTATATCAATTATGCACTTAAACTAAATTTGATTGTAAATCAACTGTCATGATCTATTGAGTATTGTTTGAAAGCAGCTTCTGATGGGCTGCAGCACCATCTCGCAAAAGCGTTTTTTTTCTGGTATGTGGGCATGACCCGTCTTACTCGTCCGTCCTCTCGTCTTGTCTTATCATGCCTCTTGTTCCCCTAGACCGATTCTATGACAATGACAGTCAATGACGTCATTGCAAGATATGAAAAGGATAGTTGTTAATATAAAAAAGAGAGAAGAGAAGAGTCATTGTTACCATGTCTTATACGGTAAGTGATCAGGAACCTTATATCCGCAACATAAGGTATAATATTATAAAATGTACCTATATTTACGAAAAGTCTCGTTGCTAGGCTACCGCTGGTGTCGTAACAGATGCTTTAATTGTGACAATTTGACTGGTTCATTATGAATTTAAGAATGTTCTGTCATTTGGAAGTTTATGATGTTGTGAACAATTAGAACACGTAGATTGTGCCGATATTATTGAGCACTTTGGTTGTATCTAACAATGTGGATAGTTTGAATGCCTCTAACTATTTGCTGCTGACTGTACTAAGTACTGAGTATGTTCTAGACCAAAATATATTTAAATTATTTTTTACTTTTTTGTGACATGGAAGTCGGTAGACATTTTTTGTTAAAAAGTTTTTATTTTACACTTTTTAGTGACTATATTTTTATGTTTGTATTTAAATAAAGCCTCTAAGTTTGCTTTGTGCATCTACATATTCACAAAAATTAAACATAAAACACTTTTACAATTCATACAAACAGGGCGCCCCCTCTGGAAGTACCCCTCCATCATCAGGGTTGAGGAGTTGAAGGTCAAATTTTTCATCTTATATTGTTGCTTAGTAATCTTATAACATATACGTTAGTACCAGGTGGCTAACTTCTATGGCTCAGGCTTGCAGTACCCTGCATCATCAGGGTTTAGGAGTTGAAGGTCAACATTTTAATTTTGTGCCTCTGTTTGGTATTATTTTTACATACCCGTAAGCACCAAATTGCCAACTCCTATGGTTTAGAATTGAAGTACCCCTTCATCATCAGGGTCGAGGAGTTGAAGGTCAAAATTTTAATTTTGTGCCTCTGCTTAGTATTATTTTTACATAACCGTAAGCACCAAATTGCCAACTCCTATGGTTTAGGATTGAAGTACCCCTTCATCATCAGGGTTGAGGAGTTGAAGGTCAAATTTTTGATTTTATATTTTTGCTTAGTATTTTCTTTACATAACCGTAAGCACCAAATTGCCAACTTCTATGGTTTAGGATTGAAGTACCCCTCCATCATCAGGGTTGAGGAGTTGAAGGTCAAATTTTTCATCTTATGTTTTTGCTCAGTAATCTTATAACATATACGTAAGCACCAAATGGCTTATTCCTATGGTTTTGGCTTTAAGTACCCCTGCATCATCAGGGTTGAGGAGTTGAAGGTCAAATTTTTGTCCCATTAATTTGCTTAACAATTTCATTATATATTCGCAAACATCAAACGACCAACTTTTATAGTTCAGGCTAGCAGTACCCCTGCATCATCAGGATTGAAGAGTTGAAGGTCAAATTTTTCATAGTAAATACCTACATAGTAATTTTATTCTATATTTTACTCAATTGGACTTCTCCAGCTAAGGTTCGGCCGACTATCACTAATTTTATTATTTTGCTCCAAAAAGTTGAAGATCCTATGATTAGAACCTTATCAAACTCTTATCAGACTACCCCTGGAGTACATCCTTTCTAATAAAAAAAGAATCATCAAAATCGGTTGGCGGGATATTGAGTTATTCATACATTTATCGCGTACATTGAAAATGCAAATTTAAGACTTATGCGTTTTTCTTATGGATGCCCTAGTCAAAAAAATACTAAAAAAAAATGGGACCCTATGACACGCACTACCTTTCAAATAAAAAAGAAATCATCTAAATCGGTTCACCCAGTCCGGAGAAATGAGGTAACAAATATAAAAAAAAAAAAAAAAAAATACAGACGAATTGATAACCTCCTCCTTTTTGGAAGTCGGTTAAAAAGAAAGAAAATATTCTATGTCTGCGAATAATTAAACATATAAAAGTGCTTTACTAAATACTCGACTATTGAAAATATACCACTATGGTGTATATTTTAATAATGGTATACCTACATACTTTTGGTATTTGATAATAGAATATACTTGGTATCAGGGAAATCTCTAGTTCTAATGACGTTTCAACTGTCGTGCGCTTAATTGTTTTGATCGAGTAGTATTTACTTTTCTTTTACTTAAATTTATTGTAAAAAAAAGGATATTTTTTTGGTATTATTGCCTTATTATTGGTCCTTGATACGTGTGCAAAGTTTCAAATTCTCGAAACCGGTGAAAATTGAGCTCAAAGATTCCGTTACTTATGTACATACATAGATACTACCGTAGCTATTAAAGGCGTGTTAAAAACGAAAGACACCGCGAGCTAAGTCAGCAGACACTTAAGAAACACGTGCATGGTTCAAGTAGGCTACTTGCGTGCTGACAAGGAAAAAGGCTTCGTACGTGTTAGCTATTACCTAAACGATATGAACTTAAGTAGCCCACAGCGGCAATAATCCTCGACACGCCGACAAACTTAATTTAATTTAACCGTAATAACTATTAGGTACCTCATATAGGCATCAAATAGTTTTTATGAACGTTTACGCGTTTTTTTTTCCAAATAGCTGTCTATAATGCTTATAGTTTTAAAGAATATGCCAAGAAAGTTGAAGAAAATAAGTAGAACGAACAAAGGATAGTGTTAAATTGGATATTGCGAAAGTAGTTATATAAGTATATTAGTCTACTGGCCGTGTGGTGTCGGCCTTTTAGAATAGCACCACTCCCTCTCTACCCGTGGATGTCGTACGAGGCGACTAAGGGACATAAATCCAAGAGATGGGCAGCAGCATCTCCTTGTGTAACTTACACCTACTGCGGTCACCAACACGCTTGCCAAGCGCGGTGACTATCGGCAAAAACCCCCAAATGAAAGGTGCAGAAGAACCCCGGCCCCCAGTCCCCGGCAGCCCCGCTATTCCGGGCTACGGTAGCGGCCAAGGTAACGGCGGGGCAGGGGGTGCTAAGAATCTCCGGCAGAGATCCGGCTACCGCAACCGACGACTTCTGCACCTGGCAACATACAACACCAGGACACTGAGGACCGACGAGAAGATACGGGAGCTGGAAGAAGAGATAGACAAGTTGAACTGGAGTGTTTTGGGATTGTCTGAAGTCCGAAGACAGGGTGAGGACACGATAATCCTTAAATCGGGCAACTTGTTCTATCACCGGGAGGGCGATCACCTGTCTCAGGGTGGTGTCGGGTTCCTCGTCCACAAATCCCTCGTTAACAACGTGGTAACAGTCGACAGTGTGTCGTCAAGGGTAGCGTACCTTATACTCAGAATATCTAAACGGTATTCGCTGAAGGTCATACAGGTATATGCGCCGACTTCGACACACCCAGACGATGAGGTGGAGGTTATGTATGAGGACGTAAGTAGAGCCATGCATACCTCAAAGACCCACTCTACCGTTGTTATGGGGGATTTTAACGCAAGACTGGGCACGCGGAACGACGGCGAGCGGAAGGTGGGGCCCTTTGGAATTGGACAACGGAACCACCGAGGCCACTTGCTTGCCAACTTCTTGGAGAGGGAGGGCCTCTTTATGATGAACTCTTTCTTCAGGAAGAAGGCACAGCGAAAGTGGACTTGGATAAGTCCTGATGGTTCGTCTAAAAACGAGATAGACTTCATTTTGGCAGACAAACGGCACATATTTAATGATGTCTCTGTGATCAACAGGGTGAAAACCGGAAGCGATCACCGGATGGTAAGAGGCACATTAAATATCAACGTAAAGCTGGAACGGTCACGCCTAATGAAGTCTACGCTCCGACCAACACCTGTCCAAATCCAGGGCTCCGAAGAGTTTCAACTTCAGCTACGAAACCGTTTCGCGTGTCTCGATTCTTGCGTTTCTGTGGACGAAATTAACACCAAGGTAGTAACAACTGTCCACGACGTGGGGTCTAAGTACTTTAAGACCCACTCCAGTGGTAGGTCTCGGGTTCTCTCAGAACATACTCTCGGTCTCATGAGGGAGAGGCGAGAACTATGTGTGCAGTCTCCAGCCTCAATGTCGAAATACAGACTACTCAATAAGCAGATCTCTCAGAGTAGGCGACGCGATTGGCGTGCTCATAACACCCATCGCGTAAAAGACGAAACCAGGGCTCGAGAGTGTTCGCCAGGGATCTGTGCGTTGGGCAGAGCCTGCTGACGAGGTTGAAGACCGAATCGGGCACCATGGTTTCGTCTAACTCCGATGTTCTGAGAGAAGTTGAGAAATACTACGGACAGTTGTATGCTTCCGCACGAGCTCCCGCCCGTAACAAGGCGGGCGACAAACGTGCCAAACTGACCCGACACTATACTGAGGACCTCCCGGACGTCAGCCTGTACGAGATTAGAGAGGCTCTCAAACAGCTGAAAAACAACAAGGCACCGGGCGATGACGGAATCACAACAGAGCTGCTAAAAGCTGGCGGTAAACCCGTACTAGTGGCGCTCCAAAAGTTGTTCGATTCCGTCATTACTAGTGGGACAACCCCGGAAGCGTGGAGCAGAAGCGTAGTGGTGCTGTTCTTCAAAAAGGGCGACAAAACTCTTTTGAAGAACTACAGGCCCATTGCGCTTCTGAGCCACGTGTATAAGCTGTTTTCGAGAGTCCTTACTAACCGCATTGCACGCAGGCTAGACGACTTCCAGCCTCCCGAACAAGCCGGTTTCCGAAAAGGCTACAGCACCATGGACCACATACACACGCTGCGGCAGATTATACAGAAGACCGAGGAGTATAATCTGCCGTTATGTGTTGCTTAAGTGGACTATGAGAAAGCCTTCGATTCTATCGAGACCTGGGCGGTGCTGGAGTCCCTTCAGCGATGCCAGATCGACTATAGGTACATCGAGGTGCTGAAGTGTGTATACACTGCCGCCACCATGTCAGTCCGAGTACACAACAGAAGCACAAATCCAATCCAACTGCAGCGGGGAGTCAGACAATGCGATGTTATATCGCCGAAACTGTTCACCGCTGCGTTGGAAGATTTGTTCAAGCTGATGGAGTGGAAAGGTCTTGGCATTAACATCAATGGCGAACACATTACGCACCTTCGATTTGCCGATGATATAGTCATCTTGGCAGATTCGCTGACGGACCTCAACACAATGCTAGGCGACCTCAACAGTGCCTCAACGGCGCCGAAACGTGGTCCTTCACTGTAGGCCTCATTCGGAGACTCAGGGTCGCTCAGCGTGCTATGGAGAGGGTTATGCTCGGAATTTCGCTACGAGACATGATTTGCAACGATGAAATCCGTAGACGAACGAAGCTTACCGACATAGCTCTCAAAATTAGTAGGCTGAAGTGGCAATGGGCCGGCCACATCGCTCGCAGGACCGATAACCGATGGGGAAGGAAGGTCCTCGAGTGGCGACCACGTTTAGGCAAAAGGAGTACAGGTCGCCCCCCTACCAGATGGACCGATGACCTGAAGAAGACAGCGGGAAACCGTTGGATTCAGAGGGCACAGGACCGGTTGGAGTGGCGCCATTTAGGGGAGGCCTATGTTCAGCAGTGGACTTCAAAAGGCTGATGGATGGATGGATGGATGGATTAGTCTACTTTACCCACTTCTCCACCTCTTAGTATCTTTTGATATAACAAAGGGGACTTCTATATTGTATCTATTCATGAAAGGCTTTCGGAGTATACTGCAAACATGAGGAGAGAGCAAATTGTATATCTTATAGTATTTTTAATACTTCTTCTTTTGCTAATTCTTGTTCTTTCTTTGGCTTCTTCTTCTTTTAAATACTTTCAACTGTTACGTGCTCATAAGCAGCAAAAATGTAGCCGTCAATGGATTTAAGTATCACGTACAAGCTGAACTCCGCAGCTTCAAAATAAAGTTTTGAGTAAATAATTTAGCATTGTTATTTTCCCAATAATCGCGACATTAAAATCTTTAGACGGTAAGTACGTGTCCTCTAGAGATACACGTGCCTTCTAAAGATTTTGATTGAGGCCATCTTCATTCAACATTTCATTGGTAGAATAAGACCCATTATTACATAAAGGTACACTACCCCTGACCTATAATATATCTTTTACTAGTTGAACCCCGCAGCTTTACCCGCGTTAAAAAAAATAGATGTATCGATTGTCCCGTGGGAATAAGATATTTTCCATAATAAAAAGTAGCCTATATATTAATCCAGAGTGTCAGCTAACTCCCTACCAAATTTTATGAAAATTGCTCCAGCCGTTTAGACTTGAAGAAGTAACAAACATACACACTCATAAACTTTCGCCTTTATAATATTATTACGAAGTATGATACACATAATCCACGGCTTCTGGCGATTAAAAGGTTTCTGACGCCTAATCGATGAAATACTTATTACCTTTCGTATCCCCACAAGTGCAATGCTTACAAAGATAATCCTCTCGTCACCTATTTACTCACCATATTTTTTAAGATCCTACTTAAGATCTCCTTGGCATCCACTAATTACGTAAAATATTTTTTATAACATTCTACGTAGCGTAGAATCAACACTTCATAAAGATATAGCACCATAGTATATTACCATTGAAGGTTTTCTAAACAACGGCATATATCTTATCTTATTAATGTGAAAGTTTGTGAGTACGTATGTGTATTTGTTACTCTTTCATAAACTACAGATTACATTTTGGTGACATTTGGCTCACGGATATTTTATGACCTGGATATATGTATATGGATGGATATCAACGAATGGGACACTCCGCTTTACCATATTAACGTTTACCATATTAATGGTAAACCCGATCAAAACGGAGCCAACGGTATAAGCTAGTATTTAATAAGATACAAATTGACTCATATGAGTAATTCATGTTAGTCCGGGTACTCGGGTAGTGCAGACGCTAAATTGTATCTCTGTAAGTTATGTCTAGAAAAAGCCTTAAAGCTGCATAAAAACTCCTTAATAATCTAAAAACACTACATAAAAAAAACATTCTTTATTTGATAGTAAAAGTCTGAATTTGACAGCAAAGATACGCTGTTAGAAGTCAGTTCTAGCATAAAATAAATCCGTCAAATGTGGTTTTAGTCTGCACCGCAACTAATATGACTGATGACTCTAACCTACATTTCTAAAGCAAAACTTTACTTTACAATCTAGTTGCTCAGTTGTTCAATACACTTACCTTCCCTTGTTCAGTGTATAAGGAAACGTTGTTAGTAGATTACGGATATATTACGAGCGCTAGGTCACAAAGGAAATCTTTCTGAGTTGCTAACAAATATTGTACTTTACTTACACAGATAAGTTTGTATGCTCTTACAATTTTCAAGATTATTCTCTAAAAAAATCAGCTTTTTGATGAGTAATTATTATACTTCTTATGAAGAATTTCTCAAAAACTATCATGGACGCATAATTTTGGCCAGTTACTGGGCACGGATTCTCTCTTCAAAAAAGGTATTGGCCGTTATCCACCAAACTGCTAAAGTACCTATTAGTAAACTATTTTCTCCACCTTGAAGGAAAACTATTATCCCTTAAAATGTCTTTTCACCGAAAAAGCGGTATTTGGAGGACATATTTATTGACATCTCATTATTTTAAAAGATGTTTATTAAAAAGAAGACCCACGTGGTTAAACTATTATCACATTATACTTATGTTTGAATGTTTATATTTAATGTTGATATGTTGTAAATGTTGTATCTTTTTCTCTTTATTTATATTTACAAAAAAAAATGTTTGTTACAGGTAAAACGAAGAGCTTGGACTTGTCTAAAATTTCTACCTTATTTCCTTAAATAGAAATCGTTAAAGGTAGAGTTGATCTCGATATTTCACTTTAAATCTTCTTCTTTTTTATAAAAAATGAATTATTATTATTTCTTCTGTAGAATCGTAATCTATTCATTTGATCATGTGATGATCTTTAACAAAGTTGTTATTTATGAGCTCGCGAAGGTTTCTGGTGTTATTTTTTTGTGATGGCGTAGCAACGCGCGCAGGGTACAGCTAGTGCCTTATAAAGCGTTATGGGCTACAGTATTCTGGTCTAATGGATGTAGAAAACGAGATATACATATCCAAGACAATAAAACTTAGTTCTTAGGTGTAGCAACGCATTTGTAGCCAACCCTGAGCTACTTACACTATACTTTCTTTTATTATAATGAAGTAGCAAACGAGCTTGCAGTCCACCTGGTGATAAGTGGTCACCGCAGCCCATAGACATCTGTAAGCAACTTCACATACAACATAGGTTCTATCTAAAGTAGATCACAGATGCGTTGCTGCTCCCGAGGACTAGGATGGTCGCCTCCTCTAAAAGTGTGCCGGCAACTACACCCTTCCATCGAAACGCAAGGAATTCTTCACGTTAGAAATAGGTGTGGCGGTGGTACCTCCCCGATCGAACTACACAGGTTCTACCTCATTTAAACATACTAGTAATACTATACTCTTTATACTTTCTATATGGGGTTGACAACAGATGTCCAAGGATATAAGTGGCTACTTGCCGTCGGGCGGTCTGCACGGTCGTTGCTACTTCCATATTTTATGAAAATTTTATTATTTTCGTCACTTTTTATTGAGGCAACAAAAATATAGAAGTGAATAGATCTAGTTATCAGTGTGTCACCAGCATCAGCCATTTTATTGATACACGTATGCGAGTGAAAACATATTGATATGGCGGCGCTCGGTTATGCAATCGCTTTAATGTCAGCAAGCTCTCAGATATTGAAATATGTCGTATAAATGTGTACAATCTAATTTATTTTATGCTATTTATATAAAGGACAAGTTTATTCCCGCGGCTTCGTCCGCTACGGTCACGTCTACTCTGTAATATCCTGTGTTAATATAGGTCAGGGTTTCGCCGTCCCTGTAGTTCCGGGGTCAGAATAGGGCTACGGCATCCCCTGCCTGTCGTAAGAGGTGACTAAAAGGAGGTTCCGGGATCGCGGGCGGCTAGAGGAGCTCGAACCGTTCGGTCAGGCGATCCCGGGATGGACAGCGGTATGTGTGATCGCATAACGTCGTAAAGACTAGACGGGGGGGTGAGCTCAGCCGCCCATCTTTGAGGAGCCCGATCGGGCAACGCGCTTAGAGGATTCCGGTTGTTTTATTGAAATAAAAACATTAATTCGCATTTATAATATAAACTAATTTTAACCCGCGACTTCGTTTACGTTAAAGTCAAGAAGATATCAAGCTAGATTTTCGATTTTTTTGACAAAACAATCGTGTTCAAATGAAAGCAAAGCGGAACTTAGTACTTTTGTTTTATGATTAGTAATGCTGTATGAGGTAGAAATAAATGTAGCGACACTGCCTCCGGAGTCCTACCTTAAAGAGTTCTATCACTAACTATAAATATCAATATCATTTAAGAATTATTATGAACGCTTTCTACACTCATAGCACTAGAATTTTCTCTTGTGTCGAGGGTGACGAGGAAACATTCAAAGACGAATACAAAAATAGTCAAACCTAGAACAACAATCTCACTCATCATTCTGATACCCATTTAGCCGGGATTCGAACCGGCACTCGCCGCGCGAATCATCAAAATATTATTTTTTAACCATTGTAAAATACTCATTTACATTTAAATTTTATTGTTAATATTATTGTTTCAAATAATGTCATAATAGAAAATTACTGTGGACAGTCACTACTGCGTTGAAAACAATAATTACCTTCAATAAAATTTGATACTGCAACATTTATCGGATACTAGCGAAGGCTCGCAACCTTTTCTGTGTGAACGTAACAATTGTGTTTATAAAGGAATTAGAAGCGTCTGAGTTATCGAGAATTGTATCCTTAAATAATCTTTATCCAAAAAATGTTAACAATACCATGAAATTCAAGAAAATAATATTGTCATTATTTTCATCCAAAAAATTTTAACAATACCACGAAATACATACAAAACAAGTGCATGGATCGTGGTCACGGCCAAACCACGTGTTTGTGAGTTTGGCCGTGACCACGATCCATGCAACTGGGTCGAAATATCGGCAAAAAGAATTCTATAAGAATTCATAAACCGCATATCATGAGTACCCGTTAAGTATTATAATGTATTAATTCCGAGATAATACTAGTCTAAAATAATATTATTATCGTTGATATCAAAGATATAGATGATTTTGATTGTCATCATCTATATCATCCGTAATTAGGGTAGAGGAGGGAGAACCCTCCCCTCCCCCTTTTCATAACTTAATAAAATATATTACATATTTTAATACTGTAGATAACAATAATCATATGATTTAATTTATGCTATAAACTATTTGCTGACCAATTTAAAGCGATTCCGTTTATGCGTAATCAAATAATAAACATCAAAACGTATAAATAAGCTTTTATTATTTGAATAATATATTCATAATATTATTGTATCGGATATTGCGCTGTGAACTGTATTACCACATTCGCTTTATTTATAGGTTAAATTGCAATGAAGTGGTAACACATTAAAGCAACGCCGTACAGTTATTTCGTTTAGATTGGAACGTTAGCTGCAACTCCAGTTGTATTTACAGCCAAAGCCGTAATTAGTAGCTACTGAGCTTCGCCTTACAGCAGTATTTGTGTTGAGTTGTTTATCAGAAGTTACTTTACAATATATTAACTCTTTCTACACTCATAACATAACACTAAGGTTTTCTTCTGTCTTCTGTCTTCTGTCGGGTCTCATAGACATAGACAATGACGAAACACAGATCCAGAAAAAAAATCTAAGTCATCTTATGGTTTTTCTTTTGTCTTGTGTCGGGTCTCATAGACAAAGACAATGATGAAACACAGATCCAGGAAAGGAAATTTATGTTCGTCATTCAGATCAGATTCAGTCTGGCCAGGGATCAAACCTGGATCCCTAAGCCTGTCAGACCAGTATAATGATTACTCATAAAGCTGTACAAGTACGTATCCTTCATCATCGAATAATATATTTATTTTGAAATCTTTTTGAATCGAATTTGTAAAATAATATATTTTAATTATATATCAGAAACATTTAAGTTGTAGCTAATATGGTTGAAAAAAGAACATGAAAACGTTAATTTCAAACAAAACTTCTTTTTTTTTCTTTGAAACAGTAGCCTAAGACAATATGTATGGCAAAATGGTATTGTTCCTGGAAAGGATAATAAGATCACGTTGCATACAAAACATTTGTTATTCTTCATCTATCCATCAAACCCTATAAATTCACTACGACTGCTAGACTCTTACAGCGTCTAACACCAGTAAATGAAAATTTTCATATGATTTAACGCTTTATTTCCCTCCTACGAGAGCAGAAAATTAATTTTTAGAGTAATTTTCATTACTAAGTGATATCTGCGTCTTTGTACTCTCAGATTAAAATACAAACATTTAACTCATTAGGGGCAAGGATATTACACAATTATCTTTTGAGTGTCTTCTTCATAAATTTAATAATTTTCCAGATTTCATAGTTGTTTCTTTAGTTGTAGTAGTTCTACGATGTTTTTTCACAAATGAATAAGTATTTTCTCGCTTTTATATATAGGTAGAACTCCAAATGAAAATGGGAACGTATTGCCATTCGGCTATAGGCTGCTGACTAATAAAATATTGTTACTTATTTACTTGTTTAATGAAATTCTCGTAGGCCGGATCTGCCCACGCGTCTGTTTTTAAAAGCGTTTCTAAATAAAGCTTAAGCCTCAGTTTCCTTCAGTTGTCCTTCGACCCTATTGATCTCAAATAGAATGCTCCAATTTGTGCCTCGTAGGCGATATTACAGATCCACTCGAATAAAGCTAAGAGATATTTACAGCTGAATCCATGTACAAGCGGGTATTTGGGTTAAAAATAGATCGTGTCCGTTTACGTGGCCTCGTAAGGCCGCCCGACCCTCGGAGTGGGAGTCAGTGGGGTACACCCTCATAGACATGATTTATATCGGCGAAGATAAGCAATCTTTCCACAGAGCAAGATTTAATAAGGTCGCACGAATGAAGTGAAAGTAGTTGCCGCCGTTTGCATATATTTTGTTTTCCGTTTGCTCGTCATATGACGTTTTCGGGGATGCCTGTGGTGACAAATTATGCTATTATATTCGAGTCGAAAAGGGATGATTGGTATGGCTTTTGTTTATGATATGTTTGGCGAATATTTTTTTGCATTACAAAATGTTGGGTAATTTGTACTTCACCAGTGCGGTAGACTATTAACTTATCCTTCCTTTTTCTGGAAGAAGATCCGAGCCCAACAGTGGGACAATAATATTTTGTTAACGATATCAAAATTTAAAACTAGGTGGGCAGTACCTACCTGCACTGTGGGTGGGTAGGTGGACCGAAATTTACCTCCAACTTATCAGGTAAGCTTTAGGTAAATTGCAACCAAAAGTTGTAAACAAAAGTAGCTTTTGTATGCTATTGGCAGTAACTTCCAGATAGTTCATCGCCAAGTAGGAAAGCTTTTAGTAACTTTCCCAAGACCTTTTATGCATATTTTCATTACGAATATCTTATTTTTACTGGAAAGTCTTTCATAATTATAGCTAAAATCTGACAATACTCAAAAAGTAGTATAACTACGTACAATTAATCTATTGTTTAAGTACTACATTACAATTATTTTCTTCAAAAGCCATTATTACAGTTCTTATAAGACGGAAACAGATGATAGTGATGCGTCTGGAATTATAAGGTCGCCAACATTCTATACACCATTACATTATGAAGGAAACATAACAAAAAGTACAAGGTAAGTGCCAGAACAATTATAGGCAACGACAGCATGAACATAAGACATAAAAATTACATTACAAATTACAAGTAATTACAAATTACATTAAAATAAAATTGAATCCAAATAAATGACGGAAAAAAATATAATTTATGACATTCAACAAAATGGAACAGAAATTTTAATATACTAAAAACATTAAAAAATAACATTCAAGAAAAAAATAAAATAAAAAGAGATCCAAAAATTAAATAACATTTCAATAAAATCAGGTTTTCTTAGAGATTGCAAATAGTTTTTTTTTTAAGGCTACGTGTGGTGTCCAGAAAAAGATCAAGTTCTATGGTTATTGTGGTTTTGTTGTATTCTCTAACAATTCTGTTTAGAGGAGAATTTTGTCCCAAATTAGAGTTACATAGTAAATCTTTAATAATGTTGAATCTAGAGTTTCTAGAAATCTTATACGGGTTGGAAAAAATTGTTTAATTCTGATTTTACTATTGGTTGGTATTGCAGCATCAGAAATATACCTGTGTAAATTAAAAATGTCTAGTTATCACGGTTCATAAGATACGGCCTGGTGACAGACAGATGGACAGCAACGGCTTATTTAGTCTACACGGAAAATTTAGTTGTTTTAGCATTTCTTTAATGTTTAAAAAATATTTTCGACGGACCCTTAGAACAAAATCGTATTATATGAAAAATTACCAATTTACAGTATGAAGCTTAGAAGGTTTGTGGACATAAAAACATTGATTATTTACGCCAAGAAAGACGATCTATGGAAAATCATTATAATAGCTATTTAGGAACTAATTTAATAAGTTCCTAAATAACTATTACAATCCACAACTTCGTACCGTAAATTGGTAATTTTACGTCGTTTTATTCACAACTTTAATTATCGCATATGATAATTTCATTATACTAAGTTGATTATATCATGAAAACATGGTCACATATTTACGTAACACACAAAATTGACTCGCGTAAATGTAAATTGCCTCGAGATTTTGTTTAATGAGTTCTACTTAGCATACGTTTAGCTAACATTAGAAATAATGGACGCGTAACACAGAGAATATTAACTTTAATAATTAGATAAATTGTATAAAATGATACACCATTTTGTACAATTTATCTAATTATATAGTTGTATGTTTTTTTACAAGATTGAAGTAGCAAACGAGCATGTAGTCCACTTGATGGTAAGTACTGCCGCCCTGAAAGCAACTTCACATAGAATATAAATTTTATGCGAAGTCAGTCACAGATGCTACTCCCAAGAACTAAGAGGTCACCTCATATAAAATTTTACCGGCAACCATACCTTTCTGTAGAAACGCTAGAATTGCTTCACGCTAGAAATAGGTATGATTGTTGGTACCTCCCTGGTCCAACTACGCTAGTTCTACAACCTGGAAGTACATATATAATTGTTATTATTTTTTAACTATCATTTAATGACGCGTTTTGAGCATTTCCTACTCGACTGGAATACAAATTTTCAGATGAGATTAAATGAGATATGGATTACAATACCGAAAAATCTTATTGATATTATAAATGCGAATTTTTGTGAGGATGTTTGTGTGTTTTATTACTCTTACGCAATTATTACTATTTACGTCGAATTTCGCTGAAATTTCGCTCACATGTAGTTTATGAACCGCCTACATTGCCGAAAGACGTAGCCACCGGGGGGGGTTTTGTGCGATAAAAATCCCACATAACCCTGCGTTGCTCCCACGGCGTCGGGTACCTTTTGAAGGTTTCCCCCTCGAAAACAAAAAAAAAAGGCGTGGCTGAAGTGAGTGAAGCTGCGGGTATAACCTGCTATATCATAACATAGGAAGGAAAATGATTGAATGATGAAGCTGACCAAAAACACATTAGTAGACTTTACACATGTTTAAAAAAAATCTAATATATAATTCTAGTTTTACAATGTTCATTCCTGCACTCCTCCGAAACAACTCGATTAACATGAAATTTTGTGAGTTTTTCATACCCCTTAGTGGTAGTTATACAACCTTATTTTTTTTTTTAATTTTTATATGGCAAAAGAACGTTTGCCAGGTCAGCTAGTATATATGTAAAATTATATTATCTATAAATACTTATGTAAAATTATTTTATCCACATAGTCTTAGCATCTTGTACAGATTTAGAATTTCATTCACTTTACGCATGTCCTAAATAAATCAAAAGTTCGTGTCGGGAATCCTGTACTACATAATTGATGAAGAAATTCATGCAAGTTGAAAGGTGATAGAACCAATGTAGTTCGATCGGGGCCCCGCTATGTCTATTTATTTCGTGATTCAGTTTTATGTTCTGTTGGAACGGTGTGGATACCACGTAATGTAACTATGTATGAAACAACCATTGTAGACAACATTAACTTAGCTTTTGATAAAATTGGATCCTACTGGTATACAAACACTCGAAAGATTATCAACAACGACCACAGATCGCCTATTAGCAACAGCGACCACTTACCATCATGTGGACTTCACGGTAGTTACTTCAATTTAATAAAAATATCTCATTTTACATAAAGAATGCAAAAACGACGTGAATAAAATAAATCATGAAAGTGCCACGCTTATATTAAATTTCAGCCGTAAATCACGCGTATCATTTTACCGGTTCTCACTTTTACGACATTTTAATGTTAAAATGCTTATGGTACGTGACGTATAGACATAAATTGGTAAGTTATAAGTCAATAGAAAGCTAAGAAAGCTAAATACATGAGAGATATTGATGAGCATCGTGAGTGGTCGTCATTCGGGCACCAACTGAACAACCGACTACCAGTCATGGTCACTGGCGACTAACGGCGATACTCGGCAAAAGTCGGCCGATATGTTTCATCGAAACAAGCATTTTTCCTTTTTTTATATTGAAAATTATTATATTGTTGAAAAATAATAATATATTTTAGGTACTCTCTTCTGTATTACTTTTTTAAAAATAATACTAAATTAACAACACTTAATTTACAACGGCAGAATTTTCAAGTGAGGTTAAATAATCCATCACAGATATTTACCATTCCGGTTAACTTGTTAAGAATCTATGTCATCTAAAGGGTACAGGTCTATCATTTTTAAAACATGCCCAAAGAACAACCACATTTGGAAGACTAAATGACTATTTATACTGTCTAAAGAGCGACAACATTCTGAAAACTATTTTTATATTTCTCTTCCTCTCTTATACAAATCTTTTTTAATTTTTATTTTTTCATGGAGGACGACAATTTCTTTGACAAAAGCTACCTCCGACTGAGTAAATCTTAACCCAATCAATGCCCTTATCCTTTAATTCAAAGTGCACCCATAGTTGTTGTAATCAGACTTCAAAAAAACACTCTATAAGTTCCAAATGTGTCAAACCAAATCCAACCATTGTAACGAATCTTCATTGATATTATTCATATAACTATCGTGTTGTGCAAAAGTTTTATTACTTTTTGCAAACGCAGCCGACTTGAACGGGAACCTAGAAATGTGGCTATTTACAAAGGTTTTCCTCGTCCCAGTTTTTGATTGTCCAAATTTTTCGTTTGGCTGCTAACTTCAAAGCTCTCGTGCTCTTTTAGAAAAATACAAAATATAATAATGAATTTTCGTTCTGCAAATAACATTTGATACCAATATTTGTATATTTTGTGTACGTCTTTCTATTAAAAAAAAAAAAAATTTTAGAAACTTTTAAATACAGCATTATATTTTTATAAAAAGTAAGATGACAGGTTTATAAATACACATTTTACAACATTTATATTGTTAGGTCTAACCCATTATTGTCCCAATGATGGACACGGGTCTTCTTTCAGAATGAAAGAGATTTTTAGGACATAGTCCACCGCGATGGCCAAGTGCGAATTGATGGAATCTTGAGAATTTTATATTGTAAATGTTATTAATCTTATAACTTACACAATATATACAAACGTTTTAATGACGTATGTCTGTATGTTACTCTTTCACACCAAATCTACTGGTCGGATTTCACACAGTCTATGATGTAGGCACATCACAGAATGATTATTATCTTGGTAGACTTAATCTACCACCACCAATAATCCGTAATCCACCAATTCGCACTTGGCCAGCGCGATGGACTATGTCCTAAAACTCTCTCATTCCGAGAGAAGACCCGTGCCCAGCCACGGGACACTAATTGGTTGACGATAGACGTAATCGAAGCTGACGAAGCCGTGGGAATAGCCTAATGGGGATTTTTTTAACTGATTGAAGTAGCAAACGAGCATGTGGTAAGTTGACATCTGCTTACAACCTCAAATAGAACATGGATTTTATCTGAAGTTTATTACGGATGCGTTGCTGCTCCCGAGGACTAGATGGTGTGGACTAGATGGTGTGGACAAAAGTGTGCCGGCAACCACACTAGTTGTTTTGTTTCCATCGAAACGCAAAAAATGCTTCACGTTAGAAATAGGTGTGGCGGTGGTACTTCCCGGTCGAACTACGCTGGTTCTACCACTTGTAAATAAATAGCCAATAAAATAAAGAAGGAAAAAACCAATGACTATTTTTGAATTTGTTCTTTACGTCTGAATTATAATATGTAAATTCCATTACCATATAATTAACTGTAGTATTTATTTACACGCCCGTCTATAAAGTGAATTATATAAATGAATAGTCTAATTGCAATACGACACAGAGGAACTAATAAAATAAACAACCCTCATAAACGAAGCCATGACCAAATGCTACTTAATTATTAACACAATATGTTCTGAGGTATTTTACTGCTTATTAAAATTAATGAACAGTTATTTCATGTTATACTATTACTATAGAAATGTTAAATGTAATAATAATTGGGCAATTCTGAGTTAATCTTACATACAAAGGGTTCCGTATTGCAAATTTTGTACTTTTTTTACAATTAGGATCCCGTAACCAAAGGGTAAAAATTAAAACCTTATTAACAAGACTCCGCTGTCCATCTGTCTGTCACTAGGCTGTGTCTTATGAACCATTGTCGCCAATCAGTTGAGGTTTTCATAGATAATGTATTTCTGTTGCCACTATAACAACGATTACGAAAAAAACAATTAAAATAGTTAAGGGGATCCGCCAATTAGCAAGCGCGGTGAACTATGGCCTAAAACTTTCAGTCCAAGGAAAGACCCGTGCCCAGATGTTAAGGGGGGCTACCATACAATTAACCTGTTTTTTTCGTATTATATAATTTAGTTAATGCTACGGAACCATTCGTGCGCGAGTCCGATTCGTCTTTTGTTTCATATCATAGCATCTACAGAAGAACCAGCGCACTCATCGTAAAAATTTAAAGCGTCTGTCTATAACAGTTAGTCTCATAGTTTTATTCATTAATTATAGATCAAAAAAAAATGTAAGTTTGGAAATCTACAAATCGCATTTCGTTGAAATGGTATACAGGTTATAACCTAGTTTAACGCCTGTTTTTTTACATTTAAGGATTTCTTTTCACAACGCCTGTATATAGCTACTCTGTAAAAGTGTCGAGTGTCGATATATTATGGTGCAATACAGAATACTGTGACACAAGGATAAACAACCCTGGCTCCGTAGCAATAGGATTCTATCATCCCTGAGAGTAAAACAACCTTGAATTCCACGAAGCGAGCTAAAAATAAAGTTAACCAATTACCAAGTCTGTCCCGGACTCGTCCCACGGCCGGGACAGTTTGCTAGTTACCTTTAAATATGCAGGCGTCAGTGTCCCCGCTTTTATATTTTCACGGAATTCCCTAATTTATTTATTTTGATACTCACCATTTTAAGGCGTTTAAATACTTATGTGGGATATGGAGTGATAGGCTTGTAGTCTGAATTAATATCCTATATCCTATCTCAATGAATATCCTAGTAGATTCAAAAAATATATTTAGATCTGACCAGTACTACCAGAGATTAGCGCGTTCAAACAAACAAACAAATAAGCAAACAAACTCTTCTGCTTTTTAATATTAGTATTAATAACTATGAATTCATGCTCCTCCATCCGCGTAATTTTCTTAAAATTAGTACAAAGTTTTTGTTTCACGTAATGATATGTACATAAGCATTCTCTACGAGCAAACCTTCAGGCAGTCGGAAACAAAGATTGACGAAATTATTATATCACATCATATGTTTATCTTTAAAGCAAGATTACTCAAACTGTTTTAACAATGCTATTTAGACATAAATCTCCCTCAACACATTATTCAGATGAAAAAGCGGCAGCGCTTAACAATGCTGTTATTAAGTAGAAATACGTAGTGCAAAGTTAGGAAATCTATAAAAATAGTATATTTTTATCGCTCCACCACAACAAGCAGCCGGCAATACATCTATTAGCTAAGTGGCAATTTCTATTTATTTTATGTCGCTGCTCACTTTATAATGAGCCTCTCAAGTTGTGCAATGCACATAAAACATGGATTTAATAGCTGTTTTTATACCTACATTAGCTCGGAAAAGCTTTTTTCTAATCTGTAGTTACGTGCGTAGCGGCTGCTCGTAAGACTTATTCGCGCTAGTTCGCTTGCTCGTAATTTTAGTGTTTCATACAGAATTGATGTTTATTATTGATTAAGCCCATCCACATCTTTACAACCGTGATAAGAAGAATATTATTTATGGTTAGAATGTGATTCTTTTTAATAATTACTTAATAGTAAAAGGAAGCATTGAAACTTATACCTCAAAGCAACGATGCATCTGTGGCCAGTAAAACATTAATTTAACCCGGCAGGCCCAAATACAATTAATAGGTATTACAAATGTCCATGGGTAGAAATAACCACTTATTTATTTTTTTCTCACATAATATGAAATAAAACTTTTTAGACAGACCTAAATTATTTGGAGGAAAAGCATACCACTTAAGTTTATTAGTAAAGCAATGCACAAAAGTTGATTGCACCTTTCATTAAAAAAAACAGATGAGTTTCATAATAAACCATGTCAGGTCTATAGAAGCATGAATATTTTCATAAGAGTTCCTTATAATATAATGTAGATGAGTACTGTACTCTTTTTATTACATGTATATGTGTCAAGTGCGAACAGTACCTACTCGGGAGAGCACGTGTTTTACTTTTGCTACAACCTGAGAGTGAGATTAAAACGTTACTTGTTTTCTATCTTCTCAATATTTATTCTATTACCAATTGTAAGAATGTACCTCTCTAATTTTCATAATTCCCAATAGTTTCCTGTTCATATAAATACACTGGGATCTAAATTCCAGACTTACAAACAAAACAACATTGATCCTGAATAATAAAGCATATAAATAAATTGCGCTCCGTTAAATATTCCAAATCCTTAAAAATAACCAAACGATGAGTAAAATGTGACCGTACATGAAATAAGTAAACTCGTCGTTGTTGGCGGCGGACGATAGCTAAAATATCTCTAAATGAATGTGTGTTGACCATTTCGGCAATACTCGTTAAGCCAATGTCCACAAAACGTGTACATTTCAAAGGCACGGTTATAAAAAGTCAGTAATTAAAAATGGCGATTAACCCGAACGAACGCGTCCATTCTCCCAGTTAGAATAAGTTGTGCTGAATTTTCAGCGTTTAGAATATCATACGACATGCACAGTCGAGTATATTTTATTCAGCTCGCAAAGTTTACTATTACGAGTATGTTTGTACTCGTGTTTTTATGAATCATGTTTCAGTTTTATACTTTATTTGAGCTCGTTTTACATTGTCATATTTCTACCAACTTAATACCTATCCTAAAATCTCATTCAATAAATTTTAATTTACATATGGGTACTTCTTTACCTGACTACGTCAAAAGAAGGGTAGCGTTTACAATGTTACGTATTGATAGATCCATGGCTGGCATTAACAACTTCTGATCAGATGAACAGGTCTTCTATCGGAATAAGTGAGTTTTAGGCTACAGTCCACTGCGCTGGCCAAGTGCGATTGGATGACCTAAAACTCTCTCAATCCTAGAGAAGACCTGTGCCCAGCAGTTGGACAAAAATGGGTTGACGATACGATCAGATGAACTGCAGGGTCGTTCGCTACTTCTTTCGGAATATAATGTATTTCTCCAAAATAATGTGTAATCCAGAGTTTAAATAGTATCGTAACTAATAGACAACTAATACTACTGGAATCATAAGTATCACCACACCACAAAGTCTACTCGTAGCTATATTCAATTATTACTCAGTTAAGTCAAATGTACAGATAAAGTTGATAGATAGTATGTTTAGAACAATACAAATTTTCTATTTCGCTTAAAAAGATAAACGTGTTTCGCAATTGAAAATACGGGTGCATACCAAATAAGGCTGCATATTTCAGCTTGGATTTGAAGATAAAGTTTGCTAAGTCCAACCGGACGAACTTTGCAACTACTGCTGGGAGACACTTGCTGTGGAACAAATTACATTTATCCCCAGAGCATGTTGTCTTATTAAAGACTACTATTATATTATACAAACGAACATATGTTAGTTAAATTGTATAGAGAAAAAAAACAATATCTATTTAAATAATAATGTTATGAACGCACTTTAGCGCTTAACCCCGCGTTCCCTGTAAACCTACGTCGTGTATGATCGAGAGTTTGATGGGTGACCTCTAGATACTTGATTTGAAAGGTATATTAGTGCTGACACCGATAAAAGAAAACGTTAAGCGTTGAAGCAGCGCGACGCAATACATCTCGCTGAAGAGAGGAGTATTTTTCAAGCAAATATAAGTTTTATAATACTTAACGGGTACTCACGATATGCGGTTTATGAATTCTTATAGAATTCTTTTTTCCATTTCAGTTTGGCCGTGACCACGATCCATGCAACTGGGTCGAAATATCGGCAAAAAGAATTCTATAAGAATTCATAAACCGCATATCGTGAGTACCCGTTAAGTATTATAATGTGTCAATTCCGCGATAATACTAGTCTAAAATCATAATTATAAGTGTGCTGTCTTCAAAGCTAACTCCATGATAGGGCTGCGTGTTGCATGACACTTCCTTCGTTACAAGACTTGCAAGGGAATCCTTCTGTGATTATTTGCGTTGTTACATTGCTACGCCACAATTGCGTAAAGGAAAACAAAGGTGCATCTGAAGGCCACTCCTTCGTACACTGTTGTTTTCATCAACCAACGGATAATATGAAACGTCCGAGGCCTTATAAGCGTTTCAAAATACAACAGGATTTAATCAGTAACCCTTGATCCTAAACGATCAACAAGATCAACATAGTGGAATACGACCAAGAATAAAATCCTAAAATAGTAGAAAATAAATTGGAAAAAATATGTCGATGTAGCTCATAAACTATCTACATAATAAAATTAATTATGTGACCTATAAGTTTTGCGCATAAGAGTAGCAGACACACATACATACTCACAAGTTTTCTTATTTCAATAATATTAAGATTACATCTTAGAATCTATAAAAGCCTAACCTTGGCGTATATACTTGTAATGCAGCCTTAAAGAAGTTAAATGTATATACTCTTAATAGTGCCTAGGTACTTGTACAAATATGTTAGCCCAATACAAAGTAGGGTTACACATCTACGGCTACACCGTCATCTTATTAAGGCGCTACGGTTATATTATTCAAACGAGAACAACTATCTTTCTTATTAGATAGTAAACTAATAGTATTTTTTCTAAAATTTAGTCTACACATTTTTATCATCTGGGTGGAGCGAAGGTGCTGGAAAAATCTAGAAAACGTAAGGCAACGTTCACCATCATCGCCCATTGTTGTCATAATAGCATTATGGCCAACCTCCTCAACTATTTATATAAGATAATACTAGTACCAATGAACTAAAGTCAAGCCAATTCATTAGAAACGCCAATAAAAAAAACATAAGAAAGCAAAAAATATATATTTCTCGAGCTCATGACTTTACGTCTTTAAAAAAGCTTATAAAAATAGTCTGAACAATGTAGTAAAATGAAGAAAATATTGCTGATGTCAATGGTATCTACCATCCATAACACCAGAAGTCAACCCGAAATAGGGTGATAGGGTCGAGTCTTAAATGAAGTAGACACAGATCCATTTATCTTGGATGTTTGCCGGCTGATCTAAATACGAGGCGACCAACTTAGACCTTTTTTTTGTGCCGGGGAGGAAACCTTCAAAAGGTACACCGAAGCCTTGGGAGAGACTCCGGGTTATGTGGGATTTTTACCTACTAAAACCTTCCTCAGCGCTTGTAGGGGAGGATCTCCAATGGAATGCCCCGGTGTCCCCTAACGCAGCGCACCTCACGGGCTCATCTCTTGGAGGACGTCTACCATCCCCCTTCACTATCCGGTGGTTACGGTGACATGCAGTCACATATACCGCCGTCCTTCTTAGGGTTGCTCGTTAGACGGTTCGAGCTCCGACTCTAGCCGCCCGCAAACCCAGAGGCCCTCTCTTAGTCGCCTCTTACGACAGGCAGGGGACACCGTAGCCGTATTCTACTCCCCGACTTCAGAGTGACCATCTTAGACCTAAGAAACACCTAAAACATTTGTAATTAATTGATTGTAGGTAGAACCTCTGTTCTATGTGAAGTCGGTTGGGGGGATGAAGGAAGGGGGCAAGAAGGGGATGTCTATGGGTCGCAGTAATGACTTACCATTAGACGAATTGCATGCTTTATTAAGTCGAAGTAGATAATACTTAAAGGTATACGGTAAAAGATAGGGGTAAGGGTACATGCTAAAAGTGTATAGACCATATTCTTTAAAATATACATAAACTTGAATACAGTAGTTAACATTTCTATCTTTAGACAGCAAAATGTATGGCGATGGTGTCACCAGAGTTGAAAAACAAGGGACGTTTAATTAACCAAAAATAGTGCCTAAATCGTTTCGCATTGGTGAACAAGTGATAAACGATACGTATCGGTGAAATTGTGATATTCTGATAATAACCGTGTTTACGGCGTTTACGTTAGACTGGCTCCGTAATTATCGTGTCACCTGCCCGTATCTATCTATAAATTAATTTCTGGATTACCTTACTGATAATTTTGCGATTTAATATATACTCTAGTTGTTTTGAGCTTCCTAATGAGTGTGCGAGAGAGATGGAGAAATAAATCCAAACATTATACACTAATGGTGTATGTAGGGTGTAATAAACAACCCACGTGGCCCAGCGGACTGACTACCACACCGGACTGACGCGCAATGGGTCTCGGGTTCGATTCCCGGCCAGACAGGTATAATAATAATAATAATAATATACTTTATTGTACCCAACAAGGAAAATAATACAATTAAATCTTAATATTAAAATACAAAAGGCGGCCTTATCGCTCATCTAAATGATGAGTCCTTGTTCTGGGTCTGAGTGGTTGTATATTCGTCTTTGTGTGTGTCCATGGCACCCACGACACAGGAAATTCTACTGTGAGGCTATGAGTGTAGAAAGCGTTATAATATATAATGGTATAGAGACACCCTTCCAGGCTGGGTGATGCTTGGGGAGCGGCCGTGTTCAGATAATTTTTCCACCACCAATTCGCACTTGACAACGCGGTGGACTATGGCCTAAAACTCTCTCATTCTGAGGGGAGACCCGTGCCCAGCAGTAGGACAATAATGGGTTGTACCAAATCTAAAAGTTATAAAAATAATAAAACAACTAAATTAGAAAAGATACCAGTGTTATAGAAAAGTAAACTTGTATAAATACAGTTTGCACAGAAGTACATCGTCAATTGTTATATTACAAGACACAATATCCGTAGCTGTTAAACTTTATTTTTGTTGTAAAGAGTGTTTTACAAATAATTCAAAATATGTACATACAGGCAGGAGGGCCTAGCCTATATCAGTCATGGTAGCGTTTACTAAACGGTGTATATCATGAAATGTACGTAGATTTCCCGTCATCCCCCGTTTCGTTGGAAGGGTGTGGTTGCCGGCACACTTTCACATGAGGCGGCCATCATAGTCCTCCGGAGTAGCAACGCATCTGTGATTGACTTCAAATTGAACCTATGTTCTAAATGAAGTTTATTACAGATGTATATAGGCGGCAGTGAACACTTACCATCATGTGGACTGCGTGCTCGTTTGCTATTTCAGTTAGAAAAAAAGGCATATACATATATAAAAACTATAAAGTAAACAAAACCTATTTTCGAATTTTGCACCTTAATAATATTGTACTGAAATTGAAAACTCATATTACTCCGGTAATTTCAAGTTTAGTTTTATCAAGCTTATTTTTTATTTATGATTGAAATTCAACCACCACTACGTGCATCCTGTACTCATTATACCTAACCTAACCTAACCTAACCATAACCTTAGTCTCACAACTCTGGCCGTCTCGGCCATGTTTACTAGCGTAAATCCTATATGTAAATCTACACCATAGAATAACAGTGTGTCAAATTTCAGCGAATAGTTTCTTTGTGTAACAGCAACAAACACATACCTACATCCATACAAGCTATCGCATTTCTAATATTAATAACACATCACCTCAAAACTAGGCTTCATCAAAATTATCTATTCAACATCTACTAAATAATTCTTTACGAAATTGCTATCACGCCCTTACGTATTTTGGCTAAAACCTAAAGGCGTGTTGAACCGTACGGCAGCTATGAATAGCACCTCATTTAGAGGGACTTTGTTAAATTAAATTTCGCCGACCGCACCACGAGGCGACATTACCGCTGAAGATTGCATTATGCCGTTAATACAGAATGTTCATTTAAGTTTTAGCTTGTAGAAGTATTTAAACAGATTTTTACCCGTATTAAACACGCCTTATTTGCATAAACTTCTAAAGTTTTTAAAGCTAAAGTGATTACAGCTTTTATAAACAGGCTAACAACATGGAGTGAACTGAAGAGAGTAAAAGTATTATAATGAGTATTAATAAGTATATTACGTATATACACGCTTAACTCTGCTGCATTTAAATCTATATACGTGAACCAAAAAGTTATGATTAATTTTTAAAATACTTGCCGCAGGGGCGGGGGAGTATGAAATTACGCACGGTTATAGTTGATGTAGAGAAGGATTGGTTGATGGAAGGATTGCGCAATGCTAATATTTTTTTCAAATAATTCATAAAACATTCCTAAAATCAACTAAAATCTCATCACACTACCTTGTATTAGACACAAACACATACATAATAAACGAAATAGAACATTCAATGCTACAAAAATACATAACGTCAAAAATGTCAGATGTCTTTGTCAAAATACCCGCTATTATTTTTAAATGCAGCTTAGTTATAAAACCTCTTTTTACCTTTAAGTTATTTTGAACGCACCCGGCGTTCAAAATAACTTGAAAATTATTACATTTTATTTAAATTAGAGAAATATTGGTGCTACTTTGGACAGTATAAAGTTTAGTTTTTTAATTTAAATTACGGTCGAATTTCGACCGTTGCGATGGGTGACTAAAAGGGAAATAAATATAACGTAGAAATAAATATAATATTGATCTGGACTATTTTTAAGGTAGCGCACCTTAAAAATAGTCCAGATCAACCCACGTATGAACCACCTTTAAAATGTAAAAGTAACTAACAAATCAAATTAAAAGTGCGCCTTTCGCGATAAACTATTTTCAGCGACGGTTCACCAAACGCCTCATTTCTCGTGACCTTTCGATCAAATAACACGCGTTCAGTAAATGTCACAGGAAACCTCGTTATGCCTCCCTGTTCGGCTCGGTGCTACAGGTATAGTACATTGTAAGCCACTGTGCTTGCCAATACAGGCATATTAAATTAAATCCCACCTAGCTTGAGATGATATGGACTGGTTTGACTGGATGCTATCTTTGTGACTGACGTTGTGGATATCTTCTTCTTTCTTGTTCTTTATAAAAGCGAATGTTTGTCTGTATGTCCTCTATAGAATCGTAAACTATTCATTTGATCATGTGATGATTTTAGCAAAGTTGTTAATCATGAGCTTGGGGCGGTTTCTGGTGTATTTTTTTGTGATGGCGTAGCACCGCGCAGGCTAGTTTGTTATAAAATACATATTTAGATACGTGCGAGTATATGATTACCTTTTTTGTATACGATTTACTTCTCGTCTTTTTTTATCAGACTGAAATAGCAAACGAGCATGCCGTCCACCTGATGGTAAGTGGTCACTGCCGCACATAGGCATCTCTAATCGACTTTATACAGAACATAGGTTCCATCTGAAGTCAATCACAGATGCGTTGCTAGTCCCGAGGACTATGATGGTCGCCTCGTGTGAAAGTGTGCCGGCAACCACACCCTTCTCGAAATGCTTCACGCTAGAAATAGATTTTATAAGATTGAAGTTATAAAAGAGCGTGAAGTCCCCTTGTAAGTGGTCGCTGCTGCTCATAGACATAAAACACTATGTTCTTGTTTCTTCTGCTCTTTTTTTTTATTAACTCTTGTTAATTTTTTTAGTAATCATATTTATTTTGCTAAATATCAATCATATTACTTTTTCACATGTTGAATAATTATGATACCTATACACGTCAATTCTAATATGTACTATAATTACCCCTATTTCCTACTGAAAGTAAGTCGTCGTCAACCCATTACTGTCCCACTGCTGGGCACGGGTCTTCTCTCGGAATGAGAGAGCTTAGGCCATAGTCCACCGCGCTGGCCAAGTGCGAATTGGTGGACTTCACACACCTCCGAGAACTTTTTTTTTTTTAAAGAACTCTCGGGTATGTAGGTTTCCTCACGATGTTTTCCTTCACCGAAAAGCAGTGATAATTAAAGTATAATACGCACATAAATCAGTGGTGCGTGCCTGGGTTTGAACCTCGGACCTCCCGATCGAGAGGGCAAGTTTTAACCATTAGGCTATCACTGCTCACTGCACTGAAAGTAAGTATTAGTAGGTATATCAACGACCTATATCATGTAAAGTCATATAACTTTATCTTATTTAAGCTTGTCCCTGTTCGCATAATAATAGTCATCCGTGAAGCGATATGAACTCGGAAAATATCTCTGAATCGCATTTTCCGGACTGATTCAACATGCTCGTAAAGGATTCTTTGTCGTAAATCTAAACTACGAATACTTTATAAATGATATTTATTTATGCTCAAAGCATTATATTTATTCAATATTTATTAAATGTTTCGATAGTATCCCGCATTCATTAATCTATCTTTCTTTATCAATAGAAATACGAAAAAACTACTAATTATTTATGTTTAATTACAATTTCTAATGATTAAAAAGGTTAAATTTGTTGTAATTTTGATTTAAGATCAGTAAAATTATTCAGATCAGTATTTTTTTAAGAAATACCTTTCGTGCTGTTTATATTGTTTATATTTTTTACTTTAAAAAATTGTGTTGGTTTTGACTTGCGTGCCACCCACAAAATTAGAATAAGGAAATATTATGAGTACATGTTGTAAGAATTCGCTTCAAGCGTCTTTTCTCGGTGATTTTCGGCAATTTTCTCTTCAATTCTCGACATTTCGTAGCCTCATAAGGTCGGACACACATTTGTTTTAACGCTCTACGTTGACGCTTTCAGAAAACAGCAAATGAGGCTTGAAGCGAACGCTCCACGGTCCTCAAATTACTGTTCTGTAGTAAAATTATTTCTAAGGCCTGAAAAAAGAAAGAAGGCAGAAAACATGGCTTGCCGTAATTCATGAAGAAAATTCTTGTTTCCCAATTCCTATACTTGTCGGAAATGTTGAGAATTTACATATCTCCGTATGAGTAAGACGTCCTTTGACGGAATTGGCAAAACGAAACTTTGTCAAAAGGAAAAGCCAAAACTTTGTAAGTTGTAGGTACGTAGCTATCTACGCGTGCGTTCCTAATTCAAAGTTCAGACAGTCTTGTGTGGAAAATGTGAGGAACTAAAGATCATATAAAAGCAAGAATAGGTATATGTTTATATTTAGAGCAGAGATAGAGTAATAGCGTAATGGTTGAAAGTTGCCCTCTCGATCGGGAGGTGCGAGGTTCAAACCCAGGCAAGCACCACAGATTTTTCTAAAATTATGTGCGTATTAGAATTTAATTATAACTGCTTTTCGACGAAGGAAAATATCGTGAGGAAACCTACACACCCGAAATATCTAATAATACCGTAAAATCGGCATCGCAATCTTAAACGAAAAACACAGTAATCAAATTTTAAACCATCGCCATTAGTAAACTGTTACATTGTAATTAAGTTATTCATTTCGAATCTCGCTTCGAGTTTGAATTCAACTTTTATGTACTTAATTCACATGAAAGATTTTCAATCGACACCATCGTCGCCATAAATCGTGGGTAACCTAACAAGCGGCTGGCGTGGAGCCAGGGTCCGAGCGTCCATTCCTGGTTCCCACAGCCTGATTCACCGCAAAGCTTTATTGCCTATTCACACGTACCACAATCACATACCAGTGACACAAAGTGGGCTAGCAATACGGGTAAATAGTATCGATTGGGCAAGCAGAAGTTACGTGTGAATCGCTGCATCTTGGATTGTGGTAATTACAAAAACTTGTCCTGCGATATAAGAATCGGGTCTCATATCCAATATTGGTGGAACAACATACATTACACAAACAACGAGAGTTTAATTGTGGCTACGGCATGTTTAATACCGTTCACGGTATTCAATTGGTTGACAAAATATAGTCTATGTAAATAGTGGAAATTGGTCCGTATTGACGCTGTATATTTTGCAGTGGTTATCATAAGACTGATAGATGAATAGATGGCTCTTCACACTTAACCTCGTCCATGCAGTTGTCGTTGCAGTATAATTGTGGTGTGGTGTGGTTATGGTACGTATGAAAGGACGCTTATATTCCACAGAAGCGGAAACTCATGAATGTTAATTGTAGTGGAGCACCAAATGGACCTATTCACGAAAGTGCTACGCGTCTATAAATCAAATTGGTTACGCGCTCCCTCCTCCTATTTACCTAGTAACGCAAAGAAATAACAAGTATCCGCGTATCGGGACTGTTTTTGATTTGATTACAAATATAACCCTATATTTTCATATATTCTGTTTATTTATAAGACGCAAACCACCAAAGACAAGGTATTATGAGGTTTGGATATAAAAAGTTCTACTTATTTAAAGTGTGTCACCCACATTTCACATCCATATATTAAATACGTGAAGCAAAAACTTGTGATTCGTTTTTAAGATACTTGCCACAGGCGGTGGGGTATGAAATTACGCACGGTTATAGTTGATGTAGGGAAGGACTACGAAATGCTAATATTTTTTTCAAATAATGCATAAAACATACATAAAATCAACTAAAAACAAATTACACTCACTACCTTGCATTTGACACAAACACATAATAAACGAAATAGAACATTTAATGTCTTACTATAAAAGACATAACGTCAAAAATATCAGAAGTCTTTGTCCAAATACCCGCGATTGCTTTTAAATGCAGCTTAGATTTAGTAAACCTATTTTTACCTTTAACGGATGCGTTCAAAATAACTTGTAAAACTACAATTTATTTAAATTAGCGAAATAATTTTTCAATTTAAATTACGATCGAATTTCGACAATGACGACGGGTCTAATATTCGAAAAAATACCAACATTTTGAGTGGACTTTAATGTATATTATGCATTAATAAATTTTATTCGGTTATTTTTATTTAATAATAGGTATGAGTCTGAAACTGTATATGTTATAATTATGCGTAGGAAAAGTCGGAACAGGTAGCTGATATTTTTTCCTTTTTAAAAATCTTTTGACCCATCCTATAATTAAGACTAAAAAAAATGTGTGTGTGTCAGCTCCGACGCACGACTGGAGTTTACTCGCATTTAAAATGGATGACGCCACACTAAAGACATTAATAATACCAATACATGGTTCATTTTGAAAAATGATATCAAATATATAAGTACGTATTAAAATATTAATATTGCACGTATTTACAGAGTATTTACATTACTTATCTTAACGATTTAGTATTTTAAATACCATTGAGATTTCGGTAAAACGTAATCACGAAACCCATGCATATCATCCACGCGTACTGATAAAATAGTTCTAAAGTTTTAACTAGACGGCGTAATACTCAATAAAAAAACGTAACGAGGTCATTCATCAGTACATTTTACTCCTTACCTTTTTCTCATACTAGGCCCTTATATATGCAAATCGATTCTTAAGGAGTAAACTGCAAAAGATAAACGCCAATTAAAATATTTGCTTATTAATTATATCATTTTAATAAACATGTAATAATAGGTATACGATACTAACCTAACCATGTCACTCGCATAATATTTCGTAACAAAACAAGCAAAAATAGAATCTATTTCTATTTTAACAGTATCATGAATAATGGAAATGATTACAGGCGTCCACTGGTGTTCTGTGGATGAAAACATTATGTAAAATGGAAATAAATCATACGTGTTGTATTACGTATTCAGTTTACACGCAGTTGTATTAAATCACCGTCAACAAGGTTTAAAAATAAAGCACCCACGTAAGAGGTCGTTAACCCTAGTATGTTTGCAGACAAGAAAATGGATGCGTTGCAAACGCCGACGGAACTCTGATAAGACTGACGTATGAACTAGGGTTGTATGCTGTCTGGAAACCTCTCTATTATAGGCTAAAATTATATGAATATCCGAAACTGTTACTCATTCCGACATCTTAGAGTAGCGTAAGTTGGACATCGAGTTCGTTAAAGGGTTTAAACAATTTCCATTTATAATTTTTTTGTGTATTTTCGTTAATTTAGTATCATAATATATTACGTCAAATAAACTATCTTTAAACCAACATTATATTATATCCTTACAATGCTTCTATTTGAGTTGTGAGTTAGAGCATCCTTTTGAAATTAAAAAAAAAAATTTTAAACAAAAAATACAACCGACTTCCATGCCACATAAAAGTAAAAAATAATTTAAATACATGTTGGTTTAGAGCAAACACAGTACTTAGTACATAGTCCCGAAGTCGGCGCTCATATAAGATACATGTAGTTTCGTCATGATCCAGCAAAATATGGTGAGCGCCGACTTCGGAACTATGTACTAAGTACTGTGTTTGCTCTAAACCAACATGTATTTAAATTATTTTTTACTTTTATGTGGCATGGAAGTCGGTTGTATTTTTTGTTTAAAAATTTTTTTTTCACGCTTTTCAGTCACGATAAAATCAGTTATGGCTGTTGCTAGTCGTCCGCTAACCGGATGAATAAAATTAATTATTCGTCCGATTTTCGGATGAATAAAATTATGTGCTGACGTCATCATCTAAAAATAGACTTCTTTGACACAACCGGTCGGGGGCGCTACCGCGCCCCCTCCCTTAGATTCTGAATTAGAAAAATCTGTTCGAACCTAACCTAACCGAATAAAACAACTTTTTCTGAGTAAACATTTATTTAAAGAATAGACCTATAATTATCAATATTTAAAGTAGAAAAAGTAATATAAACCTTATAACTAAGAGTATAATTCAACTGATACTGATAAAATTAATTTTGACTACCTATCCTTAGTTGGAAAACCAATACCATCAAAACCAATTTAAGTTCGGGCAGCATGATCGTTATTCACTACATCAGGTGTACCCATAGCTTTACACAATTTATTAATCTCAGTAATATGATTTAACTCACCAGTTTCAATACGTTTTTTATTACGAGGATAATAAGTATGTTTAATATACAGACCATTTTTATTACGAATTTACCGTTTAGCGGACGATTAATTTATTTTATTCATCCGATTACGGGACGACTAGACACTTCGATCAGTTATCGAGACCGTGTAATACATAGTATCCATAAGACTGCATAGTGCATACATAAATGGAAACGGTAATTTAAAATCAACCTTAAATGACAAGTCAAACAAAAGCCTAAGCGATATCTTACATTACTGTCACAGTGCATGTGAGAGCGCAACCGCTCGCAGGGCGCTGCCGCGCCCTGCTCGTTTAGTTTCTATATTTTCTTTTAAGTTCCAACCTAACCTAACCCATCCTATGTAAAAAGGTTGGCAGTACTCCTGCATCGTCCAGGTAATTGTATTCAAAGTGGAATTTGTGATCATAATTATGTCCTTTCCGGAACTCATTGTTTGTATTGCGAACAATAATTACCAAACACACATACTTTAGGCAGGCTGTATACCTATATTATTAGGGTTAAAGAGGTGAAGGTAACTTTATTAATCGTTGCCTCTGTTTATGGAAGTCCTAATATATTCATAAGGGCCATATTACTATCACCTGTGGGTTAGATAGGCAGTACCACTGAATAAAAGCCCAATTAAAGATAACGGTTTTTATAAGTCATCTCTTCTTAGCATTTCTTCAATAAATCCTTAAACACTAAATAGCCAACTTCTATGGCTTGGGCTTACAGTACCCTGCATCATAAGGGTCGAGGAGTTAAAGGTCAATTTTCTTATCATACGTCTTTGCTTTGTTAATATATTACAATTCCATAAGTATCAAATGGCCAACGCCTATGCTTTAAGCCTGAAGTACCCGTGCATCATCAAGGCTGAAGAGTTGAAGGTCAAAACTATCATGTTATATCTTTGCCTAGTAATCTCATTACATATACGTAAGCACCATATGGCCAACGCCCATGGTTTAGGCTTGAAGGACCCCAGCATTATCAGGGTTGAGGAGTTGAAGGTCAAATTTTTCATGCCATATCTTTTCGTAGTAATCTCATTACATACACGTAAGTAACAGATGGCCAACTTCTATGGCTTGGGCTTGCAGTACCCTGCATCATGAGGGTTGAGGAGTTGAAGGTCGATTTTAATATTATACGTCTTTACTTTGTAAATATATTACATACCCATAAGCATCAAATGGCCAATACCTATGGTTTAAGCTTGAAGTACCCCTGCATCATCAGAGTTGAGGAGTTGAAGGTCAAATTTTTCATCTTTTATCTTCGCTTAGTAATCTTATCAGATATACGTAGCGATCATGTAGCTAACGCCTATAGTTTAAGCTTGAAGCACCCCAGCATCATAAGGATTGAGGAGTTGAAGGTCCAATTTTCCACCGTATACAACGATTTTTCTAATGTTCTACCTTACATTTTTTAAATATCATTTTGAATGCGTAAGGATGAAATAGCTAAGTTTTATGGCTTAGGCATTCAATACCCCTGCATCATCAGGATTGAGAAGTTGAAGGTCCAATTTTTCGTCGTATACCTTTGCTTAGCAATGTTATTACAAATCCGTGAGCAACAAATGTCTAACGTTTATGGTTTAAGCCTGCAGTACCCCTGCATCATCAGGGTTGAGGAGTTGAAGGTCAAATTTGTTATCGTACATCTTTGCCTTGCTATCTTATTATATATCTGTAAGCACCAAATGGCCATCACCTACGGCTTGGGCTTACAGCACCCTGCATCATCAGGGTTGAGGAGTTGAAGGTCAATTTTTTTGTCATATGTCTATGCTTAGTATTGTTATTACACATCCATAAGCACCAAATGGTCAACCCCTATGGTTTAGGCTTGAGGCACCCCTGCATCATCAGGATTGAGGAGTTGAAGGTCAAATTTTTCATCACATGTCTTTGCTTAGTAGTCTTGTTACATATATGTAAGCACCAAATAGCTAATGTTATAGTTTAGGATAGCTGTAACCCTGCATCATCAGGATCGAAGAGTTGAAGGTCAAATTTTTTGTCAACCTATATAAGCATAGATATATAATACATATTCCAAGTTTCATAAGAATCGATTCGGCAGAAGCCGAGTTATCTCAAATTATCTAAAAAACTTGAGGAGTGGTGGTGGTTTCCACCCAATAACTCAAAGAGTTAAGCATCACAGCATACCCATGTCCAAGAGAAAAAGTTGCGTGACAAAATTTCCTATCAAATGAAAGAAAGAAAATGGAAATCGGTTTAGAAACACCCAAGTTATTCAAGATTTTAAGAAACCGACATTTTCCAATTTTCCGGGAAAACCGCCGGAAGGTTTTCATTTTCCTCAATATGGGACTGCCTGTGAAACTAGCCGCATACAATGTCGTATGAATCGTGTCGGTAGGTCGACGATTTCTAGCCATTTCGCCCAAACATACATAAAAAAAAAAAAAAAAAAAAAAAAAAAAAAAAAAAAAAAAAAAAAAAAAAAAAAAAAAAAAATACGTGACGAATAGATAACCTCTTTCCTTTGGGAAGTCGGTTAAAAAGGCCTATGATGTAAGTTGATAAGTTTAAAAAAACGTCGATGTCGTTTGAATATCAAATCCAACCGTTGAACTTCATTTTTTTTTATTTCAACGACTTATCATACGTCGCGAGAAAGTTCTTATCACATCTTGCATATCCGTGGTCAGAAAGAACGTGCTAAAGCCCTTAGAGGACTGCCACGCGTCTAAAATGGAATCTCATCCTTCGGCGAGTAGTACGATTAACATAAATATTAAATATACCTTTAAAAAAGAATAATCAGGTCCGAAATAATTTAATATTACTAGCTGTACCCTTCGCGTATTGCTACGCCATCACAAAAAAAAAATCTACAGAGGACATACAGACAAACATTCATTTTTATATATATAAGAAGACAAGAAGAAGAACATAAACACGAAAGTTGGAAGGTTTGTTACTCTTTCGTGCTTAAATTACATCAGGTTTACACATACATAGATTAACAAATAAGGTCCTCATTACCGTAGTAGACATGACCAAAGCGGACGAAGCTGCAGAAATAACCTCCTCCATAATATATTGGGGACACAACCCTTTTTTGTACGAAGTGGAAACCTTCAAAAGGTACCCGACGCCGTGGGAGCCCATCAACCCATTATTGTCCCACTGCTGGGCACGGGTCTTCTCTCAGAATGAGAGAGTTTGCCGTGGGAGCAACGCGGATTAAGTGGGATCTTATCGCACTAAAACGGTGGCCGTCCTCAGCTTTACAAAGACGACTCCGGGATCTCCAAAGGAACATAACCGGAGCCCTCTAACCGCGTTGCCAACCCTAGTAAACCTATGAATATAATTAGAGAAAGAACATCAAACCATTGTGTGGTGCAGGTGCAAGTTGAGGTCGGCGAAGTAACGCCTCGTATCAGGCCAAACACCGCTTAAAGATAGCATTTCACACGCGATTCTGTTTCAAACGATACTCGTAAACTAGGTACATTTAAACTTGTTTCATTCCTTATCGTGGCTCAAACACCTCTAGTTAGAATAAACTTTTACGATGATACGAAAACGTTATACGTGCTGTTATTTTTACAATCTTGGCATGACATATATAAGTCACATATTGTACGAAGTTGTTTACAGTTATCCGGATGGGCGGCAGTAATCATCAGATAGACTGCATGCTCATTTGCTACTTCAATCTTATTAAAAAAAAGAAATTAAACAGTAAAGACATTCGTGCCATTAAGAAGTGAGAGGTGTCAAGGGACACCCGGATGGAACGAAGTTAATTTCTATTATTTTATTATAATAAATAATAAAATTATAGAAAATAATAACAACATTATTACGCCGCGCGGCTTACTACACTATAGCAAAAAGTGTCGTGACATCTTTTCGTCTGATTTTTTCCGTCTAGCCTCCTTTCCTTTGCAACACGCGATAAGGAACTTTGTTCCAATTATTACTAAAAAGGTTATACCTAATACAGTAAACAAATTCATAGGTACTATTAAATTAATATTCGAAGATCCATTTCGCCGTTGTATCGCAGTGATACAAGCTATAACTATATAGTTGAACGAGTGTTGTCAACAATAGGTATCTTATAACTCAAAGGTATAAATTTCAACATCGCTAAAGGTCAAGTGTGATATAATCTTGTTATTAATAACTTATTGGAACGAAGTTTCGAATCGTGGCTTGCGGTAGGAGTGGTATATATCATCACATAAGGAAAACCGTTATGCTATGCCTAGTGATTGTCAGTGTTCTCTTAGACGTATCTGAGCGCTGATAAGAACGAGTGCTTTTTCTTCCCGACACGGAAACATCGAACCGGTTGTTAATCAAAACCTTGTGTCTTTATGTTTTTGACCACAAAAATAATTGATACATTTCAATATGTAACGGGTAATTAAAAAAAACACATATCGTAAGTACCTGTTCAATAAAAACTTAAACTATTTCTGTATCTCCAATTATATATGAATTCGTATGTGCAAATATCGATATTCGATACGATGAAGGACACTCAGACTACACAAGTATATTTATAACCGGCTACCAAAGGGAAATAGGTTATTATTGAGTGTAGATAGTGTGTCTAATATTATGTAACGTTTGTTACTATTTGACATTCGCGAATGCGAATCTTGTTTTTTTTTTCAGTTCTGTGTAGGGTGAGAGGGTGGATACAAATTATGGCGGCCTTTTTTTTTGGAGTTCGAATTAAATGTGTATACATTTGGCGACCTTTTTTTGCAAAGCACTGCAATTCAATATTCGCACAATTCTTGCGAATGCGATTATTCGTTACATCACTAGTGGGTATAGTGCGACGATGTATTATTATTTACTGCACAACTACGGAATAGTCTTACAAAACAATATATCTTCGCAAGTGCAGTCATAGGGCGGCCGCAGCGCCACCCGTTTACCGCACACAACTAGACCACTTGCGCCTGCTAATATCTAAGTTCTTGCTAACTAACTTGCTAACTATTTCCTAACATCTTGGTTCCGTATAACGAGAATTCCTTGGACAAACTCAAAGACAAGAACACCAACATTTTCAGTAACAACAAATTAAACATGTCCTTCCATAAGAGAATCGAAACGGGAATATTTTATGTTAGTACTATATAACCACTATGACACACCAATTCAATAGACAAAAGTAGATTTGAAATGAAACCATAAACGTTAAATAATAAACATAGATTAGTGGTACATTGATATGGTAATGATAATGGCCGCCCTCTGCCCAGTCGGTAAACCAATAAACCCCGCGATTGCTCTGCGGTAATAACATCTATAAAGCTTCAATTTCATTTGCATTGCTATACAATTATCAATGATTATCTTTTGAAATCAACGTGTTGTCGATTTTACTCATGGTGTATAATTGCTATTGAAAAAATTTAATAGTATCGACAGAACTAAATAAAATAAAGATTTTTATTACTTTAAAACCGATAGATTTTTTCTTATTGATGTTATTGTTTGGTTTACCCACTCAATTTTTGATATTTTTTCAACGATTGTTTACAATTTATCGGCATGTATGTAGTACAGAAGGAGTGATGGTAGTTTCCATCCCATAACTCAAACAGTTAAATAATCCACCACACCCATGTCCAAAATAGAAAGTTCCGTAATGATTTTTCCTATTAATTAAATCCAAACTATTCAGATATATCATTTATTTTATAACTTTAATAGCTAATGGACGTCAGAATTATTTTTTATTTTAACACTTATTATCCTATTCCAGACGAATATAAAATAAATGAATATAAGGGTTGGTGGTAGCCTGGTAGGAGCTTAAAAATGTAAAACTAAATGTATTTTAATTTCGCACCATAATTGTCCAAAAAATAAAAACTTTTGAGGTGAACCACCCTCAATACTTAGAGGCGTTAAAATTAGTTATTAACGTATTTTCATACCTACTGAATATATATGTAAAATTTCATCAAAATCGGTCAAACCGTTTCGGAGGAGTTTAAACACTAAAACTGTGACACAACATTTTTATATAATTATTAGATGCAAAATTACTTATGTAATATGTAATATGCTTATACTGATTTACGGTAAGTGCTTTCATATATAAATTAAATTTATTATTTCCGATGTAACCATAATTTTCCCATTTTATATGATGCAATAAAATCATCATACAGAAGCTCTACATTTGGGTGCCGATATTTAAACATAACATAAAGCCTCGATTGGAAAATAATAACAATTTTACTACTCATTTTAGGAAGCATAAAAATTATTGCATGATATTTGCATACTGTATTTACGTATAATATTGTACGGTTGTATTAAAATATTAGATTGTCGTCAACCAAGTATTGTCCCACTGCTTGGAACGGGTCTTCTCCCAGAAGTTCAATTCTATATTCCATCTCGCTTGCCAAGTGCGAATCGGTAGATTTCACACATTTTTTTTAACTCACCTAACTTTAGGACACCTTATTATTTAATTTGTTGTTAGAACATAAAAAATACACTGTGTAAAAATCAAATGTCCATATTTTACAATTTAATAATTTTATTATCCGATTCGATTAGGTCGATTTGACGATGGAATGCTACAATTTATTATTCTATTCTTACAGCATTATTTTAACTATCGCGTCAAAATTTGCTTGAAAATAAACTACTATATTTTATACTCTTGATACAGTAGCATCAATTCCCTAAACTTCTAACATCTTGTATCTAGTTATCTACACGTCTATCTCTCTGAGAAGAAACTTTGAAGTTCTTTTTTCTCTAAGGGCATCGAAAACCCTTTTAGGCTTTCATCCCTTCGATTAAAACTAATCAAACTTTGTATCAAAGTCCATTGAGAAGTTGTTAACATGTTTAAATACATGTAGTAACTAGTATATCTTTAGAAGGCACTTATTCTACATGCACCATTATTCTACATTTTCTTTGCCTTTGCTTTTTTATTTGATGGAAGCCGCATAGGAACTTATAGCCCATTTTTTATATTATTATTATAGCAATGACATTATTATCTACTATGATACATCTGAAGTTGCGTTGCTAATGCCGTCGATGGATGTCGTTTATCAACCCCAGACAATATTACAGTATTAGCTAAAGTTAGTGTGACCTCTGTGAACTTAGTTTAAACGCTTCAGTATCCCTTTCTATCTTAAATTGAATTAGCAAAGGAACGTGACTTAAATGGTCACTGCCGTCCGTAGAAAGTAGTTGTACGTACATGTAATACGGGGGCTCCAACTCTGAGTCACCGACACCCTTGTGTGGTCCTTTTTAATGCCACGGCGGCAAACTTCTCTCTGCTTCAATAAGAGCCTTGAGCATTCCCACCACACTTCTACTTCTTAGCTCCAAATACTTCGACCTTTTAACTTAATACCACCTTACACTTATAACAACCTACTTGGTACTTAATAGCTTCACGTGTCTTTAACCTTCCTATGAGCTTCACAGACTATTATCTACCACTTGACGTCTGAATGCCATTAAGTTCTTGTTAGTATATGACTTAATTTACATTTTAAAGAACTTGGTTTGTTCAGATTGACATTATATAATTCACGTAATATTTTTATCGTTTCTATGCGGAAGTGTTGATTTTAACAACCGGTTTATTAAATAGTCAATTTGTTTAGCAGCAAATCTACGTAATTTCGGTAAAGATCTTGCATATTTACGGGACATCGGGACATGCAATAAAAGCAAAATTCTCATATTCCTGCTAATTCATTTGTGAACATGAAGATTGTGAACATGAACAAGTATGTGTACCGTATCGCCAATATTATATGGGATTTGCTTACGATCTGTAGTAAATAATGTACATGCTTAGTTAACAAAAGCTAGAAATGGTACCTACACTTTGTGGGATCTATGAAGGATACTAATCCTTCATAGATCCCACAAAGTACCACTCTCAGATCCATGACTAACAGTGTTAAACGCTTTTGTGTTCTCATTTGAGGATACACTTAGTCCTGACTGCGAATACTCATTACACATTTACATAAGCGGCAGTGAGTCCTTAACATCACGTATCTGTATGCTCGTTTGCTAATTCAGTTTCAAAAAAACAGAAAGAACCGTCTGTTTATACGATACTTAGCTTACAGAGTCAACAATTTGACAATACGGCTTATCATGACTTGTTTCAGAAACTTTTGCAAAGCCTTTTCCATGCAATACGTTCTAGTTCTGCAAAATATGATTCATTATTTTTTGAGATAAATTGTTCTTGAAATACAACATTCCCGTAAGGCACTCAACAAAGTCAGCTTAGACCCTTGTCTTAATGACTAGGTATCTCGGAGCGGTTCCCACAGAGCTTATTCCGGTTGAGATGCCGTTTGACATCTGAATATTGTCGAGAATTCACGACGGTTTCCAATTCAATGCGTGATCTCGAACTATGAAATGAATATTGGTGTGTAAGTTCGAAATTTATAACTCACTACGTAATTCACTACGTAGTATAGTTTTGTATAAGTGGCAAGATTACGTGCAAGATGTGGAATGAGCTTCCTCCTGAGGTATTCCCGGTGCGCTATGACATGGAACTCTTTAAGAAAGGTGTATAAAGAGTTCTCCTTCAAAGCCGGCGATGCATTGGCAACTCCCCTGGTGTTGCAAATCTCCATAGGCGACGGTGACTGCTTTCCATCAGATGGCCCGTCTTCCTTATCATTAGGTCCAACTATACAAAAAAGTGGCAAACGAGCATGTTGTCCACCCGGTTAGATTACCGCTGCCATCTGTGGATATCTGAAAAAGAAGCCCAGATAGAATCAGTCTTACGTGAGTAGCCTCAACAAATATTACAAAATTTACTTTTACTACGACAATCTTGTTTTAACATGGGTAATAAATGCTAGGTCCAGAAGCTTGCCTTATATTTGGCTAAACATGCTATATAAATAATTAGCCATTTTAATGTAAAGGTAACCTGGTAACCTGTATGTAGAGGTAACCTGGCCAGACTATTGCTTTCCTTTACTGATGCGTTATATGTATAAATTCAATATTTACTTATATGCTTGTATACTTAATTAACACATACAACCACTACACATGGTGACTTGTCATGTCACAGTAGCTCCTGAGATTACTCCGTACTGATACCACTTGACGTCTCAACAGTCAAGTGTGCTTGTTCACGCTCTGCTCGATTTGCATTTCAAATCGTAGGTTCTGTACCCTTAGTCTCATACTAAGTATAGTACCTACGATATATATATATACCTACGGTACCTTGTTGAGCCTACGATACATTTAAGTTTTCTCAAAACAATCATTTAACTTTTAGTCAGTGGCGTAGCATGCCTTGGAGGGACCATGTATCGATATTGGTTGGGAGGCCCAAATGAAGGAATACACCGTCCACCCAGTAAGACACTTGTTCAGCGAAAAAAAGGTCGTCTAACCTACTTACTCTTTGCCACCTGTCTCCAAAAATTGATGATCAAAAAAAAGTCCCATGTTAATATTTTGCTACCTCCTAAAAGCCATTGTATTTGGCACCCTGTGTAGCCTGGGAGCTCCGTATCATTGAAACGACTGATGCGGCAGCAGCTACGCCCCGGCTTTTAGTTCAAATTTCAATGTACATCGCAAGTTTTGACCGAAAACGAAAACGTTGCGTGCAATGTATAATGTATTAGCGAAAACTTAAACAATGATTATTTCGAGGATACTTATTAATTTCGTACCTACTAAGGGTACGGGTTTCTAGCGCATCTTTCATCACGAAAAAGTTTATGAGGATGTGTATATGTTTCTTACTCTTTCATGCAAAAAGTACTAGTCGGATTTTAATGAATTTGAAAACAAAAGTTATGACCTGAATTAACATAAGCGGAGTAAGGTCCATAGCACATGGCGTATTTTAAACGCACAAACAAAGCACCGGTAACGCACGTCTACGTGCTTCAAACCTGAGCATACGGGGATATTGTGAAACGTGCGTTTACTGCGCGTATATGCGCAGATATAGATACAGATTTACATAAAAGATGGGAAAAAATCTAAATGTATCCAATGTCATCGCATCAAACGAGATCCGAACACGATTTACACGCGCGTTTGTGTCGCGTTTTACGTGCGTTCGAATCTGTAAAAAGGCAAAAATCTGCATTTAACGCGCGTCGCCTGCGCGTTCTAAATACGTCATGTGCAAGGGGCCTAAACGTGATCGAAGGAAACGAAGCAGCGGGAATAAAGTAGTGTTATATAACTAAATTTTCATAAAAATATTTCAAGTAACTCTTTTTACTTTCTCAAAGTGAATGTTTTACTCCACAAATTAATGTTTGTGAGCATACTTAATGTTTATGTTAAATTTCAGGCATAAACGGTTCATACTTTAATGCTCAAATATTTTCACTGCACCAGTGCACTGCTAATATAAGCATTTTTTTATTAGTGATTACACGTCCAAGATTAATTCATTCTTATTATTAAAAAATATAGATATAAGTATGCCTCAAAATTTTTTTTTATCTGACTGAAGTAGCAAACGAGCTTGCAGTCCACCTGATGGTAAGTGGTCACTGCCGCCCATGGATATCTGTAATCAACCACAGACAGAACATGAGTTCTTTATCTGAAGTCAATCACAGATGCATTGCTACTCCCGAGGACTATGATGGTCGCCTCATGTGAAAGTGTGCCGGCAACTACACTCTTCCGTCGAAACGCAAGAAATGCTTCACGCTAGAAATAGGTGTGGCGGTGGTACTTCCCCGGTCGAACTACACTGATTCTACCACCTTGACGTTTAAAGGTGAAAGGGCTAAACTCTTATTTTAAAAGAAGTCTAAAAGGTGTGTCAAGTCGAACTATTCGAACTTATAAACGCGGTAGAGTTTTTTCTAAAATTGTGTTACTTTGACAGAAGACCCGTGCCCAACAGTAAGACAGCAATTGGTATATATGGGTCCATCCACGTAAAAAAAATAATAGATTGTTTGTTTCCATAAATTTAAGACCAGCAAGTCATATCCCAAAAAGTCTTAAACAAATCTTTAACGCTGACATTGAATTTGTTATAGATAGTCACTTGAATACTGTTGCTACTACTTGACCGATCAATCGAGGTTCCGGAGTTCGAATACAAGGAAGGCACAAAATGTTTTAAAGATTATGTGTATTTTAGAAATTTATTTTCACTGCTTTACGCTGAAGAAAAAGATAGGGAAACCTTTATATCTCAGAGTTCTCTAAGAAAATCAGAAAGGAGTGTGATATATACCAAATCGTACTTGGCCGGCACTTTAGACTAGCCTGAAGCCCTCTCATTTTGAGTGGAGACCCGTTCCCACCAATGGGACATTATAGGCTGACCGTACTATTAAATGCTACTTGAATACGGTTATATGCTACTCAGATAACATAAAAAAATGTGATCATTATAATATCAATATTTTTTTAGTAGTTTGTATAATAAACTTATTCCTTTTCCTGTAATTAAGGAATAATCACACAAGCTTGACGTGGCTACAAAAAAATATTCTGAAACTTCCTTATGATCTCTTTTATAATATCTCTGTTTCGCCAAAGTTAAATATAACCGTTTCCTAATGTAGTATTCATAATCTTATAGCTTTGTACAGTCAATTTCTATGTATATGCAACGTTATACCTACACACGAATACATTGTAGTTTTTGATTTAAAGATTTCATAAGTCATGAATTATAATAAATATAATAACGCCCCCTATACTCAACCAAATATTTCATTTTTCCTGTGTTATGAGTTCCATGTATATGCACACAAAAACAAATACACAAAATCCAGACCCAACATCACAACATGCCTGGTTTAAAAAATAATCCTCAAAGGGTCTTTTGTTTCAGAACGGTTATATGATGATAAAATAATTACCTAATTTAATGACAAATAAATGTAAAAAGCAATAAGAGACTATTAATAGAATACAGTACTTTGATCTTCCAGTCTAAATATTCCATCTAAACTATCACATCTGTATTCGAAACACATAATATACATATACACTGAGCTGTGTAAATATCTCTACAAATGTACGTTCAGTTTCGACACAAAGTAATGAAAGTTACGAACGTGATAAGCTGGGCTAATCTCTCGTCCATATGTAGACTAATCTAGCAGTAGTACACAATTAGAGGAGATCTGATGCATTTAGGAATTTTAAGGTATGTTTTTTTATTAATTGAAGTAGCAAACGAGCATGCAGTTCACCTGATGGTAAATAGTCACTGCCACCGATGGTCATCTGAGATTGTCTTCATATAGAACAATCACGAATGCGTTACCACTCCCGAGAACTAAGATATCCTCATATAGGTATAAGTGTGCTGGCAACCTCACCCTTTCATCGAAACGCAGGAACTTCACGCTAGAAATGGCGTGGCGGTGGTATCTTCTCGGTCGAACATTGTTCTACCACCTTGAAAACCGAAAGTAAAACCCTCAAATCCAATTTTTACATGATAGGAAAACCAAACTAATATTCATTCTATCACATTTCGGATGGTTAGGTACCTACTGACGCCAATTTCCTTGGAAAGAAACAGACAAGAAGTTTATATACGTTACTAGCCGATACCTCGAACTACGTTGCGCCTGAAAGACAAAAATCTAAAATTATCAGTGTTCCTCCACTATATTATGCATTTATTATAGATAATAAACTTCCTTTTGAATCACTATATCGATTAAAAAAAACTTCATTAAAATCCGTAGCGTAGTTTTAAAGATTTATGCATACATAGAGACATACAGCGGGAAGCGACTTTGTTTTATACTACGAGTATGTAGTGATATCTTAAGGTGGGCATTCACGTTACAACGGTCGCACGGGCTGTCGAACGGACTGTCGCCACGACAGTTCAAGTTGAATACTCCAACGGACCTGCGACATGACCTTAGTCGTACAGTCCGCCTTAGGGCCAAGCCATTCACGATCGAACTTGTCGCATACGACCATAGTTCGTGCGACAGTCCGTGCGACCGTCGTAACGTGAATTACCACCTTTACTCGTAATATAAATTCTAAAGTCGTGATTATGTACATATTTGTATTTGGCACAAAGACAGTTTATGACCTGGACTAGGATAGTAACACATGGGATACTCATTACTCTGATTAACGCTACTGAAGCAGGCGAACCCGCGGGAATAAGGTAGTATTATCAAAATATTGTCAACGGTACCTCAAGGTGAACTAAATAATTAAATTAATCATACTTGTAATTCTATAGCAAGTAATACCTACTCCTACCGTTTTAATTGTCGTCCTTAATAAACGAAGTCGGGTATAAGTTGAGGTCAATCTGCATTACTGATTCTACTCCACCGATTTTAATCAAACTAAACGAAGTACCAGTTATCAGATCGACGACGATCTTTCGAACTTTATTAAAATTCATTGAAATCCAAACTGTAGCAAAATGTACTCAAAAATATTGGACCAAAATCATGAAACGTAATAGACTTATAGATAAAACCAGCTAAGTACGAGTCGGACTCACGCACGAGGGTCCCGTACCGCTATGTATACCCCTTAATTATTTTTTTATCCTGTTTTCAGTTTCTATAGCGGCAACAGTACTACATCTGTGAAAATTTTAACTACGACGAACCCGCGTGGCGGAGCGGTTACCATACCGGTCTGACGCGCAATGTGTCCCGCGTTCGATTCCCGGCCAGACTAGGTAACTGAATGACGAGTTTAGATTGCTGTTCGGGGTCTGGTGTTGTCCATGGTACCCACGACACAGGAGAAAATCCTACTGTGGGGCTATGAGTGTAGAAAGCGTAAAAGCTAGCTATCACGTTTCATGACGTACAACCTGCTTACAGACAAACAGACGGACAGCAGAGTTTTAATATGTTTACGTGTGTCACAATGATGAGCGATGCTCTTACTGAACTAAATTATGATAAAAACAAGGTTTCAACCGAAGTTTACTTCCCTTTTTGTAGTTTTCGTATATCTTATTCAGCCAATATATGACGTAATGTATGTTAATGGCCTCCTAAATCACTCGTTATAACTTATCTTCTTTTATGACTTCAGAGACTCGTAAGATACTAGAGAATATCATAGAGAAGTGATCATTTATTTCATCGAAAGCGTTTTTGTCAAGGGTAATTAATTACATATAACATTTTAAAGATGTTAGGCCTTATCATGGTTCAACACCGAAGGCATTACCATAACACCTATTAGTGTTTTTTTTTGTAATAATTAAGTAGCAAAAGAGCATGCAGTCCACCTGATGGTAAGTGGTCACCGCCGCCCATAGACATATGTAAGCAACTTCACTTAAAACATAGGTTCTATCTGAAGTCAATCACAGATGCTATTCCCGAGGGCTAGGATGGTCGCCTCATATAAAAGTGTGCCGGCAACCACACCCTTCCATTGCAACGCAAGGAATGCTTCATGCTAGAAATATGTGTGGCGGTGGTAAAGGTGGTGGTAGCCTTTACTACTTTGTATTATTACTAACTTATCACTGCGGTTCCGCTCGCTTTGAACACATTCATCGTGGCTAAAATTTTCCTATGTATCAATCCATGTCTATAATTCTGTGAAACAAATTTAAGCGAAATGCTATATGTAGTTTTTGTGTGAAGAGTAACAATTACACGTACTTCCTCACAAGCTTTGACATTTTTAATATTAATTGCATTTACCCGCGGCTTCGCTCGCGTTGAAACCTAGGTATTAAATTTTTTTGACAAACAACCATGTCTGCCAAAATACATATTTATTTATGTATATTTATTCAATATATTTTTTCTAATACCTCTAAGAATATGTGTAGAATAAGTTTTATGATAATCGGTTGAGTAGTTTTGGCGTGAAACCGTACCAAACAAACTTACATTCTCATTTATAATATTAAGTAGAGATAAGTAGAGATAAATAGAGAAGTAGCGATAACATTAGCATTAACCCCTAATGTCTTCTTGATTGAAAGGTGTTAATAATCGTATCCTTCAAATTGAGGTGTGGATTTGAGTTAAACATAGGTAGCAGCGATCACTTACCACGTGTAAACTGCTCCTTGAATAACTTCTTCTCCCTCATTAAATATAAACACGTTCAAAGCTAAATTTAAAAAGCTAAAAATATAGAATGCTTATCGGTATGATAGTTGATGCCTAATGGTTCAAACTTGCCCTCTCAATCGGGAGGTCCAAGGTTCAAACCCAGGCACGCATCACTGATTTTAGTGCGTACGAGTATTAAAAATTAACTATTACTGCTTTTCGGTGAAGGAAAACATCGTGAGGAAATCTACATACCCGAAAATTCTTTAAAAAAAAGTTCTCGGAGTTGTGTGAAGTCCACCACTTCGCACTTAGCCAGCGCGGTGGACTATGGCCTAAAAAATCTCTCTCATTCTGAGAGAAGATCCGTGCCCAGCAGTGGGACAGTAATGGGTAGTTGATATAAAGCGTTTATAAGATGGAATATTACTTAACAAGTATGCTGGCCATCTTAGTCATGTTTACTTACATTTTTATTAAGATGTCTGTTTAATTATTCATCTGTTCACCGGAAGGTCTACGCTTAAAACATCTTCCAGATGTGAATAAAAGGTAGATAAAACTCCAGTTGTACGTTTGTTTGATATTTTATTTGAACAAGCACCTAAAACACATTGTTTTGAACCATGAAAAAATTAAACAGCAACAACAAAGAAGCGTTCAAACCCAAAATGTTCACAATTATGAGTTTGATTTGAAAAAGGAAAATTGAAAATTTTAATAAACTTTTCGTTTGTTCACTGAAGCATTACTAGGGGCGATACAAAACAATACTGTTTGCTTTTCTGTAACCAAAACATGCATTGAAACCCACGATATTCCCTCAGGGACTTTCCACTCCCGTAGGCCGTAGGCTCGTAACCTTCAGAAATTAGATTAATGTTAAAGTGTATCTTTCCAAGGTCCAAGTAGAACAATTCAGTGGCGCTATATTTGTTTTGTATAACAAATGAGAGTGAATTAGGTAATTATACAATACAAATTAACTAAATTTAGTATAATAAGTTTTTAAGACTATTTGTACTTCACACATGATGATCATGATTTTTTCATGAAATTCTAATGGGTTTGCCTTCGAATATAATAGAGAAAAACAAAATAAGTATTTAATATATATTCATGTTTTATATTTATATAAAACATAACATACAAGGCTCCAACAACCTTGATTATCAACTTGCATGTTAAATAGAAATGTTTTCTCATCACTAAATATTTCGTAATATATTTTGAACAGTAGAATTTTGATAAAATTAAAAATGCTGCGAAAGGAATTTAAGGCTGCGCGGAGAACAAGATAAAATTGTAATAAGATACAACAAAAGTAAGAATACTTGTATCTTGAGCTAATTATTCCGATAAACTTTATAAAAATTAATTGATTGATTATTATTATTCTACTCGTTGTTTATATTTGTATACTGTTTATTATATTTATATAGTGTTTATTTATTATTATTATTTTTTAACTTTATTAGTATACATGCATATTTATATTTTATATCTATTTTTGCTTTTTTTTCCTTTTCTATTCTAATATTTCAATTTAATATAATACCGCCTTCGATGATATCTGCTTTTTCTAAAGCTCGACTGGGAGAGAATGCCTATGGCTTTAAGTCCTCTTTGTACCACTTTAGGTATATAAGTATAAATAAATAAAAATTAAGTAATGAAAAATGATTAAGCAGTATATATACGAGTAAAGGCACCACTACTGCTCAGTTCTGCGTTGCGGTAAAAGGGTTCAAATGCTGGCTGACCTAAATATAAAATAAAATAATAAGACCAATTTCTAGGACATCCTTCTCCCCGTTTCGCACTCATACTTCACTCCCCAGGGGAACTTCGCTTTATGCAAAGCTGACGTCTTCTCTTAAACCTCAACTAATCCTTACATCATAATTAGTTTAACTAGCATTCTCATGAGACATCACAGTTGATGGAGATTTCTATTTTTGACCAACAATTTGTTAACGCAGCTATGTTCTAAAATTTCATTAAATTGACGTATTAACAACTCGGCCAGGAACCATTAGCATACTCGTAGTGCTGTAAGTGTCATGGTTTTAGTAAATTTCGCTACAATATAAAGCAAACTTTCGTAGATCTTTATGATCAGAAACATAATATGTTTTTACCTTTTAAAGCCCTTGCAGCGTATGACAATTGATGTCGCAGTAAATATTTTGGGGTCCTTGGAGTAAGACTCGATCTAGCTTCTACAAGTTTACAATGCTATTTTTAGTCTCTGCAACTGTCCACGCACCGCAGTGGAGAGTTACGATTATCTAAACTGCATTCTTCTTATAAACCTTCAATACCATAAGAAATAAACACGAAGCAACTCTAAATGTATCCGACTTTATATATTCATAATTATCTTTATAGATGAGAAAGGAAAGAGATTATATGTATAGATGTATAATATTGTTTGTTTTCCTTTCACTTCTCAACCAATCAACCAACTTCTGACAGCAAAGATAGACATACTGTCAGATAACAGATTAACATTTGTTTCAGGAAAATTGGATAAATCCTGAAGGAATACTGGCGTGCTAATTCACATTTTACCACAGTTTTTGTATATAGCAATAGCTTTTGCCCACAACTTCGTACGCGCAAACAATAATACGATCATTTAACCCCTTAGAGGTGGGATATCAATGAATCCTCCCTTAGTAGATATCTTAATTATAACATGAACTTATTGTTTAATATTTTTAAGTTCTAGTTTTAGTTTAGCCTTTGCAATGTTAAGGCAAAAGCGAGTATTCTCTCGCTTTTTTATATAATAGAAAAGTCTTTTTAGTTAAAGATTTACGTCAAATTCTCAGAAGTACTCAAAACCAAAGAAAGCAATAACAAAGCTACCTATAATATTACTTTAAAAGTTAGAACTGATGAACATTGTAACAATTCTATAAAAGGCCGCGTTTTCCAGTAAATTCTCTTAGTCAAAAACAGTTGATTAATTATTCATGAACTGTATAATACACATAATACACACGCGTAATTAACGCGCTCAATTTTAATGTTATATAGAGATCGAAAATGTATGCTAAAATTATATCGTGAAATTTCCAGAACATGACGCGTTATAGTTAATATTAATACCTTTTGGAACACTTATCGGTACTAGTTACCCGTCGCGACGGACGAAATTCGACTGTAATTTAAAATAAAAAAACTAAACTTCATATTTTCAAAAGTTGCACTAATATAAATTGTAATAATTTAAATAAATTGTAATATGTTTTAGGTTATTTTGAAAGCACCCGTTAAAGGTAAAAAGAGTTTTATTAACCTCGATTTGGGTAACTTTGAACATTTTTTACAATATTTGTGATATTATAATCTGTTTTATATTTATTGCACCTTGTTTTTATTAAATGAATAGTGTCCTTTTTAGCTGGTTTATTAATCTAACACAATAAATTTACGGAGAAAACAATTAAACTATCCACAATTACCCCTAAAACTCAAATTCAAAGTTATCCTTAGTTTTGGGTAACTTTGAATATAATTTTTTGAGAATATAAAATCCGTCATTAATCGAATATTTTAAGGTCTGAGTAAAATTAACTAACATATTTTTGTTAATTAAAACCAAATCTATAAAAAATACATTAATTTTGATATATAAATACAATAGACAACTTAACTTAGTCTTGCCATATGAATCAAGGTCGATCAATTTGGTGGTAAAATAAGATACTAGTTTTTTTGATTATTTAATCCATCCATCCATTATTAGGATGGACGGAACATCGGGTACCTTTGGAAGGTTCCCCCTCGAAAACAAAAAAAAAAGGATGGACGGAACATGGACATAACATAGGCCTCCCCTAAATGGCGCCACTCCAAACGGTCCTGTGTCCTCTGAATCCAACGGTTTCCCGCTGTCTTCTTCAGGTCACCGGTCCATCTGGTAGGGGGGCGACCGGTACTCCTTTTGCCTAAACATGGTCGCCACTCGAGGACCTTTCTTCCCCATCGGTTATCGGTCCTACGAGCGATGTGGCAGCCCATTGCCACTTCAGCCTGCTAATTTTGAGAGCTATGTCGGTAAGCTTCGTTCGTCTACGGATTTCATCGTTGCGAATCATATCTCGTAGCGAAATTCCGAGCATAGCCCTCTCCATAGCACGCTGAGCGACCCTGAGCCTCCGAAAAAAATATTTTTTTATGATACAGGTAACTTTGAACCGTTCAAAGTTACCCGTATTACATCCAATTTCGACATCGTCAAAAGTTTAACAGTTTTACGCAAAATTCAACATGGGATACGGATAGTACAGTTTCAAAATAATAATATACAATATACATTTTAAAGATAAACACCAAAACATACCATGTTTACGGTAAGTTTTATATTATAATTGCTATTTCAAAACGGAGCATCAAACACTTGCAACAACTTCTCTACGGAAAAGGCGGTATTTTTTTAAATTATGACATTGACCGGTACCTTTTTTCACTTTCATTGTTTTAAACAACATTTTGGCGATCAATTTTACGCAGGTACGATATTGAAACAACACGAAGTTTCCATGTAATAAATTAATATATTTTTTTCACAACTTTGTTCAAAGTTACACCGCTGTTCAATGTTACCCAAATTGATTGTAACTAAGCTGCATTTAAAAGCAATAGCGGGTGTTTTGACAAAGACATCTGACATTTTTGACGTTATGTGTTTTCATAGTACAACATTGAATGTTCCATTCATGTTCCATTTCGTTTATTATGTATGTGTTTGTGTCAAATGCAAGGTAGTGTAATGCGTTTCAGTTGATTCTATGTACTTTTCATGCATTATTTAAAAAAAATTTTAGCATTGCTCAATCCGTGCGTAATTTCATACTCCTCCGTCTGCAGCAAGTATCTTAAAAACGAAACAGAAGTTTTTGCTTCACGTATTAATATATAGATTGGTTAATTTGTTTGTAAATGCGCAATTGCTCATACTTTTAAACAATTCTACGTGTGTAATAAACACTTTCATCGTGCAAAATCGATGGAGTAATTTAGCACTAGCCACGGCCCATTCTGCTCCACCTAGATAGTAATTATCTACTACTAGAGCTGATTAAATAAATTATGCTTAGCTTTCGTTTGACATGCATAAGTTATGATCAAAATGTCCTTTTTTATTTTTATACTTAAAGGCGCTATTTTTAAATATATCAAGATGAATCCAACAACGACCAAACGATCCACGCGTCGAGTGAGTTTTTTTGTAATAGGTACCCAAGACTCGAACTAATTATGGTAAAAGAAATATCACCTTTGAAGTCACAGGTCTACAATAAACTTCACAGTTATACAATAAACTTTCAAAATCAATTAAGAAAGCTGACTCATTTAATGCATTCAAAATAAAACTAAAGGAATATATCATTATAATTACTTAAGCATAACAAGTGACAAAATGCATTAAATGAGGGCTGCTGTTGATGCGAACAAACGAACGACGATTTAGCTATAAATCAAATATTGTTTTCAAGAAAGTGACCGTAAGTCTTTATGAGTAATATATAACTTTGACTTCCGCAAAGCCTTTGATACAGTGGATAATGATGTGCTTCTCCAGAAGTTTGCAGCTGCCGGATTTACTCCCACACTACTAAAGTTCTTCTCCTGCTACCTCCGTAATCGGAGGCAGTACGTGCAGTATAACGGATATTTCTCAACCCCATATTATACGTACTCGGGCATAAGTCAGGGATCGAATCTAGGTCCTCTAGAATTTTTATTATTTGTAAATGACTTGCCGAATGTGGTCACGACGGCTAGGTGTCTGTTACTGCAGACGACCTTAAACTGTTCTTTGAAATCGGACAACACACAGACTGCCAACTCTTACAAGAGGATATCAACAACGTTTTGATGTGGAGTAGGCAAAACAAAATAATGCTCAACGAAAGCAAGTGCTCTGTAATGTCGTTCACTCGGAAACAAACTCCAATCACATATCCATATATGTTAGGTAATCAAGAATTAACGCGACTTACCTCCGTCAAAGACTTAGGTGTCTTGATGAGAGCCGACCTTAGTTTTCGCGACCAAATAACTGCTGTATGCAAAAAGGCCTACAGAGTGTTGGGTTTTGTTTTACGTCAGACACAGGTGATTGACAGTATTGCTGCAACAAAGTTATTATATAACAGCTTGGTTCGAAGCATACTGGAGAGTAACGCAGTTATCTGGAGTCCAGATGAAGAAAAATACAAACTCATGCTGGAAAAACTCCAAAACAAATTTATTCGATTACTGTATTACCGGCAGTATGGATATCATGTTGGTTATCCTACATATACCCCAGCCAGTTTTTGTTGGGCATGGTAGGCTATAATACTCTTGAGCTGCGTCGTACCGTCGCATTACTAGACTATATCGTACAAATTATTAGGGGTGAGCTGCATAATCCCTCAGTGCTTGAACTGATCGCGCTGAACGTTCCTGACGACTATATATCGTCGCGGCGAAGGAAACTGTTCGCGATACCTAGGTGTAGGCTTATGCTTGTGACGGAGTCTCCTTTAAATAAATCAATGACACTGCTTAACAGTTTGGTGGCTAGGAACCAGACTATAGATGTGTTTTGGACGCCAAGAGCTGTACTTCGCAGGACGGCATTTGATCACTTTGCGAAGCTAGGCAAATGAATTAGACTAAGTCTGTAATGTTTGCCTTAGCATGTAATTAGTAAATAAATAAAGAAATAAATAAATAAAAGCGAAAAGTCACTCACTCACTCATTCATCACGAAATCTCAGAAACTACAAGTGCTAGGAGTTTCAAATTATGCATGCGGGTTCATATAAGGACGTAAGTGCTCACTGTGAAGGGATTTTATGAAATTCAAACCCTAAGGGGGTGAAATGGGAAAATCTTTGTGATACATTGATTTGAACGCAGACGGAGCCGCGGGTACAGCTAGTGAGTAATAAATTATTTAAACCTAACATCTCATATGTTAAAACCCTTCAAGCCAAATGGCTGAAGGTATGAAAATACATTCATGCATACGCTCGGAACACATTAGGCACATTAGGTACTTTCTAACGCAGTCGGATAAAAATAGAATCGGAATTCCATTAATAACATTGCTGGCAGTGAATGCTAAACAAAACAAACAGTTATTTTACGTGAAATGTATGGTAACGTGATTGTATAATAGTCGCTTTGCGCAAATTCATATTCATACTAATATTATGAACGCGAAAGTTTGTGAGTGTGTGTGTTTGTTACCTTCACGTGTAAACGGCTGGAGCGATTTTCATTAAATTTGGTAGGGAGTTAGCTGATACTGTGGATTAATATATAGGCTACTTTTTATCGGGGGAAAATATCTTACTTCTACAGGACAATCGATACATCGTTTTCTTTAACGCGGGCGAAGCTGCGGGGTTCAGTTAGATGTAATATAAACCTTAGAGTACAATAATATGGAATTAGAATACCTATACAGCGGTGATAGCGGTAAATAATGTAAAATAAGTTCTACTAGTATTTGGGTATGCTGTGATATAAGCTACGCTAGAGTTACTTGCTTTAAGAAAATAATCTAGGTACATGTAGATCCTATATGTCTCTGTAATGTCATTCGTATGTATAATAATAATTTGATGACCCGCGTGGCGGAGCGGTTACCATACCGGTCTGCCGTGCAATGGGTCCCAGGTTCCCGGCTAGACAGTTATATGAATAATGAGTTTAGATTCGTCTTCTGTGTATGGATGTTTGGGTATTCGTCTTGTATATGTCCATGGTACCCACGACACACAAGAAAATCCTAATGTGGGGCTATGTGTGTAGAAAGCGTGCTTAATAAGAGTGGACTCAGGCAGTCGTTGTCAACCCACAATAAAAAAAAATGATATCAGCGCCCCCTAATTGATCCAAAAGTCATTCATTCAGTCCTAACTATTCAACTGGAATCTACTATACTTGAAGTTGGTAGAACCATCTGCGGTTCTACCCTGATGGCGCCACCGCCACGCCTATTTCAACCGTCTAACAGCAGTGTTAAGCGTTGTGTTTTGAGTGTTTTTGTAGAGATGTGCTTATCAGAGACATCCAATATTGCACCTTCAGGGTAGCAACGCATCCGTGGCCATCTTCTGGACAGACGAATCTTATCTGGGGTTGCAATCGCAGGTCATATATACCTATCCATAAGTGGCAGTGGCCACTTAAGATCAGATGGACTGGATACTAGTTTGTTATTACTATAATAAAAAATACACAAAGTTTAGTGGGTTTTATATACATATTTTCGCTTGAATTCGGTTATATTTTGTATCAAATCGTAATAAATGTACTATTCCAGAAACCTCCACGAATGTGTCCTAAAGCTCTTAAAGATTCATAACGATGTAGTAAATCTTGTATGTAGGTATTTAATGCTGATTACATTAAATACCTACATACTACTACATACAAGTCATATTAATTATTACTCATCACATTCGGGTACAATCCATTATTGTCCCACTGGTGAGCACGGGTCTTCTCTCAGAATGAGAGAGTTTAGGCCTTAGTCCACCACGCTGGCGAAGTGCGAACTGTGGGACGCTCATCACATTAATTTTAATGAAAGAGCAGTGACAGCCTAATGGTTGAAACTTGCCCTCTCGATCGGGAGGTCCGAGGTTAAAACCCAGGCACGCACCACTGATTTTTCTAAATTATGTACGTATTAGAAAATAATTATCACTGTTTTTCGGTGAAGGAAAACATCGTGAGGAAATCTACTCACCCGAGTTTTTTTTTATTAAAAAAAAGTTTTCGGAGGTGTGTGAAGGCCACCAATTCGCACTTGGCCACCGCGGTGTTCTATGGCCTAAAACTCTCTCATTCTGCCGAGAGAAAGAGAGAGAAGACGCCCAGCATAGGGACAATGGGTTGGCACCACATTAATTTTAATATATATACGTGGAATATCCATTCCATTGGAACATACATATCCATATTCATGGGATTATATGTATCCATTTATACGTTACTTACAAATATGTATTATGTACTATAAATTTTATATTCCGCTCGCCCTTTCCCATTTAATATATCGTTTACGTCATCAGTGTTCAAGAAGGGAGCGTACATTTTTTATTATTAGTTAAATTTTCCCTCAAAGCCGAGGTCGGCGGCGGATAAAAAGCAATCTCTCTGATAGTGGAAGGTCGTGCCTTATCGACACCGTTACCTGTATACCACGACCTCACAATTTCGGCTAAACGATGTTTTGTCGTTTTAATAAGTGTGCACACTTCGCTACTCCCGATTTGCAGTTTGTGTACTAAGTCATGTAATTAGGTTTTGGATAGGGATGCCGATCTCAGTTTGGTTATTTGAAAAATCTAATTTTGGACAAACAATATTTCAATCTTAGACACCAATCTATTTTTAATCTTATAGATACTCAAAAATCGACCGACATTACCACTTGCTCTCTCCATCAGATTAACTCCAACCGGTCATGTGCCTTCTGAATCCAGTGGTTTCCCGCTATCCTCTTCAAGTCATCACCAGGTGGACCGATGAAATATCATAATAATAGTAGGAAATAAAATATCTGTTTTTGTGGGCCTTTTCTTCATACTTTAATTTGATTTAGTAAGTAACGGTAACGGTCTGCCAACATTAATACGAAAGCACAAAACTGTAGGTGCCAAATTATTCTTTGCTATGCAAAGCAGCCTTCAGCTATCAATGACTGGTGATGCACGAATAAAGTTATTATTGATCAACTTTAAGACCATTGACCCCCGGCCAAAAGGTGGTTATCTGAAAATTATTCAGTAAATTTTCTTATTATAATGTATTTACAGCTGTCCCAATGGAACCGGTTTCTGAAGATGTACACTGTACTCTGTTTTTGCTTCAAGCATTAATTAACTGTTTAGTTACAAAGAAAATAAAATCTCAAGAATCTTATCATAATGATTCTGTTGAGATACGTAACCATTTCGTCTTAAAACATTTATTCATATAAATTTTGTTGCATACAACTTTTTATACCGTTTTTTATTTTAGTTTAGTGTGAATTCACTTTTCATTTACATTATTATATAAAGTCTTAAAGTCTTAAATCTTAAATCTTAAAGTAGCTAGAATCTATCGGGTTTTGGTTCCAAAGACGCTACCACCACCCCTATTTCTACCTAATAATGAAGTTTTAAGCTCTGTTGTGATTCCGTTTAAAAGTAAGGAAGACATATCATTATCCGTGGCACTGGCAATTTAGTCCTTAGAGGTAGGTATCTGTGGCCAAAATCAGATAAAATTATAATCTACCTGGGATTGATGGAAGACATTTGCTTGTTTAAGTTTCAATTTACCCATTGTTCATCTACAAATATGAACAATCATTTTAGTTATACAAAGCTCGGTTATTAATATGCGCTCGTTGAGAATATACGAGCGTACAGGCGTTTCTGTATCGATAGCGACAGGGATGACTAATGACCGTGTTTGCGAAACTGTCCATATGTATCCGTCAGTATCGTCCACCTTTATATTAAGTACTCATATTGATAGGCTATAAAAACTCATAGATGGGATGATATTTCTATATGCCAATCCGACATCAATATCGATATCGATGTCTATACTTCTGTATAGACATCGATATTGATGTCGGATTGGCCGCTTTTGATGAAACTATTTTTTAAGGTTCTTTTCCAGATTACTCCGTATCAGAGGTGATTACACATGTAGTAATTAATCTTAATTAGTAATCCAAATTACATGGTTTCTTTCAACCGTTTTTTACTCGACAGCGCTTATACGAAAGTAATGTTCTTAGAACATGAAAATATGTGGATATACACGCTGAATAGCTCAGCTAAGCCAGTCAGTGTCAGCTAACTCCCCACCAAATTTTATGAAAATCGTTCCAGCCGTTTACACCTGAAGAAGTAACAAATATACACACTCACAAACTTTCGCCTTTATAATATGATGCTATGTTTGCACACACACACACACATACTCGCGCGCAAACACTCACACGCACATGAAACGCCCGCAACACACAAGTGTGTGCCCGTACTCACACACATGCGCGCGCGCGTTTGCAGACACACACACACACACACACATTGCAGATTATTTAGCATTATTGAGCATTTCTCTCACCCCTGCCCCTTACCTGTTTAGTGCATGAAAGCATACATGTGAGATAATTAGATAAGAAGCAGCTCAGAAAATTCAGGACTGGTACGTAGCGCTTTTATCGACAGTGTACTTTCATCTATATTGTCCTTTTTTATTTTTTTATTCTCTATTTCTCACATGCAAGCGCCAATTTTCTGACGTGTAAAACATTACTGTATATTTTATCAATGAATTATTCGTCAATGAGCATTTTATTTATACGGATTTGCTGGTTTATAAATAGTATTCTGTTTTTCAAGTGTGTACACAGAGTAATAATCCCACAGTAACCAAAAGTAATGGCAGGCACCCGACAAGGTACCTTCATTAGTTTTTACGTTACATTTAGGAAGACAACAGTTGACAAACAAAAGGGGAGTCGTATGTGTACTGAATAAACATCCGTGTAAACAGAATTAATTATTCACATAAGTAGCGAGAACCAAACAATTAATGCTAATAGAGAAATGTCCTCCACGCTATACAAGAAAATGCTTCACAAACATGTCATTAAAATTAATTAGCAGAATAAAATGTACGGTAAATATTACATATGTATGAAATACTCTGTAGGAATATAAACATAAGGTCTTAGAGATTTAAATACTTAAGTCTTTTGTGACTTTAGATCTACTTATTTATTACTTATGTACGACTGAGTTCAAGTATTTTATTATACTTAACTTTAAGGCGACGCTCACACAAGAAACATTTAACACAATAATGATAATTATAACTCATACTAATCCATTATCACTATGATAACCTCTCTTTTAATTTTAAGGGTTTTGTACAAAAAAGCGGCACTGTTTTTTAAATAAACTCATCGCTGTCTGTCCATCTGTCACATGTCTCTTTGGAAACATAGTATTTTTGACATTTGTGAAGCCCCGGAAGCCCTGTATCATTGGCATGGGAGCAGCTACGCCCCTGGGTAAGATTTCAATCTTATAGGATCTCGATTACAAACGACATGAGCAACTCGTTAATTTAAGTTCATACATGCTTTTATAGCGCAATGATATAAAGCAAAATATATTTTTAGAAGACGTCTAATACACAGAAAGCAACAAAACAGCTGAAACTGCTCGCAGTGGTAATATCCGCAAATTACCTGTATATTGTCTGCCTGACCGGGTTCCCTGTGTGGAATGGTCTTGCATCTGAATAATGTATGGCCGTAAACCCCACCCGCTGTTTATTGCTACCAGTTTCAACGTATTTTTTCAATATTGTTGTTGATATTTTAAGCACGTCTTCTACCTGAATTGTAGTGGTGATGCCTTAATAGTTTCTTTTTGTTTTTTACTATGAACGTAAGCGACGTTCGCTTTGTGCACGGATTTTTTTCGAATTTCAATTTTCGATTTTCAATAGCTTTGTGTTTGTAAAATTCAATTCAAAACTATTTTTGTGTAATTAATAAATTAGTTATATTGAGATAACATATCTATTATGAATTTCAGCATTTTCCGTGTTGGCGCGTATACAAAAATAAGTAGTTAAATTAAGAAAAAAACTATTTATTTACTTAACTTTATATTTGTAAAACTCAACTTAAAATTATTTTTGTGCAATACGATTGTACAAATAAGCGCTATAACATGATAAACAGCAATGAATTTGAAAGTAAAGATAGTCATTTTTTCTAGTTACGTAGATTAAAGAAACATGTTTATGAGTTACTGACTGTATCCGCCATTTACTTGCGTTTTAAAAATATATAACATTTATGTAATAGAACTTTTATATTTTTAACAGATTTAACGAAATACCATTTTTAAAGAAGACTGATAGCATGGACTGAGGCAATCGATTTTAGCACATACATTACAAATATACCATATTTTAATAAGACAATTCAATTACACAGAGCTTAGCAGTGTCGCACTGGTCACAGCTACTTCTGCTTTATAAGGTGTTTTTTCGAATTCCTGGACTGGGGCGCTGAAATGCCATACTAAACCCACTTTACTGCGTGTAGAAACATGCGTTCTGAATCCGCAATGACCCGGGGGTCTCCGATCGGTTAAAAACTTTACGCATGTGGGACATAAGCTCTTCTTGCACGTTCTGCCAACTTTAGAATTCCGAGGAACGATTTCACCTGGTACCTACTCTTCCGTGGACGAAACCTAAACAAAAACTATGCAAAAAATTGTTTACTCGATTGTTACTCCGCGAAAAATCTAAACAAAGCTATTCGACAGAAACCGTGCGCTTTTCGAAGTAAAAAATAACCTAGCTATATGTTCCTATTCTTTGTTCTATGCTATCGTCTACTACCAGTAGTAACTTATATATATGCTTACAGATATCCATGAGCGTCAGTCAGCACATACCATTAGGTGAATGCATTCCACCTAATGTGTTACTTTAATCAGATTCGAAGAAATGGACAAAAGATGTTTCATATTTGCTTGGATCTCCTGTGATATTTGCATTTTCGAGTTGTGTTATTATACATTCCAAGCAGAAAAAGTTGCACTTTTGGCCGCGTACACAATAATTCTAGATGAATTGTAATTGGCGCTACTTTACTACATCACTACATAGTATAAAACAAAGTCACTTCGCGCCCTATGTATGCTTAGATCTTTAACACTACGCTACGGATTTTAATGCAGTTTTTTTAATACATGGAATGATTCAAGAGGAAGGTTTTTATACATAATACATGCACAATATAGTGGAGGAACACTGATAATTTTAGGTTTTTTAATTTTAGGCGGAACAAAGTACGTCGGTTCAGCTGGTAAGCTATATTTGAGATTAAAGATAGTAGTAGCAAGGGTAGTAAATGGGAGCTTGGTGATCAATATTCGAAATAGTAATCAAAGAGTTTTAATTTCAGTTGGACTGACACATGATGTATCGTGCGATTGCAAACGTCAATCTCCTGACAGCGAGACTGCTCGATACATTTTCATTGATGTTAATAAATGATTTTTTGATGTTACTAGGTAACATGATAATTTCTATGTTACCACAACGTTCAAATTATAAATAAATCAAGATAATGTAATGTAACACTTTGTGTAATTTAACACTTTGTGTTATCGTTGTCAACCCATTATTGTCCCACTGCTGGGCACGGGTCTTCTCTCAGAATGAGAGAGTTTAGGCCATAGTTCACCGCGCTGGCCAAGTGCGAATTGGTGGACTTCACACACCTCCGAGAACTTTTTTTTTTATTAAGAACTCTCGAGTGTGTAGGTTTCCTCACGATGTTTTAATTCACCGAAAAGCAGTGATAATTAATGTATAATACGCACATAAATCAGTGGTGCGTGCCTGGGTTTGAACCTCGGACCTCCCGATTGAGAGGGCAAGTTTCAACTATTAGGCTATCCCTGCTCACACACTTTGTGTAACACTTTGTGTTAAATACACATAATAAAATAATAACGGAGCTTTCATCCATTATTACAGTCATTTTCGGCATATAAAGTAAACTTGAACGATTAAAGTCTGATTTCAAAAAAGATAACAGGTGTACGTACATAATAAAGATCGTTATTTTAATAATTCGATAGTAATGTATTGTCTGTATTACTACTCAGGTATTAAAATTTGCGAGGACAATGAAAATTATGAAGAGTAAAATGATTCACAAATCGTCATTCTATTTTAACTTCATTTGCAATTTGTATTTCGATCTGAATGATCACAGGTGGGCGTCCATGAATATGATATCATTCAAATTTCAGATTATCTAAATATCATACCGATTCCTCAGAGACAAAAGCGTATAATATGACTAACAAACTGAAAGAGAATTTCTTAACTAGCACGCAATGAGTTTTCACAAATGTAAAAAATATCTGATATTAATGAAAGACTTAATTCCTACTTTCCTTATTATCTGCTCCAGCCATAACATATTTTTCTTTTTTATTGTGAATGCAACGAGCTGAATAAATACACGGCCAGAGTGAACTTTACAGTGAAAGGTTAAAAACAGATTTTCGACTTGTTTTTTATTTTGTATGACGTTGAAATAATACTAAGTATATAAACTGTTCTATGTATTTAAACGGCATGACGACCCGCGTTGCGGAGCGATTGCCATACCGGTCTGACACGCGGTGGGTTCCGGGTTCAATTCCCGGCTAGACAGATATCTGAATGATGAATTTAGATTCTTCTTCTGGGTCTGGGTGTTTTTGTTTACGTCTGTGTGTGTGTCCATGGCACCCACGGATACATGGCACTACAGTCCATGGCACTACAGGAGAATATCCTAGTGTGGGCTATGAGTGCATAATGTGTGTTATTTTATTTATTGTATGCGGCTTGTTTCAGAAGGACTTCTATTTTATGGAAGATAAAATATTCTGATGTTTAAAGATATGTGCTCAGGCTTGTTATTGCAAGCTCAGAGTTAACCATAAGCGCTTTGAACTGTATTATCGAAGATCTAATTGTCAACAGTTTTGATAATAAACAAGTCGTTAACTGATTTGTGCTGCTTGACTGAATGTGTTTGCTAAATACATTATAATCTAGTACCAGTACCAGCATACTTGTAAAGCTTAGTAAGGAGAATGTCTGTAATAATAATATCATTCAAAATCACGATACGAATGTCTGAGAAATATGACGTAGCGATAAATTAGGTAAATTTATTAAGACCCAAGGGTGCGATGGCCAGTCTAGACACAAGTCTATCTATATTTAAACAATGACGTAAAATATGCTTTTATAATGTACCTAAATTTCTCGTTGAAGAGAATCCTTTCTTCTACTGTCCAGTAGTAGTTGCGTATGAGGCCGATAGACCAAAGATCAGCAATCGTAAACAATCAAATTTGGATTAGTAAACTTCATACATACTTTGAGATGTCATCAACCCATTATTGTCCCGATGTTGGGCACGGGTCTTCTCTCGGAATGAGAGAGTTTTAGGCCACAGACCACCGCGCTTGCCAAGTGCAAATTGGTCGTCTTCACACACCTCCGAGACCTTTTTTGCTAAAGAACTCTCAGGTGTGTAGTTTCCCTCACGATGTTTTCCTTCACCAAAAAGCAGTGATATTTAATTATTTAATTCTAATACGCACATAAATAAGTGATGCGTGCCTGGTTTTGAACCTCGGACCTCCCGATTGAGAGGGCAAGTTTCAAAACTTTGAGATCTATTTTAAAGAACTCTTAAGTTTATAGGTTTTCTCACGATATTCCTTTGCCGTGATTTGAAATTGTTACTAATACGCACAAAACACCAAAAATCAAAAGATATACCTACTTCTTTTTTGGAAGAACTTTTGAAAGTTATGTGCACGTTCATAAGTCCCTTAAACCTTCAGAATAAGAGCAAACCTATCACAAAAGGCTGCACTGCTGATAAATCTCTCGCATTGAATATAACTAAAGTCTATCTATCTAATATAAAGTGTATGGTAAAACCCCAGTTGCTAATTAGAAACACATGTCAACAGACAACTGAGTAATAGAAGACTCGAGCGATAAAGCGAGGCTTCGATAGAAATTAGAGGCTGTGTCTCAATTGACCGCATACACTCTGTGGGGACATGTATCAATTACAAAGGATGGGACTTAGGTACTATGAATTTCGAGCGTACGTAGCAATCAGCCGTACAGATATGTACTATAGAATACCAAATACGAGGAACTAGAAATGGTTTAAGCTAATCGACTTGTTTTATGGACAGTATAATATATTTACACGGAAAAATTTTTCATCTGTCTATCACATATGGCCATCCCTTATGACTAAGCTATAATGATGTTAATAAAATACAATTGTTTAAGTTTCCACAAATATCTTCTTCTTCTCTTTTCTTCCTCTTTATAAAAATTAATGTTTGTCTATATATCCTGTACAGAATCGTAAACTATTAATTTGATCATGTGCTGATCTTTAGCAAAGTTGTTATTCATGAGCTCGCGAAGGTTTCTGGTTGTCATTTTTTTTGTGATGGCGTAGCGACACGCGCAGGGTACAGCTATTATTTTATAAAAGGTAGATGCCTTTTACTGGCATATTGCAGGTTGCTGATACTTTTTATAATGGTGGGGTGTGTAGATGTACCAATTTTAAATTGCAAATATGACCATGCGCAAGTACTCTTATGTAACATCAAAACAGTTACAAAATCAAACACTATAAATATTTGTAACCAAAACTAAAACAATAACAATCAATAAAAGGAAAAAGAAACCTAAGCCCAAACGGCAAGTAATGTAATAAATTGTGATCTACATACGCCCAACATACCCCGATAACATTTTCAGCGATACAGCCTGGGTACAAAGTAGCCCCCATAAAACACCGAAAACATTGTTCACAAGGCTCCAATATTGCGAGGGTTAGTACATTTTCCTAAGTTACGGCGCACATGTGATAACCAGCTTAATTATCGGTCTCCGATGCAAAATAAAACTAGTATTAGGTACAGTAGTAGGTTCGCCAAGCTTGCACACATTTGCAGGAGAAACAAGCACTTTTAGACATATGTGTGCTATTAAACTTTTTGATTGACAATCACTCTCTCGTAGCTCTACGTGGTAGCCATGTTTCAGACGGGCGTATGAAAAATTAGAATGTATTGCCCAAAAATTTCCGGAGAAATGAAATTTGACAGTAATTTATTTTATCGTGATGACAAATTTCTTGACGACGAAAAAGTAGTAAAAGTATGAGAACGAAAGTAATGCTCTGAGCAGAAACTGTACTATAAAACAGAATTATTAACGTCTCGCTCATAACTTTCACGAAGTCCTAGTCCTCTAACGCCCTTGAAAAGGGACGTCCCAGGTTTAGAAAAACGCTTGGAAACCCTAAGTAGAAGGCTATTCCTCGTAGCCAGTGTGCATTTAAGTGCACTCTTGGACTCTGTGACTCGTACAAAATGATTCCACTGCAGAATTCGCAGCTGTCGTCATGACTTTTACTGCTAGAAAATTCCACGATTATATTTTAAATTAAGACCCAGAATAAGTAAGATAGAATAAGCCATTTGTGTTTAAATTTAAAGAAACATCGGAATTTTAATTTTGGATCCGCATCTGACATTTGATAATACGCGTGTCAGAAGTAGAATCATAACGTCGAGCATATAAGCCATCTTAAAATTATAGCTATTTATTACTTTGTTTACGCACGTTTCTCGATATTTTCAACTCAAGTAATTTTTCAAGAGACGTACGTAGGTGTCAAATATAAAACAAATTAGACATAATTGTAAACATAATAAATTGAAATATTCCAGAAGTTTACAAATTTAACCTAGCTGTTCCTAGATGTTTTTTTTAATAAAATGTATGTAAAAATAAGCATGCAGTAAAAGGCAAGCATGCACACCAATGCATGAAGCATTATTTTGCGTTCCGATGGAAGGGTGTGATTACCGGCACACTTTTAGAGGAGGCGACCATCATATCATCAACATCATAGTCCTTGGGAGTAACAATGCATCTGTGATTGACTTCAGATGAAACCCGTGTTCTGTATGTAGTTGATTACAGATGTCCATGGGCGGCAGAGACCACTTACCATCAGGTGCATGCTCGCTTTCTACTACAATCAGATAAAAAAGAAGGATGCATGATTGCTCCATGCATGATTGCTAGTCCAATTTCCATAGCTTGGCTGCTTACTTGGTTGACTTTTATATTGCCTCTGCCGCTCATCGATATCTGCTGCAATAACCCTGAGGAATATATTTGAAGTCTCGGATAAATGTGTCTGCTACCAGAACTTTCAAAAGTAGCGAATAACACGATTTTCATTAGGCAGACTGGTATGACTATATTACCTTTAGAATCGAAGCACAAAAGAATCCACTACCAATAGAATATTATTTTTATTATCATATTACTCACCTTGTAAATGTGTTTTCTCGTTATGTAGTGAACTAATGATCTTCATAATGAGGACTCCGAATTTCGTAGACGTCTGCTACAATCTGGAATAGATATATCGGTATCAAAATTACGCTTTTTTATCTGAAATACCTACATACAATAGGTAATAAATTATTATTACACAATACAATTTTTGCTATCACACGTACTTACAACCTGGGTCTCGAAGAACGTTTCAGTTCCAATATAATGCTTTCTACACTTATAGCCCCACATTATAAATTGTCTAGTATCATCATGTCTTGACGACCCGCGTGGCGAAGCGGTTACAGGTCTGACGCGCAGTGGGTTACGGGTTCGATTCCCGGCCAGACAGGTATCTAAATGTTGAGTTTAGATTCATGTTCTGGGTCTGGGTCTCTGTGTATTCGTCTTGTGTGTGTTCATGGTACCCACGATACAGGAGAAAATCCTAGTGTAGGGCTATGAATGTAGAAAGCGTGCTATGAACACACGCCAAAGATAAATACACAAACACTCAGACTGTAAAGATCAACATTAATTATTATTATTATCTGTCTAGCCATTTTTAGACTGAAGTGGAAAACGAGCATGATGGTAAGTTGCGTTGGTGCTCCTGAGGACTAAGATGATCGCCTCAGATAAAAGTGAGCTAACAACCACAAATTTCTACCAAAAACCCAAAACTGCTTAACGCTAGAAATAGGTGTGGCGGTGGTAAAACATACTTGGCATGTAAAAATAACTTAAAATGTTATTACTGTGTCGTTTAAAATAGATATGAATATGATTTCATTTTAACTCAAAGGAAATAATGACGCTCATTCCGTGTATATTTCGAATGTCACAAACATTATTCCCTCTGCAGCCGAGAATAGAACGTGTAGGCACTTTATGATAAGTCGCGTTGTCGTAAGCAGAGCTGCGCAATGTGGAATTATTGCGGTTATCTCTTTATTATAATTAGTATTCGGCTAATGGTTGAAAGATTTCAAAATTAGAGGAATTGCATTTAGAAATAAATAACTCATGCCCGCGGGTTCGTCTGCTCTTATTTACCATGGTTGTAATATTATATGTGTTGGTTAATCTATGTCATAAAGTATCTGCCTTATTTTAACACATAGATGGAATACTCATGGAAAATTTCAGTGAAATCCGACCAGGAGTTTCAGCTTGACAGGGTAAAAAAAACATGCTTTCTACACTCATAGCCGCACACTAGAATTTTCTCCTGTGTCGTGGGTGTCATGGACACACATAAGACGAATACACAAACACACAGACCCAGAACATAAAACTAAACTGATCATTCAGATATCTGTCTGGCTGGGAATTGAACCCGGGACCCATTGAACATCAGACCAGTGTGTTAACCGCTCTGCCGCGTCAAGTAACAAACACACATAGATCCTCACAAACATGCATAATATAAATAGAATAAGCTCATTAACATACCAAAGAAAAAGGACAAACAAAAGAGACACATACGTGGAACAGTTTAATGTATGTTTACTTTTATATATGTTAATAATAATTAGGCCAGAACTTTTAAGACAATAAAAAACATATCAGGAAATCGAACAACAACATAAATAGAACGCGACAAAAGACAGTATGGCAAAAGAAAATGAGAATCAATTTTAGAATACAAAAATCCTAAAAGCATAAACCATTACAGGAAATATAACTGTGCATTTGGCATATTACTTGATAAAAGATATAATCAAAATAAAACGATACAAAATGTGGGTTAAGCAACAGGAAGTCGAAGCGATCCCCTTCCGCGATCAATTCACTCGACGTGGTAGAACTTCCGGAGATGGAAATGAAGCCTTCATAATACAGTGATTAATAAAAAATCCACTTTTGTAAGTATTATTGTGAAAATGTTAGCGGAGTTTCGTTCGGTTTACCTGGGAATGGGTCTACTAAATAGAATAGAACACTCTTTATTGCACACTATAAAATATACGAACACAACAATAGCATTCAATGAAGACAAGTTGTGTGCAATAGGCGGTCTTATCGCAGGGAAGCGATCTGTTCCAGATAACTTATGCATGGAATAGGTAATAAGAATAGGAATAAAAAGTGGGAAGTGTGGGTGAAGTTAGAAAGGGGATATGTAATGTAGGACAGATAAGTAACATAAAGTACACAGTAATTGGAATAAAGTAATAAACTAGATCACACAACAAAAAATAATAAAAAAATGCAATAAAATAAAGACGAAGCGACAGACCAATTATTGTTAAATAACATGCGCAAATAACAGGAGCCACCCGAAAATTCATACCTCTGAATAGAGTTTCGACCACCAGAATTCTGAATGCTTCGATCTAATTAGCACGGCGCATAGTTAGAGGTTATTTATTCCATAGGGGGACAGCAACAGAGGAAAAATAATTTCTAAAGAAGGATTTAGCATGAAAAGGAGTTAATAGATATTTTATAAATATAATACTAGTAATTTTATATGAAGTGACTATCTAAGTTTTCAGAAGCAGTAACACATAATGATTTCAGATAAAACTCTTGTTCTGTATGAAGTTGCTTACAGATGTCCATGGGCGGTAGAGACCTCTTACTATCAAGTGAACTACGCGCTCGTTTGCTACTTAGTTCAGATGAAAGATTAAAGAAAAAATATTAGATAATCACGTTAATATTCAGTATTCTAAAATGTTCTCATAGCAAATAATGAAACGATCAAAGATTTCACAACATTACATTCTCGAATCCCACGCGGTTGTAATCTAATATACAAAACACTAAATTAAACCCACTAGGCAATGATTGACGTAACAGACAAAAAGCTAATGGATGAGAATTTGAAACAGAAGAACTGAGAAAAATAACAAACCGACAGGCAGCTATAATCTTGTGTTTGACACACGGCATTTCAATCGGGCCGTCCTAGGTTCAATTTTCAGGCACGCACCTGAAATTGCGTATAAGAATTTAATTTTCATTTGCTTCAACGACAAAGAAAAACATCATGATGAAACCTTTGAAGCTAGGAGTTTAAAAATAAAATTGTTCTCAAAGGCATGTGCCATCGCATTTTGCAAACGTAATAAGCTACGGCCTAAAGTCTTATCAACAAGAGATGGACAAGAAATGTGATTCACAATGAACGATCGAATTCTAGAATGAAATTGACTATTGCGCAAATATTTTTAAACAATGCAGTTCAAAGCAATATTTTTTGTAACATGTTAGTGAGTTAGAACTGTGGAAATTCCGGTATCAGCTTGGTATCTGAGTTTTAAATTTCAAATCTAGTTTCTGTACTACTCTGTATATGGTCGCATTTTTAATATTCGTCTAGTTGTATCAGAATTTTTCATAATGTCTTCCTTTTTGCAAACTACTATATCTAACTACCTACAAAGTATTCCCGACCAACATTCCTCGGTGTCTAAAATGGAAAGTATTCGAGTAATTTGCGCCGCATATGGGGTCGAGATGAGGTCTTTTACTGCAAGTCTCATCCGGAAAATCAGGGTCACTCAAGCTATGCTTGGTATTTCGTGTCGTGTTAGAATTTATGATGTGAGATCCGTTAACGACCAAGGCTTTGAGCCAGGTATGGACAACCTTTTTAAAATTCAAGCCAAAATAGATGCCAACGTAGTACCTTTGTAGATACTACAAAGTAGGCACTCAAAGTCTATAGAAGTGTTATGTGGATAAAATGAAAGTAAGAATTTATGATGTGAGATCCGTTAACGACCAAGGCTTTGAGCCAGGTATGGACAACCTTTTTAAAATTCAAGCCAACATAGATGCCAACGTAGTACCTTTGTAGATACTACAAAGTAGGCACTCAAAGTCCGTAGAAGTGTTATGTGGATAAAACGAAAGTAAGAAAAAACCCGAAAGCTTGAAAAAGCATAAATCACTTTTTTGTTTTTTTTTTTATTAAAACATTTAACTTAGCACTTTTTTACGTTTTGCCTCAAAATGCATGTATATATTTATAATGGTCTTCTTCCTATCAGCGGTTTGCGCGTTCCTGCCGCGGACGTGCAAGATGTGGAATGAACTTCCTCCTGAGGTATTCCCGGGGCGCTACGACATGGGGTTCTGAAGACCCATGTCGTTGTCTTTTTACACCTTTCTTGAAAGAAAGGTGTAAAAAGAGCTCTCCTCCAAAGCCGGCGATGCATTGGCAACTCCTCTGGTGTCGCAAATGTCCATAGGCGACGGTGACTGCTTACCATCAGGTGGCCCGTCAGCCTTATCGTTAGGTCTTAATATAAAAAAAAATATCATTCATTAGACACCCATAGTTATCATAATAAAAAAAACTTTCGGGGAGGGAAGATTTTTTTGTCTCCTCAGGCCCCATATTTAAAAAATATATGGCCTATGTCACTCTCATTTAAGTGAGTCGTCTCAAATGATATGTCTTATGTTACAATCGATAAATTCATTTAGGCTGTAGTGCCAGTATGTGCCAAATAAATGGACATCCATATACCTTACCTATGCAAACATACTCCTGAAACAGGTGGCTATATTTCATACATAAAAAAACATTGCGAGCAATCGGTTTACCCGCTGAAAAAATATCAAGAATAAGTCTTTCGCAGCCCTTTGAAACGTGCACGCCCAGATGTAAGGAATATTTTGCCACTCACAACGACTAGAGGGCAGCAGTCTACCAGTTTTCCATACACATAATTTTGCCGCCCCACAAAACCTGCCGCGGTTTGAATGCCGAGTTGAGCCGCATCCGGCCCGTAACAAAACCAGACGCCCACAGAACAACCTTAATTTTTCCGTAATTATGTTAACTAGTATTGTCCTTGCAGAACACATAATAACAAACCATTATTACACAAAGGAAAAGGAAATTTAAACAATGAAAACCAGAATCACCGTAATTTTATTTGCTTGTTAGATACGGATCTCTCCCTACAACTGGAAGAGGCCTGGGAGATTCTTCACCGTGCTGCTCGAAGCGTGTTGACTGGAAAAGTGTGGGTTATTAACCCACACTTCAACCTAAGTCAAATGTTTGGAGCACGGAATTACGCATGATATTTTGCCACTAGCGGTCATCCATCCAAATTTTGACTACACCTGATGTTGCTTAACATTGTAGAGTGAAAAAACCCTAGAGCGACGTGCGATGCCTGAACCCTTAGAATCGTACTTCATACTAATATTATAAAGGCGAAAGTTTGTGAGTGTGTATGTTTGTTACTACTTCACGTCTCAACGGCTGGAGTGATTTTCATAAAATTTGGTAGGGAGCCAGCTAACACTGGATTAACATATAGGCTACTTTTTACTGTTGGAAAATATCTTGTTTCCACGGGAAAATCGATACATCCGTTGTTTTTAATTTGGGCAAAGCTGCGGGATTCAGCTAGTGTGTAATAAATGAATATAAAATTTAGACGTCACGTAGACGTAGACGTAACGTCTTAATTTTAACTCGGAAACCTCATCAGTGACTTAAAGCAGAAACCTCTTCACAACATACTACTAGGTAAAATAACTAACATTTTTAACGTTTAAACTAACGTTTGAGAAACATGTTCAAATAGCAATTAATACCTACACATTTGTTTTTCACATATGAAATTGGATTTCTCACTGACATTCTACAAAATGAGTTTTGGTCATGAAAAATGAATGTCATTTTGTCGCGGCAAAGTGTCGCGACGTGAATTTGTAAATGTATCAGTTAAAAATTTATCGCTGTCTAACCTTTTGGTTTATGTATCCTTTGTAGTCACGAATCGCTGTGCGATATGAAAGAACATTAGTATTAAAAAAATTGTACTTATGCCGAAAAATTTTCGTTTCACCATTTTAGGAAAATCAACCCCTAATTGAGTAAAATAGCTTAATGAAACTAGCTATTTGGCGTTGTGGTTCAATACATTGTGGACTTTTGACAAAATGGGGATGTAGGGAGTGGGAAATTCCATATTATGTGTCTTTGCGAACAATGTCGCGGGTTCAGCTAGTAGTAGATCTATAAATAACTGTTTATTGTTTGTAATTTACAACCACCACGCGCCTTACGCTTGCTTACACAAATTTCAATCGTTACATAGTAACTTTAATAATAGAACGGTTGTTATAACGTTAATATTTAGGGGAACTAATATTATATTATTTTCCGAGGTGGGCCCCATTCCGTCATAAGTGAGGGATAATTCGTGACTAATAGTTAGACATAAAAAAGGTATTATGTAAAAACAAACATGCCTATCAGTCCTGAACAATGTTTATAAAGATTTATAAAGTGTATCAAAATTGTACTAGGGCATACACGCACTAGAATATAGATAATATGTGTGTTGAAGGGCCGTTGAAGGAAATTCTGAGAAGGTATATGGTTCAAATGATATAAGCAGTGATAGCCTACTGGTTGAAACTTGCCCTCTCAATCGGGAGGTCCGAGGTTCAAACCCAGGCACGCTCCACTGATTTATGTGCGTTTTAAGAAATTAATTATCACTGTTTTTCGGTTAAGGAAAACATCGTAAGGAAACCTACACACCCGAGAGTTCTTTAAAAAAAGTTCTCATAGGGGTGAAGTCCACCAATTCGCACTTGGCCAGCGCTGTGGACTATGGCCTAAAACTCTCTCATTCCGAGAGAAGACGCGCATATCGTTCGCAGAGGTACCACCTCCACACCTATTTCTAGCTTGAAGCGGTTCTTGCAGTTGAGTGAATAAGTTGCCGGCTCATTTTAACATGAGGCGACCATCTTATTTCTCGAGAATAGCAACGCTTCTGAGATTGACTTCAGATAGAACCCATGTTCTGTATGAGGTTTCTGCCCTTGTATATTTTGCACTGTTAGTGCGCTGCATGCTTGTTTCTTATTTCAAACTTAAATAAAAAAAAAACCGTGGAACAGTAAGAAGACTACCACTAATTATCTGAGAAGCTAAACTTCTCTCCCTCTAATTGTGTCACATAGTTAATGGTCTAATCGAATCTCACTAAATCTCATGTATGGGAGAGGAGTCCCAGCTTAATATCACGTTTTTCTGTAAGAAATCGTGTTTAATTTCCGGTAAAGTATGTTCCTCTCCTATTATTAAGGATTTTAATCTCCTATTTTAGGGATAGGATTATTCTGTTATTAGGGAGTCGAGACAAATCTCACTACATCTCAATAAGGTAAGAGGGGAGTCGAAAAATCACCAAAATAACTTCACGAAATTAAGTTTTTTCATCTCTCTACATTTTTTTATAGTTGTCCCTAACGATTAAGCAAACTGGTCACCTAATGGATTGTTCTCAACGTCGCCTATGGGCATATGCAACCCCAAAGGAACCGCCAATGCATCGCCGGCTTTGAAGGAGAGCACTCTTTGCACCTTTGAACTTCATCCTTCGACGCTTAGTGCGATAAAGGAAGGGTGATGTGGGCACCAGATCAAAAAGTTTCTTGGAACACTCACCATTGTTATATCTGTAGACCACACTAGGATTTGAAAGGAAATAAAATAAAACACGATATGTAACAGTGAAACGTTATTACAGAGCTATAAAGATGCGATATACGACCGAGAAGTGAAAAGTTTTGACGACATTTAACTTGAGCAAAAGGGGAAAAATTTTATTTAACTTTTGCACTCGAAGATTGTTCCCTTGGGGCACCAAAATTGAACTGTCATTGCGACAAAAGTTTTTCTTTAGGTCTCGTGACGATGGATTTATTGGATTAAGGCGTTTGCTACTTGCCTTCCTATGAAAATCCTAAGAAGACTGGTCATG